>VOCS01022000.1:0-16132 GCA_007922155.1 Mesoclemmys tuberculata
CTCTCTGATCAATGGCAAAGGAAACTGAAATGTAATTGGCTCAGAGATGTTGGTGCGTCCTTTTACCTCTGATAGAATAATAGCAGTACCAAATTTTAGGGCACAAATTTATTAACTCTACATTGTAAAAGGAACTACAAGATAAGAAAGGAAGGTACATAAGGGTGAACTGACAACACTCCCATAATATTGAACATTTCAGCCCCAAACAAGGGAGCATCTTCCTTTGCAAAAGTAAATATTTGTTTTCTGCACATATTTTGGGTTTGCATATGCAGTTAGAGAAGTTAGTCCGCTAAATCTGGACAAAATCTGCTAAACAATATCCTTTCACAAGAAGATGCCTATGAAAAAAGTAGATTCCACTGTTTAGGATGCTAGCCTGGGAATTTGGACACCTGGGTTCAATATCTTACCCCTCCAAAGACTTACTGTGTGAGCTTGGTCAAGTCCCTCTGTGCCTCAGTTCCCCGTCAGTACAATGGGGAGACCAGAACATCCGTACATCACAGGACTGTGAGGTGAACATTTATAACTGTAATGAGGTGCTAGGGGATGTTCAAGCACATTCTCTGTTGGCCCAGGTATAGACCCAGTGCCCCCATCTGGGGTTATGGTCTTTGCTTGTTTCATAATAATTACTTCACAGTCAGCTTTAGCCATTTAACCAGCTCTGTGGTTGGGTATTAATCTATTTTATCAACCCCATTCCCTGCACCATGCGCTTTAGCACCTTCATCAGCTTTTTCTGGGTGCACGTCTCAGTTTCCCTCCTTCACCTCCCAGTCAGCCTAAATTAATGTCCTCCCATTCTGGGATAATTATGTTCTTTTCAAGTTCAGATAAGTGCCCTGCCAGGACCCCCTTCTTTCCTGAAGGGTTTTTAGGTAATTGTCACTGTTCTTTATCTGGTTCTCTCTTGGGGCTCACAATTAATTTGGGTTCTTGTCTCTGCCTTCTCCCAGAAGGGTTTCCATGCAGCACTGCAGTTTTCTCCAGCCTTCCTTCCCAACCTACTGTGAGCTGCTTTGCTGTCACATCTCCCTCTTCTCTTTACAAGTCCCTCCTTCCTTTCAAAGCCAAGTGTCACCCTTCCTCTCACCAGGCCCCCCAACTGGGTGTACCTGCTGGGGTCATCAGTGAAGCTGGATTCCCTTCTTTTGAAGGGGACAGCCACCCTGTGACAGGGCCATATGAGTACCTAAGATATACAGATGCTACTTAGTGGTATATTATGGGCTAGGGACTACTTGATATCGAGAGAGAAAACAATACCACTAGCAATGGGTTCACTTTTTCTCATCCAATCATGCTTCATTTTTTAGACTGGATTATTCCTTGATGCCTTTAGAGAGGCAGCTATGTTAACAAGTGTTTCTTCATTAAATCTTGCCCTGATGGACATTGGTATCCACCTGTAAGAGATGAATTCCAGAGATAAATTCTCTTAGGGTGATAATGATTTGCTTGTTCAGCAGTCATTGTGTCAAGGAACCATTCTGGGTTCTTAGCAAGAAAGACTTCCTACTGAATAGCAATACTGGTAAAATGAAACATCAGAGCGATTTTTATATTTTTTGTGGGAAGCTACTTGAAATTACCTCTCAAGGAAAAAAAATGTTTAGACTGTAGAATTGGAAAGGAAACTGAGTTTCTTATACTTAGATCATATGTGCCCTGGTGTTCATAAAACTTTATTGATATTGGCTAATCTAAAAGAGACACTCAATAAGATTCAAAATGAAAGAACACTATCACTTCAAACTCTCTAAGAGCAAATTTTTTATTCTCTGAGAGTAAAATGGACTCTGTTGGCTAAGTAGCCCTGTACACCTGTACAAAGAAAAATCACTGAAATTAAAGTGGAGTAGAAAGTTTACAAGGATTTGGTGAGAATTAAAAAACCGCATTTTATAATTTCTCCTCATCGTATTATTTGACATAATAAGAACTAAAATGGTATCTCTGCTTTTCTAGCCAATATTAGTCTAATCTATCTAGATTTCCAGGTCAAAATTGCCTTTTGATTTTAGAACTCCCACTATTTGCTTCAAATGAACTCTTCCCTGTATTCCCCTCCATTCTTCTAACAGTGGCAATCTCGTTTTCTTTTTCTCTTAATCTGGTCATAGCTACTCAACCTTCGGAGAGAGAAAGGACAGACCTGAAGAGGTGGGATAGCTATTTTATGTTCCATTTGTGTCTGAACTCTTTAAGAGACAGGACTTTATTTATTATTTTTTAAAAACAATGAGGTCAGTACAGCAACCAAGAAACCCCATTAAATTTTTCCATCTGCCTGAGGTAGCAAGTACCAAATAAGCTGAAGACTAAAAAGTGTAAAAGAGAAGATCATAGACATTTACATTAAAAATTAAGCAGGTGTTGCAGCAAGAGCTGGGTGAAACATTTCAATGGAAATTTTGTCTTTAGCAAAAGAAATGAAGATTCAGTGACACCACAACTTTTTGTGAATGTGCGTCAATTTTACTGAATTGTTTTCATGGGAAAAATATGGTTTTCAAAAACAAAGACTCATGTCAAATGGATTCTCTGAAAGGAACACATACTTTTTAGGTAGCATAAACAAGGAAGGAGGAAATGGAGCCATCATCTTTTTTTTTCCCCTTCCTTTTTAGCTATTTTTGTGTCCAAGTCATGCTGTAAATAGGTTTCCTCCCCCAGTTACTGTATAATGCTTTGAAGAAGTTCTTCCTTAGGGCTTGTTTGAGTGCTGACTTAGTGATATTGGTTTCTCTACTTTTTCCTTTTCAGTAGTGAAGCTTTACCCTATCAACTAAATTTTTAAAAAACTTTAGTCATCTATCTCTTCAATCCCATCCAAAAGTGAATGATCCAGATTGGCTTCCTTGTTCTTTATTTTCCCATCTGGAAACATTGATCTGGATACCAGTGAACCTCCTTGACTCTTCTTTGATTTTGAACTTCCCTTCCTCTTGCGCTGAGAGCTTCCTGGGGTTGGCTGCTGTAAGAACAAGTGATACAGTTATGTGGTACTAAGGGTAAATGTTTATATTATCAGAGCGGGAAAAGAAAGGGGAAAAACACTAGCCTAAAGATCAGCTGCACAAAAGTTCTAGAAGTCAGTACCAGAAATTGGAACCTAACATTAAAAAGTCAACGGGTGTAAACAATTCAGATTAAGGAACAAATCAGTAAGCTGATGGAGCTTGCAAGACATGAAAAATGTATAGCTACAGGACTGGATGCCACTTGTCATATTATTCTCATTCACATCGATGTGACCAAAAAGGCGGAACAAACAGTTGGGGGGAAAGCATCTGTGTGACACTGCATTTGGAAGAATCTAAACTCTGCACCAGTTAAACCCATTTCCTCCGCCAACCCCTCCATTCCCGGTACCTTTCCCCAGCACTGTCCCTTTTTTAAATAGAATATTTGTGAGGAATTCATTTCAAGTGTCAGATCATTCTATCAGGAATCCTGCTTCTCAAACAACCCTTTTCCTGGCTATTGATTCATAGCCATAGAACTTTCCCAAAGTAATTCCTAGATCAGTTCTTTTACAAAAACATCCCACCCGGATGTAAAAATTGCCAGTGAAGGCGTTTCCATGATACCCCTTACTAAACTGTTCCACTGGTTAATTATCTTCTCTGTTAACAATGCTCCCGTTATTTCCAGCCTGAATTCGTCTAGCTTCAGTTTCTAGCCATTGGATCCTGTTACACCTTTCTCTGCTAGCCTGAAGAGTCCATTTTCAAATATTTGTTTCCCATGTAGGTACTTAGACTGTGTTCCAGTCTCCCCTTAAACTTTCTCTTTAGTAAGATAAATAGATTGAATTTCTTGAATTTATCATTATACCATGTTTTCCAATCCTTTATTCATCTCCTTTCTCCAACTCAATTTAGGAGGTACATGGGCCAAAGAACTAAGACCTGGCCTCTATCACCAATTCTGCCACTGACTCACTCTGAGACCATGGGTAAGTCAATGAAATGCACTTTACCTCAGTTCTTCATGCTTTCAAATAGGGATAATAATGTGTCTTTGGCAGTGTATGGGGGCAGAAATAGTCCCTTGAGAATACCGTCAGCATGGGGTGTAATTACTGATGTAATTACTGCCCCCAGTTTCCATGAAAGGGAGATGGGAGGAAAGGTAGCCAGAGCTCACCATGTGACGTCTAGTCTGTAACTTCCACGGCAGTCTCTGGGTTTTCCAAAATGTAGGAAATGAAAAAGTGACTTCAAGTCACCTTCTCCTCCCACCCCTGTATTTCTGCCACAAATGCAGAAACAGAGTGACTGAGAATGGGGCTCCATACCTCTACCTGTTCCTCACACACATTCAGTTGTCCTTCTTTTATAGTAAATTGAGATAGACCCATGATTCTTGGGTTGCGTTAACTGAATTTTCAGTAGCCGATGTCCTGGATGCTGCTAGAGGAGGCAACTGCACTACAACTGGAGTCAGGAGATCAGGTTTCTACTGCCAGCACAGCCATCAACTTGGCAGCTGACTCTGAGCAAGGCATTTAACGTCCCTGTGCCTCAGTAGGCCCAAGTGTAAAATGGAGGCAATGTTTACACACCTATATAAAGCACTTTGAGATCTACGGGTGAAAAGCACTATATAAGTGCTAAATAATTATTATGGCAGGTAATAAAAGTGAAGGGCAAAGCCAAACCAGAAGCATTTTAAGGTTTTGCTGTGTCCCACCCCTTTACGATGTGTTCTGAACTTCCATTTTCTCAGTGAGTTCTTTGGAGGACCTGTATAGTAATGTCACCTAAGGCCACAGCCTGAGCTTTGATTCTCACTCTCCTCAACTGAGATGGAGAAAGCTGATTCTTAAGGAAGCACAAAGGAATACGAGGAAGAGCTGAACATCAGGTTAGAACGTCTTCAGGCATCGATATTCAGGTCTTCCAAATATCTTACCAGAGTCCAGCACAATAGACAGGGGCTTGATGTTCTCCAAAGTGAAGAACCCACGGAACGTGTTTTAAACACTTTGAGGCTATCCTTATGTGTCAAAAAGGAGCAGTACATTCTTTGGGGGAAGTGTCTCTCTTTTTTTTTTGTCTTTCTCTAAATTTTTAGTGTTTATGTGGACAGAGAAGGAAGCCAATAATGTGTAAGTTTCTATTTGAAGGAGGACATCCAATGTCTGTATCATAGCTGCGTATTGCAGCTGCATCAGCAGTGCTTAATTTGTAATGAAAGAGGTGCCGGTGCTCAAGCAATTTTTTTACTGTTGTAACTGGCGCAGCTATCCCAGAGAGGCTGGGGCTCAGCCCTGGAAAGCCCTGGCACAAATTAAGCACAGTGCATCAGACGTCAGCCCCCTAGCACTAGGCACTGCTAGGCTGTCGGACTCACGTCAGACACGAATGTGAATTACCTGTTTATGATTTTCAGTCACTTCGTTTTGGTAGGAAAGACTCTGGCTCTTAGGTGTTGGCTGCTGCTGGTGTTTCTCTTCTCCATCCTGGCTCAAATGTTTTTTTGCTGTGGGAGTGCAGGCCATGCTGCTACTTCTTCGTTTGTGATGGAAATCGGCAGAAATCTGGTCCCTGCACCAAAAGAATGTATCAGGAGACAAGTGACAATGACTGTAATGGCCTAAGACACTGGGAGGGGAGACAGAGCACAAAAGAAAGGTCCTGACGTGAATAACGTCTATGCTGACATCCTGGTTGTTCTGCTCTACGACAGAGTTCCCCTTTCATTTCAAGTGCCATGATGAACTGGAATGGGCTCGCGTAAATCCCTTGGTAACGAATCTGGCCTTCGAGCCAGTTTCTTTTTCTAATCAGTCCATTTCTTTTCCTGTGAAGTTGACTAATGTGGAGTATTTCTGAGAGACAAGGATTAGGCTGAAATGAAACAAGCCACTGGACTCCCCACCGCAGCGAGAGACTGGGGAGCGAGGAAAACAAAAACTGCCTCTGCCCAAAGAGACTCGGGTGGGCTTTGCTTGGGAAGAACGTTCAGCCATTACTGAGGCTGGTACAGAGCTCAAAGTTGCTCACTCAGGAAGCAGCACTGCTGCAGCGGGTCTCCATTATTGTCTAGTGAAACTGGTGGTTAGAGGGGAACCATCAATAGCAATTCTGAAGTCACTGCAGCCCACCACGCTCTGCCATGGCGCTCACTGACTCATGCTCAGCCCGGAATTGGAAGAACCTTGACACCTAACTCTTTCCCTATTCTCCCCCCACCCGCAAGGGACAGAGTGTGGAACTGAGACTCTGGGAGAAGGGTGGAGAGTATTTTACCCAGGGAATACTGAATATATCGCTGACTGAGACAACATTACGGTAGCAGACCCTTGTTAACGTTGTGGCAGCATGTCACTAGCTAGAGGTGGTTTTGAAGCTGAAGGACAAGATTTGTAGTCCCAGCTTGCCATGTGTCAAATGTCATGATAGCATTCCAGTCCAATCCCACTTTGTTTCATCTAGAAACATAATAATTCTCCCGCCTATGCAAAATCCTAGAAAACAGGTGAGCCTCGCAGCATATCCCAAATGGTCGATGGAAAGCCTTATGGGAATCCAGGGAAATGGATATTGTATATGGAGTTATCAAAACCTGTCAAAACTTTGGATACAGCCTACAGATTTCCTGCTGATCACAAAACCTGACATAGCGCTGCCTACACAGTGGAGTTGGGCTGGTAAAGTTACATGGTTCATGGGTGTGGATTTTTTTACACCCCTAAGCAATGTAGTTATACTGATACAAACGTATTGTGTAGACCCAATCTAATTCTCATTTCAAAAGGCATTTAGGCACCTAGAAGCCTAAACCAAGTTTGTTTTCAAGATCTGAAGAAATTACAATATATACACTTCATTTTAGGATACACTATAGATTGAGAAAGTCATCTCTGAAAGACAATCAGAGAGAAAAGAATGAGTGTGTATGTGTGCACTAAACTTTGTAAGTGTATATGTTAGGCTGGAACTTTACACTCTAATGTAGATGTTACAGACCAAATTTTGATTCTATGAATGTATATAGAAAAATAGCAGCAAATGTGGACATCTATATAGGAAGAAGCAGGTAGATTTACTGCGGAAACATTTTTGGCTTAAGAAATATTCTAAATAGAGTGTTTGTGTATGGACTGTGTTGCAAATGGGAATGGTTGTTTACAGAACAACTGCCCAGAACAGGATCCAAGCATAATTTTTTCGTACCAAGTACAAATTTTTAACATAGGCCCCCTCCAGTAATAGGGGTGATGGGTAGTGCAGCCAGGGCCAACACGCGCCCCCCCTCCACCAAGAGCCTCCAGGCCCCGGTAAAGTGTACACTTTCCCCCTCCCATGTGGGGGCCCTGGTACAGTACTCTCTCTTTGAGAGTTGACTTGCAGCTCTTACTAACAGTACATTTAGGGTTTTGTATCCAAATTGCCCTGGGCTTTGACTCTGTTTAATACTTTCAGAAAAATCCTGAAAAGACAGAATTCCAGCTTGCACTTCAGCAAAGTGTTAAGCCGTGGAGCAGTAAAGAGGAGTGTAAGAGAGGCGTGTAAAATAATTTACTGGAAAATGATCAACTTACTTATTCCGTTTTCTTTTCATATGTGCCAAGATGATGAGGGTGACTCCTATGGCAGTCAGAATAAAAAAACTGCAAACCACTGGGCAAATATATATCCTGTTCTTCTCATTGTCCTCTGAAATGCAAAATAGCAAACACCAAATGTCACACAGAACCCAAATGGATGTCAAAGCTTTTCTCATGTTTCTTTTTCAGATACTGGGAACCAGGAATCATTGATTCTAAACTTATTTTTAACAATAACTGTAGTAACTGGACATGTTGTTTAACCTCTCTGGGAATCATTCTTCTCAACTGTAAAAAGGTGCTATGAGTTAGAGAAGTTCAATTATTCATGATGAATAAATAATCTGATAATTAAGCTTTTCTTCTGTTGATGAATTGTTCACAGTTGCTGATCTCTGGCCATATCTTCCTTATTCACAGAACAGTTTATCAGACTTCTAAGAGATGGGCTTTATGTGAGTTCTTCACAACTATCATCAGTTTCTCTGAAATGTGATTGGTCACCTGGGTTACAAAGTTCTGTTTCTGATCTCTGTTTAGGTGGTAAATTTTGTGAACAGGCAAATAAGGATTGATGAATAGCCAATGATGAATGGTGTGTAACCCTCTGCACCTATGAACACAAGTATTTGTTCATTCTCAAAATGGGTTGCTGAGTATGAATAATGTTTTTGCATTAATCAGCCAATCCTAAATAATACATATTCCATAGATGTTTTTTCAGGATTAGCTAGTGGTTGTGAAATGCTTTGAAAATGCCACGTAGCTATTACTTTTAAATATTACTATTAATCAAGAGACCCATGAACATTCATTTATACTTCTACTGTCTCTTAGAACTTCTTGAAAAATGGAGAAAAGAGGTTGCAAGTTTCAAAATTTCAAAGTTGTTTCCATCTCACAGAGCTTAGGATGGACCCTTTTACATCCAAGATTCCACAATGTGGCTTTTCAATATACTTTTCATTTCATTTTTTCAATTATTATTTTTCTTTACCAAGTTGTCAATAAATGAAAAATAATAATGAAAATGAACCTTCCAGAAAAGTCAATACATGCAGAAACTGACCAAAACTGAACGATTTTGATGTTGATGATACATTTTGTAAAAAATTTGGGTTAGAAAAAAATGTCTGCTTTCTTGATCTTTCTTATGGGAAATAAGGTAATTTGTTATTTAAAAAAAAGTGCAAAGGAATCCCCAGTATAGGACATGCTTTAATTAAAATCTCCAGAAACGGCTGTGGGTTTGATGTACCAGTAAAAGCTGTGTCGTCTGAATATCTAAATGTTTTGTCTACACTGCAAGGGAAGGCCTGGTTTGACCATAGGTAGACATGTGTGGACTAGCTTTAATCTAGCTAGCATGGGTAACAATAGCAGTGAAGAAGATGTGGTAGCACCGGCAGCAGCTCAGGCTAGCCACCCAAGTATATGCTCAGGTGGGATTGTACGTGGCTGGCTAGACACAGCCGCCACCCAAGCTGCCACAACCACGCAGCTATTTTTAGCACATTATCGTCATCTGATCTAGCATGTCGCTCTCTACCCGGGCTGGGCAGCACCCTGCCAGCTGCTATGTAGAGATACCATTGGAGCATGTCTTCCCAGCACAGTCAGCACGAATTATAACTTGCGTGTTATCCTTAACTCGACTCCCATCCACACACAAAAGCCTCTAGCTCGAGTGAAGTGGTGTTTTAAGTCTGAGCTAGCTGTCCCCTTGGCGGGGCAGGCTGAAACAGGAGTGGGGCTGAAGCAAAACCAACTCATTAGCAGTCAGTCCAATCACTCTGCTTATCAAAGCACTGGGCGGCTGCAGTGCAGTGGATCCAGCGTACTAACTTGTGCTCACTGTTGTGGTGAAGACAAGCCCTCAGCTACAAGCCATTGAAAAAAAGTGGGGCTCACAGGGCAAGTCTAATGACCAGGCAAGATTTCAACACAACTGTACTTACTGTAATGATACTTTATGTATTTTTTTTTCAGTTCACTGGAAGAGAGCCAGCCTTCTCTGGAACATTATTCTCTCTCTTTTGTGTGGCTTTTTTCCCCTCAGCTCTCCACTCCCCACGCCTATCCTATACCAACTGACAGATCTAACTTACCTTCATATTCTTCTACTGAGAAAATTATCTTCTCTTTTCTTCCCATAGGGTGGTTAACCACACAAGTTAGGGCTTGCAGCTTCTCTGATTGCAGGAGTCTCACAGAGACGTTACATGTGCTTGTCACAGTTTCTGTTCCATTTGCGTTCTGAAGTCCATGTATCTCAGGCTGGCCAATTAGAGCGCCCTCAGGCTTCCATGTAATTTCTGGGGCAGGTTTTGCTGTAGCTGAGCAGACAGCGATGAGGAACCCAGGGGGGCTGACGTTTGCATGGAGTTCAGTTCTTACTGCAGAAATCGCTGAGAGAAAGTATAGAGCACAACAGAAATGACAGTTTTCCTCTCACAGTTACCAAAAAGCTAAGACAAGCTCAAAGATTTTAATGGAGAAAATTAAACTATTCCCAATATGTTCAATATGTTCTTGATATAGTCTTAGATTTTAATGGGTTTTTATTATAACTGTTTGGTAACTGTTTTATGCAGGAGGAATAGGGTTGGATATTAAAGAAAATTGGGAAAGGTCGTAACAAGAGACTGCCATGGTCTATAAAGAGTACTTTGGCCCTCATTCTGTATCTTGGCACAGCTCAAACTTTTGACAGGGGAGGTTTGAGACAAAAGTCGAAGGTCCCAGCACCAAGTCTGGATTTACCCTGCTAATTCTCATAGGAGAATTTGAACACACTCTGTACATGGACTATTCGGTCTATTACTTGTGACACTGATCCAGAAAGAAATTTTGCAACACAATTTGTCATCTGGACTATGAAACAGACCTATGAACTTTACTCTTATATGTATGTACAATGATCTTTTAACCAATATTCTCTCTTTATTAATAAATATAAGTTTAGCTAATAAGCATTGTCTTTCTGTATGTATTAAGGTAAGATCTGAACTGGACACTGACCTGACTGATAATGTGCTCGATCCTTTGGGATTGGTAAGAACCTTTTTACGTATGATGGACAAAGATTTTCAGTAATCTCCATCGTGTTTGACTTGGCTGTCTGGGTGGAAGCCAGAGGGCTGGGTGGTGGTAAAGGAACTGTGGTTTTGGCTTCTGGATAACCAATAAAGCAATTAGATGCTGATTGTTGCTGACTGGGCAAATCTAATTTGTAGAAACAGCCACCAATGTTGCGGGTTTGCCTGCCCCATTCTTTTCAGTTTACTCTAAATTGAGCAGTCTCAACATGGCTCCCCTAGGGGTCAACATCACAAAAATGTTGGCATTTTTTCTAGACTACCCGTGCCTACATCAGTGCAGTGGGTAGGAAAGCAAAAGAGTGTTTTAAAAGAGAACACAAACAAAAATCACTTAACTTGTTGGTAGAGGTTCAGTAAAAGGTACCACAAAGACCGTTTCCATGTTTAGAAATTGTTCTTGTCAAAGAGATTGTACACGCAACATATATTTTTAAAGTTAATTAATTCAAAATGATAAAAATTATACTATGCAGTGATGTAGTAGCTGTGTCAGTTGAAGGATAATTTAGAGACAAGTTGTTGAGGCAATATCTTTTATTGGACCAACTTCTGTTGGTAAGAGAGAAGCTTTAAGCAACACAGAGCTCCTTCCTCAGGTCTGGGAAAGGTACTAAGGGTAGCATAGCTAAATACAAGGTCAAAAAGATAATTAAGCATAACTTTGCTAGATACTAAAAATCATGGTCTTAATGAAAACACTGGATTTCTGGCTTATTATTAAGCCCCTACTTATTTTGCGAAATTGCCGAAATTTCAGGCTCTGCAATATTAAACTTTTACCGCAATTTTGACAGCAGGAGCCCAACCGTACACAGTGCTAACAGCGGGAGCTCCTGCTATCCACTGCGGGTGGACAACAGCTGGAGCCACTGCTGTCCACCCCAGGCACAGTAGGGTTCCTGCCGTCAGCTTTTCCCAATTACCACAAATAATAAAGGTCCCTTATTACTTTATCACAATTTGCTGTGTCTTGTCCACAACTCAACTGCAATTATTTGACAATCATTTTGTTATTTAAGTAGGGCCTTACTGTAACAACCTGTACTCTGCAATCCACTAACTACCCTTATTGTTTTGACTGCAGAAGTGTTAATGGGCCGCTTTACCTTGAATGGTCCCTGAAAATAGTGGCTAACTATCTCTTCAATCTTGTATTTATCTGTAAGCTCTTAGTACCTTTCCCAGACCTGAAGAAGAGTTCCATGTAGCTCTGCTTCTCTCAACAATAGAAGTTGGTCCAATAGAAAATTACACAGTCATTCTCAATCCATTCACTAGAGGGTGATGCACCATTAGAAAAAAAGGATTTAAAACTTACATTGTACATTGAGACAAGTGTCTTTGCCGAAGGAGCCATGTGGGAATGCATTGAAGAGGCACTTATAACATGTTTCATCCTCCAACGTGACGCCACGGAGAGTGATGGATGATGCTTTCAGGCTTGTATCATTGAAACGGACTCTGCCATTGAAAGGCCCTATGGATCTAGTTCCATGTGTCTTGCTGTAGGTGGCTATGTTTTTGAATGAAGAGCCTTCCAACCTTTGCCAAGTGACTTGTAAAACATCGAAAGAGTATGTAAAGTTACATTTCAGGGTCACATCTTTACCTAAGGCTGTTGCAGGAATTCTCTCACATTTCACTGGTTCATCAGCACCTAGAAAAAGACCACATCAAGGATCACAGTAAAAGAGATTGCAGAGTCCACAGACGAAATCTCCAGGACAGTCTTGACTGGAACACCACATTGTGTGTGTGTGCATTTTACATAGTCCCAGGATCATGGTGTGGTTGTGTTGTACAGCTCAGACACTAACAGCTCCCTAAGTCTTTTGGGTGAGAGTACGGGCTGGTCTATGCTACAGAGCTTGGTTGACAAAAGCGGAAAAACCAGAGGAGGTGTATACGCTGAATGCTCCTCCCGCTGGTGTAACTTCCCTGCTATACCGACGTAATAAAACAACCTCAACAAGATCCATAGGGTGTATGTTGGTGTAGTTGGGGCAACACAGCATCGGTGTCGACACTGAGCTTCTTACATCTGCTGTCGTCTGTTATTCCTGTCAAATACCCCTCCCTCCAGCAAAAAGCTGAGCGGCTGGACACTGCTTCTGGCTAAGAGCAGGGTGAGAAGACCAAGTGCTGGACCCTCACCGGGGAGACGCCCCAGTCAGCTTTCCCTGCTCCCAGCTGAGAGCCGGGGTGACAAGCCTGGGCACTTCTCCATCTGCACCCCACCAGAAGCTGGGGAGCCTTGTCAATTTCACTATGAAATTGTGGTGCACTATGAAATAGATTTGAGAAGCAAGAATCAGGGGGAGCTTCCCCCAGCTCCTAAAGAGGAATGGGGAGAGTAAAAGCCCCGGGCAGCTTCCCCTGCAACCAGCTCCTCACACAGCCCCTCTTAGATCAGTGGAAGCACTCCAGGTGAGGACACAAACCACTGACCCAAAGAGGGTAATATGGACATCAGGCACCACCATAATTAATGCAGTGGCTCTAAGTCAGCCTAACGTAGTTTGACTTATCTTGATAGTGTAGACAAGGGCTTACACTACAGGTTGTGTTAAACACTCTCCTTGTCTGTGTGGTGATGGGAAGGTAATAATTAACACAGCAGGAGGTTTTTTGGACTAGTTAATAGCTGGTTATAGACAGGCTATAACAAAGAGTGCTGTGTATAATCCCGATTTTACCCAAGTAATAAATGGAAAAATAGGTCCTATGCGTATGCTTCTGAAATACCCATCTATTCTGCCTGTTCCTCTGTAGGCCGTAGAGAATCAATGACAGAAGAAAAGTTGCAATAGCCACTAGATGGCAGCAGGTATCACAGAATTCCTGGGAAGCGCACAAAGGAGCTCTGATTTAGCTCAAAGGCTACAAAATGCAAAGAATTTATATCCATTTCACGCTTAAATATATCCTAAAAAATAACTCTAGATGCTCTCATTATCCAGCTAACTATCCAGTTCTGGCTGGATCCTGCCTAAGCCCCTGTGTGAAAAGGTGTATTTTTTTAAATCAGTTTTAAATTCGGTGCTTCTTCTTTTTATTAATGTCTCCTTTTTATATTCTGAGAGGACAAGGAGGAGTACTTGATTTCTGTAGCATTCATTATTCTCCCAGCCGTTATCCTGACCTCTCTGAGTTGTCTGCTCTCTACATAAAACAACCCCAATCTTTTCTTTCTTGATAAATATTGAAGTTTTGTCCAGTTTTTCCTCTAATCGTTTTTATTGGCTGTGTCTGAACCTCCTCCTTTTTCTGCAATATATATCAATATATAACAAATAATTTACATTAGTCTCTAGTTTTCTTTTAAAAAATGGTCTTTAAGCAATTTTGAAGTCAAGGTGAACTACCAGCATCTTTAATTCCCTGCACAGTTAATTTCTCAGGGCTTTCTCAGACAGAGCTCACATGAGTATGGGCGAGGATTTGGCAAACCCTAGTTTGGGAGGGAATTTCATATTGACAATTGCATTCCTAGCTGAGAGGACACGTTTTTCCCCACCACCAGAATTCTCTGATTCTATCCGATTAGTTAAACTGATCAGGACATTTTTCTCCAATTGTTGGTAGATTTAAAATTAATTTGTTTATTTTATTATACGTGAGAATATGTAGAATTATCATTGGATAAGGTGAAAAGGAAAATTTCCCCCTCTCTGCCCTGCCAAAATGTGCTAATCACTGTTAGTTACATGATTAATAATTAAGAATTATCTGACAAGAGACGTTCCATCTGTCCATTCTCTCCTCTCCACCCCTTCTTTGTGTTGCATGTTTGCAGCTCCATTTGGGACTGAATTGGCCAGTGATCCCTGTCATGCAACTGATACACAAAACATGAGGTTAAAAGAAAACGCCACTCACTTGTAACTGGAGCTCTAAGCAGGCAGAATATCCACAGTAGAGTGAGCCAGCATTCAGGCCAACAAGTCCCCTGAAAACACATCGTGGAGATTTATTCTTAAGGATTTTTTCTTCTTTACCCTCTGGATCTGCAATAACCGTTTCTCTTTCAATTAAAGAGATTTGGCGCCAATTTTCCACATGACTCATCTCTTCTGATTGGCCACAGGTCAAAACGGATTTCAAATTCCACCTGTATCCACCCGCTTGCATGTGCTCTCTCTTTCTACTCCTCATTTGCCATTTGCAGCTGCTGTAATTGTAGCTGACACCAGGAAGGAAGCAGAATGGGATTGTCAATCATTAACCAGTTGCACCAACCCTGGTCTTTTACCAGAGCAAACTGACTGGCCACAAAGTAAGGCACTCAGTCCCCTGCCCTCTACCCACTTTCTTAAATAGCCTACAGAAACCGCTTCTGCAGACCCAAAAGAATCAGCCCTTTCTTACACATCCTCAGTGGGATTTGCTGCTCAGATTGCACAGGCTGATGCAATCTAGTATTTACCCAGTACTCAAAGTGGTACCGCACTGGGGAGAGTCTGTGGATCCCCCTCTTAATGCAGATATCTCATGAATAAAACCCTTCACATCCCTGTGTGATCCCCTTCACTACCGCCCAGCATCCCTCTGGGAACTACAGTCATGCTTGCTTCACAGAAATGTCTGTTTCTTCTCCCTATCTGTGGAGGTGGGCAGGGCTGGAACTCCAGCTCTTCCCAATACATGATGTTCGTGGAACCACTTTCTCCTGCTTTTCCATAACCTTAGCCATGAGAGCCCTCCCCATAGCACAGTGCCTCCCCTCCGACCTCAGCTCCTTCTCCTAACACATGGCAGAAACTTCCCCATACAGCCCCTACTTCCCTCTTCCAATGTTAAAAACTTCCACCCCCAAATAGCCCCACTGATTGATGACTTCACTGCAACTACACTAGAACCTCAGAGTTACAAACACCTCGGGGATCTGGGCTGTTGGTAACTCTGCAACGTATGTAACTATGAACAAAACGTTAGGGTTGATCTTTCAACAGCTTACAGCTGAACAGTGACTTAATCTAGCTTTGAAACTTTACTAGGGAGAAGAAAAATGCTGCTTTTTAACCATCTTAGTTTAAATGAAACAAACAAGGAAACAGTTTCTTTATCTTGTCAAAGCTTTTAAAAAACCTTTTCTTTATGTTCTTAGTAGTCTACGTTGAATACAGTACCGCACTGAATTTGCCATCTCCGCCACAGCCTGATTGCGTACCTCCACTTCCAAACGAGGTGTGCAGTTAACAGTCAGTTCATAACTCTGGTGTTCGTAACTCGGAGGTTGTACTGCATTGGTTCCTGTCTGAACGCCTATGACTTTTGTTCTGCAAACCCAACTGTCAGCTTTCTTTGCCCTACCTCAGAAAACAGGCAGTGATGGAAATCTAGCCTGTGGATGCAGTTCCTGGAGCCACCCTTCCCTGCCTCCCCATAGCTTTGGCTTTTATGGTGGGCCCCACTAGGAAGTGTGTTCTTACCGCGTGTTAGCTAATATGTGGTAACTAAC
>VOCS01022009.1:0-16539 GCA_007922155.1 Mesoclemmys tuberculata
CCCGGCCCCCCCCTCCCTCCCCCCCCCGCTACCTGGCTCCGGCGCCCCGGCTCTCCCCAGCAGCCGCCGCAGGAGTCGCTCCTGGCTCCGCCGCACGTCCCCGGCCTCCCGCTCCAGCCCCCGGCGCTGCCGGCCCGCGGCCCAGCCCAGCCCCCACCACGCCAGCCAGTGCCGGGCAGCCAGGAGCCAGGAGCCCCCCGCGGCCCCCGGCCGGCAGCGCCGAGCACCGAGCAGCAGCAGCAGCAGCAGGGCCAGCGCCGCGCACGGCAGGAACATCGCGGCAGCGCTGCGGGGACAGAGCGGGGCTTGGTACCGAGCCGCGGGCCCCCAGACACCCCCTCCGGGCCCCCCAGTACCCCAGAGCCCCCCAATTCCCCACCTGGGCCCCCCATGCTTCCCCCGGCCCCCCCACCTCAATGGCCCCCCAATGCCTTCCCGGCCCCCCACCCCACAGCCCCTCGGACCGGCCCCGCTGCCCGGGCGCCGGCCTCCCCTACCTGCCCCCCCCGGATATTCCGCCTCCCGCTGAAGTGACGGAGAATTAAAGGGACTGGAGCAGCCGCGGCTCTTAAAGCGCCAGATGCCCATTAAATCCCCCCCCCCCCCGGGGACCGGGGTGTCCCTTCCTGCGGCCCCCGCGGGCGGGGAGGGGCAGGGCCGGGGCAGCTGCAAGTGGGGAGTGAGGGGCACCGACCGAAGGGGGGCGGGGCCAGGGCCAGGTCAGCAGGGGGCTCGGGGTGGGGAGTGAGGGGCACCCGCAGAGCCCCTGGCAGCACCAGGCGAGGCAGGAGACCCCCCCCAACCTTCCTCCTGCAAGCTGCCTTTCTGCCCCAGTGAGGGCTTGCCTGCCCCAGCCCCACAGACTCGGAACCGAGACACCCAGCAGAGCTGTCACCTCCCACCCGAGCCCGCCGGGCACTGGGCTGTGTTCTCTAGTGTCAGGGGAAGGGGCCCTGACACCACGGTGAGGGGCAGCAGGCTAGAGCTGGAGACGGAAACCCAAGCCCTGCTGCTGAAAACAGTGACTCCAAGCAGGCGCCAAGGCCCCATCCCCTGGCCTGGCCAGCAGCTGCCCGCCCCGGCCCAGCAAGCACCATGGCAGCAAGGCAGGTGCTGCTAGCCAGAAGCCCAGGAGTCCTAGCCCTCAGCTCCTGGCACCAGCTTGAGGCCAGCCCCAGCTAGTTCGGTGGAAGATGCAAGAAAATCTGCAGCACGGGGAGAACCTGCCCCCAAGGGAAGTTCCTGCCTGCCCCCATCCCTGGCCCTGGCCGCAGGAGGGTGGTTAATATCCCTGCCACCCCCAGACCCACTCGGCGTGTTCTCCTTTTCCCTCTGAACATCCCATTCTTTCCCTGCAGCCTGCGAGCTGGTGTGGGGGGAATGCCCAGGCGGATTGGGCACTGTGCTTGGACAGAGCACACGGAGTTCCCGTCCCTGAAAGGAGCCTGTATGGTAAACGCAAAGCCACACACTTTTGCAGCCCGCAGAAGAGTCAACAATACTTTATTAGTGCCAAATGCTCGTCCGGCTCAGAGTGTAACACTGAAAACAGGCATATGAAATTTCCACATACAAGGTTTTCTGGGGGTTGGCTTTGTTTGAAAGAACCGTGATGGCCGTTGCCAGCTTTAAAACGATATTTTTTATTTTAGTTCTTTCCCTTTCTACGAAAAGTGATTGGTAACCTGGGGGCATCCCCTCGCGCATCAGCGGCTTCTCTTTGAGAGCCACTTTTAATTCCCAAAAGAAGAGAACTCACCCCTACCACGCCAGGGCAAGAGAAGTTTTCTTTTCTTTTTCAGTAATGGAATTCTGATGTGGTTTTTGCTGGAAAATACCAGCCGTGGCGGCAGGAGCCACTTTGCTGGGCAAGGCTGAGCTGGGCCAGCTCCGAGCACAGGGGCTAGCCCCATTCCCCTCCTGCACTGGCCTGCAGCCTGGCGCAGCAGGGGCATGGGACGTTCCCCACATTAAAGGCCACGTGCCCGGCTTGCAGCAATGCTGAGCTAAGTCACAGTCACACGCCAGGTGCCCCGTCGAGCAGGTTCACGGACAGCAGTCACATAAAGCTTCCCCCTCTGCCTTCTCCCCATGCCCTGACCGCATGCGGGGCTTGGGATTTCAGCAACTACACCAACTCCCGGCTTTGCACCGGGCCGCTTATCCCAGGTTCACACAGCACTGCTCCCAATGGCGTCGGGGCTGGGACCCGGCTCGAGTGCAGCTTCCCCAGCGGCTGGGGCCCAGCGGGCACCTTGCTCACCCTGCCACGGCCCCGGAGGATGCCCTGGGGCATGTCCTTGGGAGGCTAGAAGGACCATAGCATCTCCCCACCAGGTGACAAGCACGGTGCCTCTGGTCTGTGCTCCTGGGGCACAGCTCGCCTCGTTCCATTGAGGGCACACAGAACACATGGCATCGCTGGGGGGAGACAGGACCCGGCTGGAATCTCTACCAGCCTGTAGCCAGGATCAGCACCGGTTGCCTCCAGCCACATGGGGCCTGCCCAGCCAGTCAATTGTCTGGGGGCTGCACGAGTCCTCTGGCAAGCAGGGGAGGAAAGACAACTTCCTCGTCCTCCCCCCTGCCTGTCCCCCCGGAGACTGGCCATTGAACCCAGCTGGCAAACGCAGTGCTGTCCCCAGAGCAGCTCCTCCCAGGACATCGAGCTGCAGGCGGCTCAGCCCTGGGCTCAAACGCCTACTGCCTGGTCCCGCCCCCCTAGCCCAGGGACAGCCCCAGTCCCAGGGGACCTGTCTGAGCCTTCCCCAATCCGCCAGCTGGCTACTGAGCCCAGAGCTGACCCTCCCACAGAGACACCGAAAGCCAGAGCTTTGTGTTACAAAAATAGTCTGTGCTTTATTTACTCAGCCATAGAAAAATAACGTCCAAGGGGAGGGCAGGTACCTGGGGCGGGGACGGCAGCCGGAGACGCGCCTCCCGCTGACCCCAGCCGGGACCCCAGACCTCCTGCACATCCAGCAGCCAGGTCTGTTCTGAACCCCGTCCTTCCCCTCCCGCTGTATTAACCCCCCAGGTGGGGGGGGAAGGACCGCGTCCCACCAGCTGAGTGAACACTGGGCAGCAGATCCGGCCCCATGGCCAGAGAACACATCCAAATTCCCTGGGGGGACACCTTCCCAGAAAGCCACAACCCAGGCGCAGGTTGGGTGGGCTGAGAAGAAAAAGACCTCCCAGGACAGGTCAGCGAGTGCTCCCCCTGCCCTATCTCTGAGCACACAGACAGGAGCCCCCGCCCCCCCCGCCCCCCCCAGGACCGGGTAGCTAATAACAAAAGGAAAGAACACGAACATGAAAGTCCTAGATGTAACAATGACCACAAACTACCCCCCCCCACCCATGCTGAGTGGCTCCTGGCTCCAAAGGCAGAGATCCAAGCCCATCGGGTGCTGGGAACACGGGTGGGGCTCCGGGGAGCTGCTGCACGCACAAGGGCAGCTCTGCAGAAGCGGGAGGGTGAAGGCAGCCTCCGAAAGGAACGTACGGGGAACCACACGACAAACCCACTGCCTTTAGTACACAGGGGAAACACCAGCGAGCCAAGCGCAGCCCCGGACACTGCAGCTGTCGCAGAGCAAAGCCCACGGACGAGCAGCCTCCCCCACAGGCCCACACACACAGACACGAACGTGGGGCTGCTCCCAACGGGGCACAGTCCCCACATCAGCGGCCAGGGACACGGCTGCCGGGCCGGGGCCGCACCATGGCGCAGGGTCACGACTGGGTGTGGGGGATCCACTGACTGTCCATCGGCCGCCGGAGAAGTTCCTCGACGTGTCGTGCGACGTCCATCGTGTCGTCCAGGTCAAAATCGCCCTCGGGATCCAGCACGGAGTCGGGACTGAGAGAGAGAGAGACAGGGAGAGCCTGAGGGAGGCAGCCCACAGTAGACACGGCGGGGCGCCGAAAGCCACGTGCTCCGGCTAAACAGCACCCGCCAGCCCCATCTGGCACAGGGGAGCCCCCTCGCCCCAGGACCGGCTGGCTCAGAGCCGGGGAAAGAGCAGCACCTACTTCTGCGTGTAGACGTTATAATGCGGCTGGGAGCAGACAGCGGGTGACGGTGCCTGATCCATGTAGGTGACGCCAACGGCGCTGGGATCCCCAGAGGCGCTGGCAAACCTGGAACAGACGAGGAGCCGGCCCGTCAGCCAGGCTGGGAGCGCCGGGACCACGTGGGCGAGTAGGGAGTGTGCCCCAGCCCCCTGGCTCTGCTCCCTAGCTGTAATGGCAGCCTGTGTCCCATCGGCCCTGCCGCCAGCCCCTTCCTACAAGCTTAGTCCCGGGGCTGAGAGCTGCTTATCACAGCAGGGGGCTGGGGGATTTCACGTGGGCCTGGTTCCTGGACTGATGCTGTGCTCAGATCACCCAGGGCAGGGGCACATGGTCATGCCCACGGCTGTGCCCGTGGCACTTTACAACCTCCCCCGCAGGCCGGGGGAAGCCATATCAGCAGGGGCCGGCTACAGCCACAAGCAGAGCTGGACCCATCTGTGCAGATCCTGCTCAGCCCATGCCAGCCCCTCCCAAGTGCCAGAAAACTCCCCCGCAGCCTGGTTGGTTCTCAGCCCCTCCCAGTGCCACACACACCCAGCTCCAGAGCCAGGCTCCAGCCACAACACACAGGATTCCGGCACCGATCACATATTGCTACAGCCAAGGCTGCGGAACAGACTCTCGGGGCTGGGCCACTGGGAGGGGCATTAACGTTGGGGCAGAGGGACAGACAAGCAGAGGACAGCACAGCACACGGTGCATGCAGGGGGCATGGACGGACTTACTCTGGCACCACTTGCTTGATCTGTGGCTTCACGTATCCATCCACGGCTTTAGCTGCAGACAGGGCAAGAGAGAGAAGACGGCGCTAAGGCAGGGAGATGCCAGGGGCCGTTCCAGACACACTGAACTGACAGCGCTACCTGGGCTAGCAGCCAGCTGGTACGAGGACTCCAACTAGCAGGAGAGCCCGTCACCACTCAGGGTTCGGGTCTCTGCCATGAAGCCAGACACCACTGAGAGGAACCGATGGATGCTCATGGGCTAGACCCTCAGCAGGTATGAGCTGTTGCCAGCTCCTTCAACTCCAGAGCCTGAGCGTGAGCGTGCCGGAGGGCAACGGGAGCACAAGTGAGCACTTGCAGACTCACAGAGGACCGGCGTGTAGTACTTGGAGAAGACCTCGTCCTTGGGCCGGTCGGGGAACACGTAGTTGAGGTAATTGAGGTCACCCAGGCGGTCGGCCAGCGAGCGGATGGAGAAGTCCCTGGTTGTGAAAGGCATGAGGTTCCAAAACATCCTTTCAGCTAGAAACACAACAGCAGAGAAACAAAACAGTGAGATGCAGAGCCCAGAGGCGCACGTCTCTTCAGAGCCACAGGGGATCCTCAAGGCAACTTGGCTTAAGAGTGGTACAGCTGGCCCCCAGCGTTCAAACGTCAGGAGTCAGGCCTCAAGAAATTACAAGACTGGCTTCAAAATCATGAGGTTGCCAATAATCATCAACACTGGGTTCTTTTTAAACCCTCTGGCTTTGGGCCTTTAGGATTCCCTCGATGAGGGCGGGAAACATCCTGGTTTTGTACATGAAAGGTGAGAGTCTCGTGGAATCTCTTGATTCCAGGAGCTGGGGCTTTAAGAAAAAACCCAAATATCACCAGACTTGCAATTCAAGTCCCACGAGTTTCCCACCTGCTTGGGCGAGAGTCAGGGCTGCGGCTGCAGGCAGGGCTTACAAGCTCCTTTAACATTTTCCACAAGAATATTTTTTAAAATCTTAAGTTAATGAAAGCAGCTTTTCTGTGAGTTCACCCCTCCCTTGCAACACGGAATCTAACACAAAGGCGAGTTGAGAGAGCCAGAAATTGAAACTAACTAGAAACAAAAGTGAAATAAAAGCTCATCTGGCATTGAGCTGCGAGCCAGAAGCAAAGCAGAGCTGGAACGTTATTTCAGGTTTAACCGTCGACTATGTCACTGCAAGTGATGCAGAGACGGACTCTGCTCTGGCTGGTTTTTCACTTTAAATGCCACTCTCGTGACAAAACACCGTTCAGATTTCCTGACGGAAGAGTCACTGCACTGAACGGACCCACCTCACAATGACTCCCCTGGGTTTCCTAGATGGGAAAGGAAGCCTTGTGATGGGAGCACATTAGCTCCGGGGCTGAGCTAAAAGGAGAAAACCTGCGGATGGTTCTCGAGAACTCACACACACAGCCAGTGCAGGCCTGCGTCCCCTGGACAGCAGCACTGGTGTGTTAAAGGACATCCACCGACCACAGCCAAGGTCACACCAGTCTGACGGTTCTTGCACCAGTACGACTGATTCCTGCGCAGGAAGGGGACTAAGCTATCCTGGTCAAGGCACCTTTAACCCGTTATCAAGACACTGGTAACAACTCACCCCCAGTCCCCCACAGGACCGTTTCCAGCAGCACAGCCGCCCTTCCAAGCTGGAGGGGCCGGAGGTAGGGATTGCCCCGGTGTGGCGACTGGGTCTGCTCTGTAACATGGACAGCTCACGGCCCAGACAGACTCGGGCCACAGCAGGAAGTCCCAGTCGCAGGGGGAGCCGAGTCAGCACGTTCCAGCGCAGGGATAAATCTCGCTCTGCACTCCCCGGACACACTCACGTGAGTCGAACTTCCAGGCGATGGTGATGCCCCCGATCTCCGAGTCGCTGAACCGCAGCAGGAACGTCCCGTCCGGCTTGTTGATCAGCAGGTCGTGTGCTTGCTGCTTGTTGACGAAGCCCAGGATGGCCCTAGAGCACAGAGAGGGGGTGAGGGGCCGGCGCTCGGAGCAGGGGGCTCGGCTGGGCCGCGCCGGCTGCTCTGGGAAGGAGGCTCTCACCCGTCATTCCAGTGAGGCTTGAGATGTTTCTTCAGCACCTCCATGACCCCGTCAAACCACTGCCAGAAGGTGTAATTCCGCCCGGGCAAGTTCTCCTGGGTAAAGAAAACAGAGCCCTGAGCATCTCTGAGCCAGGAGCCCATTTACCAGCAGCTCCGGCCCCAGGAAATGTGGTTTGGCAGCAGGGCAAGGGGCCCATCTTGCACACCTACCATGCATGCCGGGCCTCTCTCAAAGGGATGGTGGCGGGAGGGGCAGTTGGGTACAGAATTCCTGCCGGCGGTGCAGCAATGCCAGGCACCCATCCAAGCAGGCTCTGCTCCTGGGAACAGCTGTGGGGATGTCCCCCCATCGACAACCCTGCCAGGGTATCGCTCCTGAGCGAGTTCGAGGGAGGCAGGCAGGCAGCAGAGCGGCACCGGGGAAGTGTGTTGGGCCCCTAACCCAGAGGGTGATGGAACCACCACGCCTGCCTGCTTCCTCTGGACAGGAAGGCCGGCCTAGCCCTAGTGTCCCATGCTCTGGGGCCAGGTGCCTGGCAAGAGGCCGGCTGGATGGTCCCAGGGTCCCCTCTGGCCTCAAACTCTGTCAGCCCCGTTTGTGTCTTGCTCCTTCCCATGTGCTGATCTGCAACGAGATGCAGCGTGCCCAAGGGATTTCTGGCTGCATGCCCCAGAGGGACAGCGAGACACAGGGCCAGAGCACCTGGCCAGGAGCCCCGGAGAGGAGGAGCATTGCGGTGGTGTCTCACCAACACCCACAAATGATCTCGGTTGCTAGAGGATCCCATGGCCCAATGTGGCAGGGAAACTCCCATCCCCTGCCCCGCCCAGAGCCAGCGCCCGGCCCGTGACGGCCCCGCCAGCCGTGCGGGCGGCTCACCCTGTTGAACTGGGACCAGGAGACGGACATGGCGCTGTACTCCTCCAGCTGCGCACTGCTGCTGTTGAAGAGCTTCTGGGCCAGGAAGAGCAAGTTCTCCTTCGTCAGCCCCCGGCTGCTCTGCACCTCAGCCTTGAACTTCATGTTGAGGGCCTCGCACAGCTGGGGCCACAGCACCTTGTCGGGCACGGCGAACGGCACCCGGCCCTGCAGGAGGAGGGGGCGCGGGCGCCCCGAGTCAGGGACCTCCAGCTGCACCCGGGCGGGGCCCCGGCCCCAGGCGCCAGCCGCAGGCCAGCTCCTGGCCCAGGGGTCACCCAGGGGCACGGCTGGGAGACAGAACAGAGAGGGATGCAGGAGGGGCCAGGGGAGGGGCTGGGGGACCCAGGCCCAGGGACCTGCTGACGGGGGGCCCCAGGGCAATGCAGATGGAGGCCCCAAGCGCAGCGGGGAGGGTGGAGGCGGGGCAGGCCCCCCCGTGTTTGGGACCCGCCCCCAGCGCGGCGCTGGCTACTCACCGGCTCGGCGAAGGCGTTATCCCACAGCACCGTGGCCGTGGCGTTGTTGTCCTGGCTCCCGTGCACGATCACCACCACGGGCAGGGACAGCGTCTGTGGGCACCGGGGGGACGGGCTGAGTGGGGGGGCCATCGCAGGAGGGGGGACGACAGCTCCCCCAGAATCCCAGCGGCCGAGGGAGCGGTCCTGCCACGCGCTCAGCTGGCACCTGCCCCGGGGCGGGACCCAGCCCTGCCTGCTGCCGTTTCCTCACCTGCCGTGGGGCGATTCTCAAACAGACCCACCCGCACGGAGCCCAACCCCCCCCCCATGCCCCTCGCCCTCCAAGGAGCCCGCGCCCCACGCGGCTGCCCCAGTTGTGACACTGGGAGATGCCATCCCAGGGATGGGGACGCGTTCTGCCAGTGCGTGGGTCAGCCTTCTCCCGCCTGACCCCAGCCCCAGAAGGACTGCGAGGGCCCAGCACCGGGTATGGCTCTGGGGATGCCATGGGGCCAGGCAGGGCCCTGGGGACACCGTGGGGCCAGGGCTGGGCCAGCTGTACCTTGACCTGGAAGACCAGCTCGTTCCCGCCGACGCTGAACTGCGACTCGAAGAGGATGGTGAACTTCTCCTCGGTCACCGACTCGGCGCCGCGCCGATCCGAGCGCTTGATCCGCTTCAGGGACTGCGGGAGGTAGGAGAGAGGGTGAGGGGCGGAGGGGGGACAGGAGGCGGGCGGGGGGGGGCCGGCGTCCCGGCTCTCACCATGTTCCTGAAGTGGGCGCTCAGTGTGCCCGTGGCCTGGTGGTACTCCATCACGCAGCAGTTGTTCAGGATCTCCCCGCTGCTCTCGCTGCAACGGGAAAGGCTGGGTCAGGGGCCGGGCACGGGCAGCTCCGCCCGCCATGGGGCCCGGGGCAGCGTGGTGCCGACAGTCACCAGGGGGCAGCTCTGAGGCAACCTCTTGGGGGGCTGGAGTGCAGCTGCAGGGGCAGAGAATCGGCAAGGGCCCAAGGAGACACGGCACCCCACGTGCCGGCCAGGCTGGGTGAGGGGGTCTCCTGGGGATGGGTCCCCACAGGGGGTGCTGGGCGAGGGGCCGGTCTCCAAACCCACAGCGGTGTGGGAGGCCATGCTCTGTCCTGGGCCCCCCATAGGGGGGCTGCGGGGTCCAGGCCAGGTGGGCAACAGGATGCAGGGAGAGCAAGAGACCAGCCCCACGGAGCCCTGCCAGAGCCCTCCCATTTCCTTCCCGGGATTCCCCAGGAACTGCACTGCCCAGTGCCCCCCGGCGAGGGGCTGAGGTGCCCAGGGGGAGGGCAAGGGGCAGGCAGTGCCCAGGGCAAAGGGCAGAAGGTGACTGGGGAGCAAGGAGCGGGGGGCGAGGGGCAGGGGGGTAAGGGGGGCATTACTTGCGGGTGCTCTCGTTTTTCAGCAGCGCCTTGGCTTGCTGCTCGCTGATGATGGTGGCCTTCACCTGGGGCGGGTTCATGTGGACGTTCAGCTTCCCCCCCACCAGCAGCCGCACCGTGGCCGCGAACTTGGTCTGCGTCTTCAGCACCTGGGGCGGCTGCTTCTCGATGATGAAGGTGCTGGGGGAGGAGCCGGCGTCAGGGTCTGTGGCTCTGAGATGGGGCCGGGGCTACGGCCGCCACGTGGGGGGTCCATACCGGCACCTCCCCCTTTGCCCCCCCAGCTCACAGCACCAAGCTCCCCCCCAACCCAGAGCACTTGCCACACGACCTCTTTCTCTGGCCCCCCGGCCGCTGCGTCCCGGCCCGCGCTCAGTTGCCAGGACCCCTTGCAGCCTGGTTTTCTGGCCGGGATCAGGGCGGGGGCCTTGGCTGAGCCTGACCCTGGTCCCGGTCCCAACCGTGCCCCGACAGCCTCTGCACCCCATCTCCATCGCCCAGCGGGCCCTGCCCCAGTGTTACCTGGTCACCAGGGCGGAGATGATGTCCGTGATGGTGCTGTTGAGCTCGGCCAGCATCTCCTCCACGGGCCCCGGGATGGGCAGCTGCTGGCACAGGTGCTCGGCCCGACGGATCTGCTGCCGGTTCTGCCAGATGATCTCGGCCAGCTTCTCACACCTGGGGCGATGGGGCCCGGCCAGGTCAGTGCTCGGGCAAGGCCCAGGGACATCACAAAGCCACAGACCTTGGTGCCCGGTCTCTTGGGGTCCCCCAGGCCACGCCACCCCCGGCCTCCAGCCCGAGCCAGGGCATCCCCGGCGGGTGCGGCCCAGCCAGAGCGAAGCCCTGAGGGGCGCTCAGCCGCTCCAGGACGTCCATCACTGCTGACCCCATGCCCTGGACTATCCCCCGACTGGGGGGGGCGACATAACCAAACAGGGACACCCCTCCCGGGGCCGCTGCCTGGGACACGGGGCAGCACGGGTGACTCCCCGGATTCTGTGTTGCCAGCGGCACCGGTGGCTTCCCGGCCAACCAGCCCCAGCCCATTTCCCAAGGGCCCCCGAGCCTGGCCCCGGTGACGCGGACGCACCAGGACTGCAGCACGTCCAGGGTGCCCTCGGGGGGCCCGCCGTTCCCCGCCAGCTGCTGCCGCCGCTTCCACTGGATCAGCTCGTCATCCAGGATGGTCGTCTGTTGTTTGCGCAGCAGCTGCAAGGTTTTCTGGTGCTTCTCTGCCAGCTCCTGCGAGGGGACGGGCGGGTGTTACCGAGGGGGGACAGGGCGCGTCGCCCGCGCTGGGGAGGGGAGGGGACGGGACGGAGGGGTCCCCCGGGGTCCCAGCAGGTGCTGGGCCGGCGCTCACCACTCGATACTGCTGTAGCGTCTGTGCCTCCCGGTGCAGCCAGGCCTCCAGCGATGCCTTCTTCTGCTGTAGCGACGTCTCGCGGGACATGCGCTCCTGGGGGCCCAGCTGGGAGAGCTGGGAGAACTGGGCTGGGGTGGAGCCAAGAGCTTCAGGCTTGAGCCCCGCCTGTCCCGGGGGCTCCCTGACCCTCGGCGGCATCCCCAGACCCCCTGAGCCAGGCCTGCCCGTAGGGGGAGGACTGGCTCCCACGCCCCATGGAACCGGAGGGACTGCGTGGAACTGCCCCGAGAGCCCAGATGCCTGTGGTCTCCTCACAAGGGTGCGCAGGGGGGTTGTGACGGTGCCCCCCACCCCAGTGGCCATGGCAGAGTCTCGCCGGGGGCCCATTTCCACCCCAGGAGACACCTTGTCGCAGCACTGTGTGTGCCAGCTGCAGCCCCCCACTGGAGCCAGGCCTGGGCACCCCCCTTGGCAGCTGGGCCGTTAGCTGCCACGGGCGGGCGTCTCCCCGAGGACGGGATCGCAGGGTGAAGCTGCCTCTGCCCTGTGGGTCCTGCCCCCATCAGGCCCTCCCTCTCCCCACGGCTAGAGCTGGCCCTGCCCAGCGGCTGTGCCCCCACCTTGGAGGCGCAGGTTCTCCTGGTACTGGATGATGAAATACTCCTGCGTCTGCTGCAGCTTCTTCAGCTCGTTCTCCGTGTCCTGGGTGAGCAGCCTCAGCTCCTCGAAGGTCTGGTTTATCTGCAGGTGCTTCTGGGACATGGCGTCCGCCAGGCTGCTGGCCGGGGAGGGGCTCTGCAGAGAGGGGTGCGGGCGGGAGGAGGGCTCCGTCAGCACCGGGCCAGGGGCTGCCGTGGGGAGCAGCGACAGGCCCAGAGGGCGGAGGCCGAGGCTTGCGCCGTGGGGCAGTGGCTGGAGCCCCTGGCACAGGGTGAGCGGACGGGCCCCAGGTGGGCCCAGCCGAGGCTGTGCCTGGGCTGGGGCCGTTCCCGGTCCCCCCGAGACAGGGAGCGAGACAAGGCGCCCCTGCCTGGCTACTCACGTTGGTGGCCTCCCGCACCAGCCGCTGCTCGTGGTACAGGATGTGGCGGATGCAGCGCACCAGCTCCATGGGGCACCGGTCGTACGTGTTCTGCAGGAGGAGAGCGAGGGCCCTGAGCCAGGCGCAGAGCAGGGCTGGGCTGGAGGCTCTCACAGCCCCTCCAGCCCTGCCTGCCCCACGCTGGGCAAAGGGCGGGCCGTGTGCACTGGGGGGGCTTCTCCTGGGGAACTGGCCCGGCCCTGCCCTGCCCTACCCATGCCAACCCTGCCGGCCTCCCCACTCCCCGGGCCACTGCGGGGTCACCACAGCCTGACCGTGCCAGGACGGCGGCTCCCCGCGCAGACAACGAGGGCACCCACCTGCAGCTGGGTGGCATAGTGCCCCAGCTTGATCTTCAGCAAGAAGCCGTCCTCGCCCACTTGGTGATCTGCCTTCTTCTGGAGCTCCTGGATCAGCCCCTCCAGCAGCTGGGTGGCTTTGGCGTTCTCCTGGGGGTTATCGAGGTCGATGGAGTCCCTGGCGCAGAGAGAGGCGAGCAGGGTACGGGGAGGTGAGAACGCAGCTGGGGCCCGGCCCACCTGCCCCAGCTCTGTGCAGGGAGGGACCCAGCCCACTGCAAGCGAGGCCCCGGGCATCTATCCCTCAGCCCCAGGACCGATCCAGCCAGCCCACCACACAAAGCCCAGAGCGAACGGGAGCAAAGCCCCCACCTGGGCCTCCTCCCCCAACTCCACACCCCCAGCGTCATGCCTGCCCCCCCCCAGCCCCTCATGGCACCTGTGTCCCCCGACCAGCCGTGTGGGTCCAACGGAGGGGCCCGCCTTTCGTTGGGGTGTCTCCTAGTACCCAGGAGGCTAAGGGGGGAGCAGGGCGAGACCCAGGAGTCCCTGTGCTCAGTTCTAGCCACTAGGCCGCACTCCACTCAGCTATGGCGCTGTCAGATCCCAGGAGAGATGCGACGCCTTAACCTGCTGCCCCCTCCCCGCTGCTTGTTGCAACCAGGTGCCCAGGGCTTGCTTACGTCGGGGAATCTCATGGCTCAGCCCTGCCCGGGGATGTGCAAGCGGTGACTGCACAGCTGGTTCACGTGACACGGCCTCTGGAGCGTGGCGCCCGGCAGGGATCCCAGCAGCCCCATTTCCAGCCTCTTGGAGACGGGTGTGTCAGGGCATGTGGCAGCCAAGGTGGCCAGAAGGGCCAGGGTAAGGGCTGGAGCGTGTCAGCCAGGCCGTGAGGCCCGCTCACCTACCATGCCTGGCTCTCAATCCACTGCGCCAGGTAATGCCGCACCTCGATGGGGAAGTGCTGGCCGTACAGCGCCTGCATCTGGCGCAGGGCCTCTCCCTGCAGCTGCTGGGCCTGGATCCACACGGCCATGGCTCAGAACCTGGGGGCAAGAAGACGACATCAGGGAGAGGACCCTCCACACGTTTCGGGGGAGAAGGGCCCTCCATGCCCCCCACCTAGAGCAGTGCCAGCCCGATGGCCAACCACCTGCCCTGCCCGGGGCGGACTCTATTCTAATGCAGACGGGCCGTTTCCTGGCTCTGACCCCACAGCGCATTGCTGGGAAACGCTCTGGTGACCTGGGATCTGACTCACCCTCCATCGTCTAAGGAGAGCCCATGGGGAACTGAGTGATGGAACCATGTTTCCTTGTAATCACATGCAACAGGATAACCATCTCCTGTAGCAACACACCAAGAGATCTCAGCCTTGGGCCAGCCAAACAGAAGAGAGAATGTGCACTCGGGGAGGCAGCTCCAAAATCAACCGCCCTGAAAAGGGGCTCGAGGGAAAACTGACCAGCAGAGAGGAAACGTCCGCCCCTCAATAACCAGCCACTGCCCCTGAGGCTGGCGCGACAAGCTGGCCGAGGGCACGACCGAACAGGCCAGCACCCATCTAGGAATCACCCATAGACACATTCACAATACACTGTCCACAGTCCTATAGTACAGATAGCCGGTGTTTGCAGGACAATCAGTGCAACCCAGTTCCTCAGGGGGACCCAGCTCTTCCACAACACGGTCCCTGTCCCATTAAACTGCCGAGGGACAGGTAAACGACCAAGCATTCAGGGCCCTCCATCCAAAACAGCCCCAGTCCTGGGTCTTACGTGCTCCCCGCAGGGTCTTTGCAGCACGCAGCATTCAGCCTGGGGGCATCGGGCTTGGGAGCCCAGCCAGTGCCCGCCTGCCCGCTGCTTGTACACAAACGCTTGGGAGAAAACAAACGTGTGAGCTGGGGGTCGGTTCTGAAATCGGATTCTTGGAGCTATTCCGGGCTCCCAAACACTAGGGGAGAGGTGCCAGCTTCTATTCTGGGCCCAAGCTGTGCTGCGCAATGCTGCTCCTGGCCTGCGCTTTATTCAGACATTTAAACCAGCTCCTGGCAGGAGCACCCACGACAACACATGCAATCAGTGGCGACAAATATAGAAAGGACAGACAGAGAGAGCACTTATAAAAAGCAAGAGCTTCCCTCGTCACACATGACGCCTGACAGGGCTTGGAAAAATAACTCCTCAGGAGCAGAGTTTTTAAAGGTGACGCAATGAGGGGAGACAGGGAAATGCTGCACCAGGAGCTACATGGACGAACGACACTAAAGAACATGGCTAAGGTCTCAGAGTCAAGCAGTGAAAAGTTAGGAAATGCCCCAATTAATGCCTGGGCCACCTCCCCTGTGGCATTTCCCAACTGCTGCGCATTGGACTTTACGCCCTTAATGTGCCTTTAAAGCAGTTTTCTGTGTTGTTTTCTAGGTTTGTAGAAAGGCAAATGAACTGGAGGAAGGCAGCCAAAAACCTAGCCAGGAACTCGGTCCAGTGGCATCGCACTGTCCCATGAGTGTCGCCAGCCGGCCTGGACTTTCCCCTTCCCACCCGCCACGCAGATCTCTGCCCCTGGAGCTAGCGCAGTAACCAACCAGCCGCCACGCTGCCCGCGGAGCATGACCCGCCTGACAGCAGAGAAATGGGAGCCTTACAAGCCGAGGGCTCCAGTCCAGCCTCCGGGCGGGAGTGTGTTCTAGGGGACACAAACCCCTCTGCCCATTTCCACCATGACCTCTTCTGCCCCGTCCCGTCCCATCCAACCTGTCCCTGCCCCAGTGCCATGCTCCTCCCCTGACTGGGCCATCTTCATGGTTTCTCATGACAGTCCCAGTCGCCAGCCACTTCCAGTCCTCTCCTCCATCAGCCCCAGCCGCTCCCCCACCCCTGCCATCTCCCAGTGCAATGTCTCTCCCCCCCAGTCCCATTGTTTCCCAGGCCCCCTCCTGGATCTCTCTGTACAGTCTCCATGCCTCCCCGCTCCTTGTCCCAGACAGTCCCAGTTCTCCCCCCAGTGCCCGGCTCCTCAGAAGATCTGTCTTCTCACCTCTTTCCTCCTGCCCACTGGTTCCAGTCGAGTCCTGGCTGGACCAGTCACCCCACTATTTCCCTCCCTGGCTCCCAGTCCCTGACCCTCCGGCCCCCAAACTCCTGATCCCCATCTCCCCCACCCCACTGAAATGCAGGCCCTACTTACAGAATGGGGGGGCTCTGCAAAAAATTTGAGCTCGTGGTGGAAAAATCAGCTAAACGTGAGCTCCCAGTGTGACATTGGGGCCAACATGATCCTGGGCTGCACAACCAGGGAGCCTTGAGCAGGAGGCGGGGGGTTATTTTACTTCTCAGCTTGGCACTGCCGGGTTTGTGTCCCGCACTAGTGCGCACAATTCCAGGGGGACGCTGGTAAATTGGAGAGGGGTGGGTGAATGAGCGACGGATGAGAAAACCTGCCTTACAGCGACACTCAAAGCGTTCCTTCCACCTAGCTTAACAAAGCCAAGGTCACAGGGTGACCTGCCTGGGGACCAGATAGTTATTAATGGCCTCAGACCAAGCTCTGACATAATCCATGGAGGAAGCTGAGGCTAGAAATTCAGGCTGGAAAGAAGGTGTGCATTGTTAACAATGGGTCATTGCCCTTGGGACCCAGCCTCCCCCCGGCGCCGACTGAGCTGCGCCGGAGCCCCAGGGCTCAGCAAACAGCCGCAGCTCCCAATGAAGCAGCATTGAGCCTCACGCTGTATATGGCAAAGGCCGAGCTCCTGCTAAGCATCTGGGGCTGTGTGCATGAGGGTGGGGGACAGGAAAGGTTCTGTGCAGAGCCGAGTGCCATGCATGCCCATAACCCTCCCATGCGGGCATTTCTCCAGTGCCCCGGCAGCAAACTCACTATTTCCAGCACAGAGCCGTGTCCCTGGCATAGATCCCCTCCCCCAGTACCCGGTCAGAAGCTGCCGATCCCACATGCAGGAGATACTCACGGCAGGACCAGGTGTTCTCGCTCTGCCTTCACCCTGCCCCATCCACCGCCTACCCCGCCAGCTGGGCACCCCGACCCTGGGCAACGAGAACCCTGCCGCTTGGCCAACGGTCCGTGCCCCGCAGCTCCCAGCGTGGCAGCCCAG
>ML675749.1:0-12705 GCA_007922155.1 Mesoclemmys tuberculata
GGCCTTGAGCTGAACAACCTGTCTCCTGGGAACCTTCCACCGGTTCCCGCTGCTCTGAGTGGGGAGAGCGCAGCTCGCTTTCTCTCTTCTCTGGTTAAGCCCACTTTCCCCCTCAGACCTCATTTGATCTCTCTCCTCTCAGTCCAGGTAGAACTTTCTAAACCTGACTTCTGTAATCCAGCCTGGGCTAGATTTCCCCAGTGCCCCAGCTGAAATTGGGGAATATTGTGACTGGTGGGTTTTCTCTCCTTGTGCTATTTAGTATCATACGTTTTATACACCTGGCAATAATATAACTTTTATAACCAAGCTGATTGTCAGGCTCTCCCCAGCTTCCTTTACTCCTGCATGTTCCCGGCTTCCCTATGTCGCTCTGCAGCAACGCTTCGGTTACCTAGGCCAAAGATCCCTGGAGCGCCCCAAAATCCTGCGGGGTTTGCTCATCAAGGGGGCTAGTACTAGAACGTTGTTCAGGGACAGTGGGGACCGTGACATGCTAAACCTGGGGCATATCGGGGGGCAGCTTGGCAGCATCAAGGTGCGCCCCACTGTGTGATGTAATGCTGCTGGGGCTTTCAGTTCACAGCTATGGGGGGCTCTGTAGGGCTGCCTATGGGAGAGCGAGGAGGCTTCTCGGACAGGGGTGTGCAAACCCCGTCATGTCCCAAAGGGCTGGGCCTCTGTCCACCTGCCTGTTAGGCTGCAGGGCGAAGAGCCAATTAATCCACGTGTTACTACAGAGCCAAACTAGAGCAGGCCCGGAGAGGCTCAAACCCAGCGGATCCGGCTGTGGCTGGCGCAGAGACACAGCCACTCTTCATCCGTGTGCACGATGGGAGTGGCTAATCCAAACCGGCCCAGATTAGATCAGAGATGCCCTCAGACCTGGTTCATGCAGCTCACATCGTACGTTGCTCTTGTCTGGGGCACCTCATTCTAGCTCATGCTATAGCCATAAACCACCCCGGCCCATGGGCTGTCTCGGGGGCAGCAGGGCGCAGACCCACAGCCTCCGCCAGCCTGGGCCGGTTAGCAACGGCTGCTGGCATGTACCCAGCCCGCGTTTCCTCTCCTGGTCTCTGCAGCCGATCAACCAGCTGCCGGGTGAATTGGTTGGCTGCAGACAAGCAAACAAGCAGCTCTTTGACGAGCCTTTATCCCCGCACCTGCCCCACGCAGCCCAGGCCCTTTCCGGGAAATCACACGGGAAAGGAGAAACCTTCTCTCGCTGGGCTCCAGAGGGAGCTGCTGCCCTGCCGTGTCCCCAAGCTGTGCTTGCATCCAGCTGAAAGGGGAAGTAGGATCCGGTGCAGCTGGGACAGAAAACCTGAAGGACTCAGACACCAAATAAAACTAACCCAGGTTTTCCAACTCATGATTTTTCAGCTGATCCCGTGGCTTCGCAGGGGGTTACTTCAGGGCGTTTTAGTATTTGCGGTTGGTTGTGGGGTGCAGGCCTTACAGAAGAAGTGATTTTGGGAGAGAGAGCTGAAGGCAAAGGTTGGCAGACTTGCTTGAGAACTGCAGATAAAAGGCCATTCTCCCCCCCGCCCGGGCACTGTGTGGTTACCCTGTGGAACTCCCTGCCACAGGCTATAACTGAACCTAAGAACTGAGCCAGGTTTGCCAAAGGACTGGCCTTTTCTGTGGCTCACAAGACTCTCTAGGTCTAAACTAGTTCCTGCTCACAACAGGCAGGAATTTCACGCCTCATACCCAGGGCCTACACCCATCTCTGACAATATCAGATTAGGAGGTGCCCAGCCAGCGTTCAAAGGGCCAGCCAGTGCCATCAGCCTCGCAACGAGCCCTGCACACCGCCTGCGCTTGGAAAGCTTTATTGTGCATAAAAGGGGCTGGTCCCGAACTCATTCGTCGTAAAACTTGGGGATGTCGTCCCCCAGGAAAACTTGCTCCACGGCGCCCGCCTTGGTGATGGTGACGAGATAAATGACCCCCCCGCTGGAGCCGTCCCGGCTCATCGCCAGGGCAATGGCTGGGGGAGAGAGAGAAACAAGGGATTAGTGAATTGATGCCACTAGAGGGGAAGGATCCCGTATCCTGTCCTCTGCCCTGGGACTGGATCAGAGCCACTGCCCCCTAGAGGGGAAAGCCCTTGGCCCCATTCCTGCCCCCCGGGCCAGCCAGTCACTGTGCCCTAGAGCTGCGCTAGCCAGGCATAGGAGCAATTACCGTTCTTGGTGAACTGGCGACACTCCTCCGGAGACATCCCGGGCTTGTAGGCTGCGTCCACGTAACCGTAAATGTAGGTACTGCCAGATCCCCCGATGGCAAAGGGCTGGCGGGTCAGCATCCCCCCCAGGGTCCCGTACACCTGCGGGAGTGAAAGACACGCAGGCCAGGTGAGAGGCCAGGCCTGGAGCGGGCAGGGGCCAGGGAGAGGCAGCCCACGTGCCCCAGACAGGCCCTGACTATGGCTGGAATTCAAAGCAGGGACTGCGTGAAAGATCAGCCGGTTCCCGCGCAGCCCGGCTGGGTTTCAGGGTGGGCGTCTCCCCTCGCCACGCTGCATGGCACAGACACACCTGCGTCCTTGGAGGCTGAGAGAGCACAACAGCCAAGGCTTTAGGAGCCTACCCAGCCCAGGGGATGAGGGGCTGGGTATGGGGCCAGCAGGTTCTGGGTTCAGCTCCCCTGGGGGTGCCGGCCAGGCTCCCAGCTGCATGATCTGAGGAGCTATGGCCATGGGAGGGAACGGGGATGTGTTAACGAGGGTTTTACCAAGCCTGGTTGGGATGAAGGGCCCCCAAGCCGGAAATCCAGACTAAGAAGCCCGTAGGGGGAGCGAACGGGACGTATCCGGGGCAGGTCTCCTGGCACGGCGGGTAGGTGAGATGTGGGAATTCAGCCTGGCTGGGGTCATTTAATGCTTCCCCCCTTTCTAGCTCCCTGAGGGGTCACTGCCCCTTATACCCTGGACGCCGGCTCGGCCGGGAGCGTAAGTGGTTTGGCTCGGACGCTGCAGGGAGCCAGGGATGGCCGAGGAGCGCTGGCTGGGGGACAGGAAGAGGGATGCAGCCCAGATGCTGTCGCTGGCGTGATGAGGCAGACGCTGTGGAGGGCCAGGATGACGGACAGCAGGACAGCGCCCCCCTCCCCACCCCCCGTGTCCCCTCCCCTCCACAGCCTCACCTGGCCCCCTTTCCTCTGGTCCCACCCCGCCACCATGAGATGCGCCGACAGCTCCTCCTTGTACTTGTAGCTGATGCCTTTCACCAGGTTGGCGGCTGCCAGGACCAGGGGCGTGTCCTCCATGTCCAGGCTGGGGGAGAAGAACAGGGGATGGGGGGAGGGTCAGTGGTAACTGGAATCGCAGCCCTTCCCTCCCAGCCCATCCCAGGCCCCCTGCCCGGCCTCGCCCTGCCCCTACCTGTGCAACTCCAGGTGGTAATGCACCATATCGGCGACGGCCTGGGTGTTCGCAGCCGAGCTGGAGAGGGCGCAGTAAATCCACTCGTGCAGTTTATCGAAGACCCGGTTCACCACGGTCTCCCTGGAGGGGGCCAGAGAATCCAGATATGGCTGTGAACTCGAGCGCCCCACGGAGCTGGGCCCAGTAACATCCCCGAGCCACAGCACCCCCCCAGACTCAAAATCCAGGAACTCCCCATTCCCAGACCCCCCTCCGGGGGGACACAGCACCCTGCTCTAGATGCGGGGGGGGAGGGGAAGGATTAACGACCCACCCATCCCAATCCTGCTCCACCTGCCCACCAGGGACAGTATTTGCACCTTGGCTTCTCAGCAGGGGAGGTGCTGTGGGTGCTTCACTGGAGAACCAGGTGCAGAACCGGGGGCCTGTGTGGACGCTCCAAGAAGCTGCTTCCAGCTGCTGCTGAGAGCCAGGGAGACGGGATGGATGGAGCCCAGGCCAGGAGCTTGTTTACTGCGGGCTAGGTTTGTGGCTCTGATTTTTTGCTTCGAGACCCTGGGAATGGCCAGACCAGCCAGCCACTCTGAGAGGACGGTGGTGCAGGGAGACAGTTCCCACAGAGAGGGGCTCTGACCTGGCTGAAAAGCCAGACAAGTGGGAAGCTCTGCTGGGCCCCAGGGGAAGCAAAGGGGCTGAGGAAAGGAGCCAGCTGGAGGAGGTGTGAGGCTGTGACGTGGGCCCTGCCAAGGCAGAAGCTGGATCACAAACACCACGTGGGAACCAGACCTAGAGAGCAGCGACCAGGCAGCCAGGGGAAGAAATCAGCCAGCGTCCCTGGCAAGGGGGCCACTTTCCAGTTAGTGGCCCTAACGCAAGGGAGGTTCCTGCAAGCCACTAGGAGCAGAAAATCTGGCTCACCAAAAAGTGACGAGGAAAATCTGTGTCTGACCCGGGGCGATGGACGGAGCTGGCCCCACACTGCAGAGCCCTGCCCCAATGCAGGCATGGACACGGGGGGGGGTTCAAACCCCAAACACATGTGTGATCCTGGAGCGGAGTGACAGACACCTCCCCCGTACCGGGGGTCGGCAGTGATAATTCACCCCAACTTCTGCCTGCACCTGGGTCTTGTCCCACGGGGGGGGGGGAGGGGGCGGCACTTACCTCACAGACACCCGGGAGTCGGAGCCCACCACGACCCTGCCGTCAAACTCCACCACAACGATGGTCATCTGGGGAAAGGGGGAGATGTGGGCATCAGTGCCAGGAAACTTGCAGCCCCAGGGAGGCTGCTGAGGGGCACCCCCATGCCCTGCAGGGAGCTGGCACAGGAGTCCTGGTGGGGTCCAAGGTTCCCCCCTACCCCAACCCTTCTTGCCAGGAGAAATGCTCAGAGCAGAGCGGCCGTGTCTGGGTCATGTGGGCACAGCGCTGACCCCGCCGGGCCAATGGGGTGACAGAAAGGAACCTCCGCCTGTCAACCCACAGCAAAAGCCCCAGGAGGGCAGAAGGCATGACTGGCCCATGCACTGCAACTCTGCTGGTGGGAACAGCAGGGAAATGGGAGCCAGGACATCTGGGTTCTCTCCCAGCTCTGGGAGGGGAGCAGGATCTAATGGTTACAGGACAGAGGCTTGGAGCCAGGCTGCTGGGATTCTCTCCCAGGCTCTGGGAGGGGAGTTAATGGTTAGAGGGGATGGGCTGGGAGTCAGGACTCCTGGGTTCTCTCCCAGCTCTGTGCCCTAGAAATGAAAGCCCCCTTATCATGTTGTCTGCCCCAGCTGGTCGCTAAGTGGGGTCAGATGGGAGAGGCTCTGGGATTTGCTCACACAGCAAAGGGCCCTTTGCGACGTGTGCTAAACTCCTGGCCGTTCCTGGCACCTGGGCACAGAGTCCTGGCGCTAATTGCGCCCAGGCAGGGCGCTGGCTCCTGCAGCTGCTCCCCCGAATTGGCAGGCGGGTAAGTTACTGATACGGCACGTTTACAACAGGGCGCGCCCAGCTGGGGTGCCAGGGGCACACACGGTGCCTCCCAGGCAGCGTCCCATGTTCTCCGGCCAGCTGGTCTGACCCAGGCTGCCTGGTCCAGTGTGGACATGTATGGAGATAGTCTGGGGGGGAGCATTTACTGTGTTGTTTAACATCAGTATGTCAAAATCATAGTAATCCACGTAAGATATGCCAGAGTGGGAAGAGGGGCCATGGGTCTGTTACTCTGAAAAACGCAGGTGCTCTGTGAGTTTGGGCACGGCCAGGGCTAGGCGGGAGATTTGTGGCTCACAGAGGAGCCTGGGACTCTGGGGTTTAGGTACCTTGGAGCCTCTTGCTCCCTGGCAGGTTTTCCAGCCCTTCAATCCTTCATGTGGCTCTTCTCTGACCCCTCCCCAATGTATCAGCGTCCCTTGTCAATTGTGGGCCCAGGCTCCCAGCTGTGGTCGCACCAGGGCCAAATCCAGAGGGAAAATCACCAGTGGTTGGGGGTGGGGTGAGGAATGATGCTCCAGGCTCTGACTCCTCCGTGAAATCATTACTACTGGTGAGGTAGAAGCCAGAAGGAAGTCAGCTTAACTCTGAAATCCCATGGTGAGTTTAGGGAGTTGGTGATGGGGGAGAAGCATCTCATCTAAACTGCCGTATTTCTTCTGGAGTCGTCAACAAATAATCAGATAAGTATGAGGAGCCACGTTACAAATCACAAACTTAGGTGCCCCATGAGCTCCATGGGGAAACTTGACCCCAGGGTATTTATGAAATAATTACATACACAAGGGATTGGGCTTAAATGATTTAATTTAGGAGAAGAATGGGGTTGAAAGCAGCCCAGGGTAGATACAACGTTCATTCATCGTAAAACTGTGGTATATCTTTGCCCAGAAAATTTTTCTCTTCTACACCAGCTTCGGTGATAGTAACGATGTAGATCATGCCCCCACTCATGCCGTCCCGGCCCATGGCCAAGGCGATAGCTGCATGAGAATGAAAATCATGGCATTAAAGGGATGTTTCTGGGGCAAATTTGGATTTGCCTAAAGGGGTTTTTGCAAATAGACATATAACAAAATCCAGTGGAAAGATTCCCATTAAATTGGATACAGGAAGAAACAGATTCATAGATTCCAAGGCCAGAAGGATCACTGGATCATCTCGTCTGTCCCCCTGTTCAACACAAGCCAGAGAATCGCACCCTGTTACCCCTGCTTTGAGCCCAATGACTTATGTTTGGCTGAAGCAAGATAGATTAGACAAGGTCACGCTGCAGCCTTGAGCTATGCCATGAGGACCGTGAAAGTGAAACTGTTGAGTCAACTTTCACTGCCCTGGTTGAATTGCAAGGAAACTCTAAATACACAGCATTAACGGGGAACTGTAAAATGGAGTTTTAAAGTGAGGTTTATTAATCTAAGAAACTATTATTTGTAAGAAAGAAAAGGAAACGTATGCTTTGAAAATATAGTATTTTTAACCTGACACTGCTTTAGCACCACTTGCAAAGGAAGAGTTTGTGCAAGAAAAAGACCTCAGATCCCATTCTCCAATGTCACTGAGCCAGCCACTCCCCGACCCTGGAGCTGGATCACAGCCAGAATGGAAAAGCCCTATGTCTGATTCTCCACCCCCTGAGCTGGACAGCCCCCTGCCCTGGGGCAGATTGGAGCTGGTGTCTCCTAGAGAGGAAAGGCCCCCATGTTCCATTTCCCTGAGCAAGTTAAGTATCATAAGATGTTTATATATATATATATTCTCTCATTACAACCCTAATGATTTCACTGAATTGTCAATTTTATTTATAAATCCTGGAAACAAGAAACCCCACAGAATTCCTGCTGCCTGTTGGTTAAACCGCAGAAGGTAGAATTACCATTTTTAGTGAATTGCTGGCATTCTTCTTGGGACATCCCAGGCTTATAGGCAGCGTCCACATAGCCAAAAATGTAACTACTCCCAGATCCTCCAACAGCAAAAGGCTGACGGGTGATCATCCCTCCTAGAGTCCCATAAACCTGTGGGAGGGGAACACAGGAAGTTAAGCAGGTGCAACTTTGTTTCTTTGTTTGTTACAACACAAGTTATAATCAGTTGAAGGTGAAAGTACAAAGATCAGCCCCAAGGTCTGTATTCCTGCCAGACTTTTCATTCATGTCTCTCCTTTCACCCACACATCCCATTTGTATAAACTCTTACATTTAAATTCACACATGCAGGCTACATACACGGTGGTCATAAACTGCAGAGTTCTGTGATAAATTGCATTTCCCCTGCACACAGCCCAGTTCTTGGAACAGTTCAGATGGCTTGCCATATTTTTCTCTTCTTTCCCCACAAATTGTGGAATTCCCCTTCAAAAACTACAAAACCCAGAGGGCGTCGGGCCAGTGACAGGCTGATGATCCAGTAACCCCTGACCCTGCAGGGGTGGTAAACTGGAAATTTGTACTTATGAGAAGGGGAGAGTCCTAGTTTCCCAAATGGATGCAGCACTCTCCAGTGCAGTTGGCGGTAATGCATGTGCATTGTCACAGCAATTTGTGTGGATGCACACAAAGGTTGCTCTAGCCATGGCAGGTGCTTAACCTGCCAGAATCCTGTCTCTCTCTCCCCCCCATCTCACTTTCTCTGTCCCTCTGTCTGTTCGCAGCCTCACCTGTCCCCCTTTCTTCTGGTCCCATCCTGCCACCATGAGATTGACTGACAGCTCCTCCTTGTACTTGTAGCTGATGCCTTTCACCAGGTTGGCTGCTGCCAGGACCAAGGGTTCCTCTTCCAATTCCAAGCTGTGGGTAGGAGCATCAGAGTGGGAAGTTCCCTGCTCAGGCTGCTTTTTTCCAGGCTAAACATGCTCAGTGTTTTTAACCTTTCCTCATAAATCAGATTTTCTAACCCTTTGATCTTTTTTGTTGCTCCCCCCAACATGGAGATGCATTCCCTTTCTCATAGATGCCCAATGACTTTTTGTGATCCGTACCTATGCAGATCCAGGTGGTAGTTCACCATATCTACTACAGCCTGTGCATCCGCCAGTGATCCAGAGATGGCACAGTAAATCCGGTGATGGAGAGGGGCTAATTTATCATATACCCTGTTCACTACAGCCTGACTGGAAATAAACAGAGACAGAGAATCCAGCTGTCAATATAAAAGGTGTTATAAATCATGCAATCTAGAATAAACCACACAGAATTAAACCCAGAACCTCCACAGGTGATCCAGAGGCAGAAAATTCATAGTTAAGGAAACCCAATTTTGGTCCCATTTCAGATACACAGACTGGAATATTGGCCTCAATTTTGGTAGCTGTGATCTATGGCTGAGGTCGAATTTTTCTGCTGAATTGAAGTCAGACAGTGACTTCTTAATTTAAGACCCCCTAATGTGGAGATGTTCACTTGAGTTCACTTTGTAGCAAAATCAGGCAGAAAAGGAGCGATCGAACTTAATTTACTCATTCATTTAACCAAAGTCTAGTGAAAGAGGCCAAACTTTGCCTGATCATAAGCAAAATTGAAAAAATTAACAATTAACATTTTCTCTGACTTGCTTTTTCTTTTCCCACTGGAAAAAGAAAGGCAGTGGGATTTAAAAACTGAGACTGGGTCTCTTTTCCGCACTGAAATTAAATATAATTCTTTAAAACATTGTGAAAGTTTTCAAAATTTTTCATTGAAAAACAAAAAATTTCAACTAAACTGAAATTTTTGGCAAAAAATATTCATTTTGGACAAAAACGTATTCTCCGTAGAAAAAGGTTTTGATGGAAAATATTGACCAGCTCTACTATTTAGGTTTGTAAAGTATGTACAGGGATGGATAGATAGAGAAGGGTGCATGGGGCTCTCAGTACCCATAGCATAATTTTAAAGCTATGAAGTGAAAAGATGGTGCCACTGAAGTCAATGGCAAAATTCTCAGTCATAATACAGAAAATCTGGTTTTCACAAAAACAAATACCAAGCAGTGTCAAAGGGTACCCCAGTGTACCCACAAACACCAGTCTCCCTATGCACTGCCTAGTCTCCAAAAGATGGGGCTTGAAGACCAACAAGCTCAACCAATCATATTTATTTTTACAACAATTACACACTTACAAAAGAGAAAACCTTTAATGTTTAGCCTGTAAATGCACTGTTAAATCATTCAGCCAATTCCCCCCATTTATTCAGCTGCCAATGAGTTTTCAAGGGCTCAGCACACACATTTGGCACCAGATTTTCAAAAGATCTCAACACCTAGTCTAATGTGTTGCGTCTTTGTGAAAATCTGGCTGCATGTCTCTATAAAAGAAAAAGAACTGGGCAAAGTTAAGGGTGTGGAGGCAGTGCAAGCTGCTGAGGGCAATAGTTCACTGACTGTGATTAGAGATGGAGAAGGGAAGTTGGCTGAATATTTTACCTGGCTGGTCAAGGTTTCCATAAAAGGTGTGGAATTATACGCAAGGACGGTGCAATTTTATATGACTTTGATTTTCACTCTCTTTGCACTGGTGTGCAAGGCGCTGGGCAACAGGGAATCAGGATGATAAAGTGGGATCAGAAATAATTCCCCACTACCACCTATCTGGCTGTTGATGGCTCTGATAATCCAATGACCCCTCTGCCCCAGCACTTACCCTGCAGAAACCCGGGAGTCAGACCCCACCACAACCCCTCCGTTGAACTCCACCGCCATGATGGTCGTCTGGGGAAATAAACGAGACAAGGAATTCAGGGATGCCCGGCGGAGAGGAGGAAACTCAATAACCAACACCAGGAGCTTAAACTAAAAATAAATTCATGGAAGCTGTTCTTTGCATAAAGTCACTTTTGTGTCCAGTGGGGGTGGTGGCATGTGTGTCCCAGGAATGAACTTCGGTTTGTGCAAAATTAGCGGGGGGCAGAGTGGGCCGCAGACATTTGCTTACATTCAAAAGTTTAAGTGACATTAAACTCAGTTGGCAAGTGAAAGCGAAAGTGAAATGCAAAATAAATTTTAAAAATCCAGAACTATCCACAGGGGCCCTGATCCGGGAAACGCCCCAGAGGCCTGATCCAATTCCAGAGATGGGGCATTCTGGGGGATTAGACCCCAACTGAGCCAGTGACCCTGGGGTACAGCTCCTCCAGGCACTCCCCTGCCCTGAACCTCTCGCTCCCACACCCCACTTACCCCCGTGCGGATCTCCCCAGCCGCCCAGCTGGGATCCCCCAAGCCTGCCATGATCCTCCTGGAGTGTCCACAGGGAGGGCGCCCGGCGACTGCGGAGCAAGGGGAGAAGACGTGAAAGCACCAGGTGACGGGACAGCTCCAACGCTCCGCTAGTCCTTCCCCCTTTCTTTCCTGCAGTACCGCCCATCGGCCCCAGATGGCGTCGCAGCTCCGTGCCAGGAAAGACCCTGGCTGGCGAGGAAACCTGTTTGAAGCCAGTCTGCCTGGTAACATGTGATGCCCAATGTGCCCTTCTCTGAGGCTGATTTTCAGTCTTTCCAAACATATAATGAAACACATAAAAGTTTGATTTGATGCTCACGGTGCTTTAAGTGTCACTTCTAAGGAGCACTAGCTGTCTGTTACATGAATGAGACCCCTAGCACCTATGCAGGTCTGACAGTTAGTTGCAGGGCCACCTGGGGGCAGTTTGCCCCAGCATCCTGTTTGAGAGAGCCCCCAAACCTAGTGGCATTGCAACTTGGCCTCCCTTCAGTGTATTTGAACCCCTAGTTTCATGATTTCTGTGGGTATTCTTACACATTTTGTCTCCAATTTTTTGTTAGGGGCGGGAGGGCCTCAGTTTCAGATTTTGCCCTAGGCCCACAAAGACCTCTATCCCAGCCTACTGGGTAGGAGAGAGACAGAGTAATTTGGATTGGGAAACATTTTGGTATCTGTACACATTTAAAAAAAAAACCTGTGATGTGCTGCCTTAGCAGCAGAGAAATAAAGCAGTTGGTTAAACAGCACCTTAAGGGTGGGAAGGAGAGGGCGTGTGTGCTGGGGCTGAGGATTGGCCTGCAGGGTTAGAAGCTGGGCATTCTTCTCAGCATCCCAAACTGCTTCAGTTCCATTTTTAGGGTCAGGCCTGGTGACCCTGGACCCTGACTCCAGGGTTTTCCCTGGCATGCAGGCATTGATCAGCATGCAAGATATATGGCAGAGCCTGCATGAGTGTGCACCTCGTAAGGCAGAGGGGGCAGCACACCAATAGACAGCGGTTAGGCTGGTCAACCGAGACACCACCCCCCACCGTGGTGTGGCGATTGTGTCCATGAGCTCTTGTCAGTGCCCATCTGCTGTCTCCTGTCTTATATTGAGATTGTCAGCCCTTTGGAGCATTTTTGTTCTGTGTTTGTACAGCTCCTGACACATTGGGGTGGTGGGCCGTGGCTGGGGCTCCTGGGCACAATAAGAAGAAATAAGAGCATGCATGAGTGTGCAAGATTGTGCACAGGTGTGCCTATGAAGGGTCCACCTACGATAGTGATCATGTGTGTCTAAGTCCATTCCTGTTCCTGTTTGGTTGCGAGCAAGTGTGCATTTGTGTGAATGTGCAAGTGAGTGCACACCCAAGTGCATAGGTGGAAGTGTGTGCATGGCAGCACAGGGTGTGTGTGTGAGAGTGAGATAGCACACCATGACACCAGCATTCATTGGTGAAACTGCAGGGGCGTGCAGGGTGGGTGAGGGGCACCAAAACCATCCCCGTTAGTAGGAAGGGCAATTTTCAAATTGATTTAAAAAATGCTCAGCATTTCTTCTCTACACCCTGAGGGCTCTGCACAGACACTGCGAGTCAGGTTTAGCCTCTCTGGTGCTGATGCCTCCCTTCCCCAAGGGGAAGGATCACTGCGTTTGGAGGGAGGGATGAAAATCGCTGGGGAGGTGGGAGGGAAAAGGGCTGTAAAATAATCCGCTTTCACTTTCGCTCTTCAAATTGGACCAGTTCCTTTCTCAGCAGCGAATCAAGACGCCGGGGAGAGGGGTGTTTCCAGGGCTGTGACGGGAAAATCCAGAGCGCAGCAGCTCCCAAGCTCCTTTCGTATTCATTCTTTCCTCTCCTTCGTCAGCCAGTTACATTTTGCAGTCTTCCATCGTGTTTCGAGAAAGTGCAACAGATCCAAGCACCGGAAGCTTGGGGCAGCATTAATCCCTGAGACGTCGAATCCAGATCCAGACCCTGATCCCACCTGGGAAAAGAGGACCGAAGTGGGGAACCCTTCCCCCCAGAGGACTGGAAATGTATTTGGACTGACATTCTCTAATATCCCCACTCTGCATAGTACGGTGGCGCAGTGGGCCGAGCGGCCGCCAGGGGGCGCCGCCCCGGAGGGGACTGGCTGCGG
>ML675749.1:17705-51075 GCA_007922155.1 Mesoclemmys tuberculata
GTCATCCTGCTGGTGCCCAAGTTCTCTGGGAAGTTCCACCAGGTACCACACCCCCCCCCCCCCACAACCTTTTCATCCCCACGCCCCCTTCCCACGCTGCTTGTCACCCTGCTGGTGCCCAGGATCCACATGCAATGGATACAAACTGGCTAACTGATGGATCTCACAATGTAACTAAATCATAGACTCACAGAAGATGAGAGTTGGAAGGGACCTCAGGAAGTATCTAGTCCAACCCTCTGCTCAATGGGGAGTTGTCCCTGTGGGGGGCGAGGGTGTCTCTAGTGGGGTCTGCCCAGGATTGGTTCTTGGCCCTTTGCTCGTTGGCAGCTTTATTTGTGACCTGGGAGAAATGTAAAAGCATCACTGGGACAGTTTGCGGATGACACAAAAAAAGGGGAAAGTGTAAAAATGGAGAGGCCCAGTCGCCGATGTAAGCTGGGAGCCAGCAAACCACCTGTTTAGTTTAGCCAGGGGACGATGCAGGGGGACCTGGCTGCAGTCGCTGACTGCAGGGGGAAGAGCGATTTGCTCCAGGGCTCTTCAGCCTCGCAGAGGAAGGGCTGACACCAGACAAGGTCTGGAAGCTGAGGCTAGACAAACAGAGCCTGGAAATAAGGGGCACGTCTTTAAGGGGGTAAATTAAGCAGTGGCACAAGTTACCCAGGGCGGCGGTGTTATACTTAGAAAAGACCAGCAGGATCTTATTCAGGGGGACAAGGCAATGCCGCATTCATTGTATATGGAAGAATATCAAAAAGCTGCCACATTCACACACAAAGTTCTGCAAGCTGGTGTGATATAATGACCAGTCCTTTTATGTGTTGCTCGAGCAGCCTAGTGGCAAGCTAGGCTGAGCACGAGGAGGGAGCCAGGCCTCTGTCAGAAGTGAATCCGATGCTCCAAGATGACAATTGCAGTACGAACCCCAGAGTTTCCATGGTTTTACCCATCTTTTATCCTTGCTCTCTCTCATGTAAGTCCATGGGGCTGGCTGTGTCCTGCTGCCTCTGGGTTCAGGCCAGCTCATTGCAAGCCGGACGATTCTCTTATTTTGAGACTTTTGTCGTTCCCAGGAAAAATGAGAGGCCTGTAGCGCTGTAAAGACTAACAATTTCTGCGGGCCTCGGCTTTTGTAGGCTCTAACCCACTTCCTCAGCTGCATCCCAGGGTGGATCCTTCTGTGCTTTAGGGTCGTTAATTTGCACTCTAGGGTCGTTGCTAGTATTCTTCGGCCTTCGGGGTCAGGACGGCAGTCAGTGTCTTCACTCCCCTTTCTGTTGTCAGAGCAGTTTAGGACGGTGTCTTTTTATGCCCTGCGCATACATCCCTCACTCACACACAGGGAATTTATCAGTATTTTTAGGTTCAATAGCACAAGTTTCAGGACAGAGCTCTGGGCAAGAAACGAACAAGGTGGAGTCCACATATGCCCCATGAACCAGCCCTGTACCATTATCACAAACATTTCTATTCCCTCTGTCTCACTGACACCACAGAACGAGGAGTCTCCGTCTGATCTGTTTGCACAGCTGCTGGGGAGGGCTCACAGCTGTCACAGCTGAAGTTTAGTTCAGGGCTGTTTTACTCAGAGCTCTGCTCTCGGGGTTGCAGTGGGGCCAGGCTCTGGCCTGTGCCATGCAGGGGGTCACCCTAGATGTTCACAATGGGCCTGTCCAGCCTTGGAATTAGGACTCTCTTGATCTGTGATGATCTCTAGCCTCCCCCGACTGTCCCCCTCTGCCCCAGTGCCCTGGAGCGGGAAAGGGGGATGCCCAGAGTCCTCCCCTCTCTGATCCCTTGCTCTTTCCCCAGAGCCTGGCGCAGCGGGTGCAGGAGTCCCTGGCCAAGGCCAACGAGGTGGCGGTGGAGACGTTCCAGGCCATGGCCACGGTGCGCAGCTTCGCCAACGAGGACGGGGCTGCCCGGCGCTACGGGGAGCGGCTGCAGGAGACCTACCGGCTCAACAAGCAGGAGGCGGCCACCTACGCCGCCTCCATGTGGACCAACAGCGTAAGGGGGGGGGTGCCCTGGCAACGGGGGGCAGTCATAGCAACTGGAGACGGGGCTGCCGTGACAACGGGGGGGGGGGTGCAGCCTAGGGGAAGGCACTGGAGACTGGGCCAAGGGGGCCAGGGGAGTGTCGTGACCCTGGGGGCAGGGGATACGAGTCCCTATCTCTGGGGCTGGGGGGTGCAATGTTCCTGGGGCAATGGGGGGTGGAAGAGGGGCCGGGGAGGGTGAAGGGGCACCTCCTGGATAATTCATGCTGGGCCCCTCCTCCCCATCAGGATGGGGCCCCCCAATTCACCCAGAGCTCTGACTTCCCATCACTCGCTCATAGCGTGGGGGCCCCCCAGAGCTCCAAGGGGGGGTGAGGACCGGCATCCCCCACCCCATTAACGCTCCGTGTCCCCCCAGCTGTCGGGGCTGGCGCTGAAGGTTGGGATCCTGTACTACGGGGGGCGGCTGGTGACCACCGGGGGCATCAGCACCGGGGACCTCGTCACATTCGTCCTCTACGAGATGCAGTTCACCACCGCCGTGGAGGTGAGTGTGTGTGGGGGGTCCCCCGTAACCCAGGGCTGCTGGCCACCTCCTCAGGGTTGGGGGATAGGGGCTATGGGGGAGCACCCCAGTGATGGCGGGTGATTGGGTATGGGGTGGGGCATGGGGCAAGCTCATCCAGCCCCCCATTCCCTCCCAGGTGCTGCTGTCCGTCTATCCCAGTGTGCAGAAGGCCGTGGGCTCCTCGGAGAAGATCTTTGAGTACATGGAGAGGACGCCCCGGATCAGCCCCCCTGGGACACTGGCCCCTCCCGACCTGCGCGGGCACCTCCAGGTGCAGGACGTCTGGTTCTCCTACCCCGGCCGGGACGACGCCCCCGTGCTCAAGGTACCCGGGGGGGGGGGCCATGACCCAGTGCAGCATCTGGGTCAATATGGGAATTCAGGGGGGGATGGAGGGGGATCCAGAGCAGAGCCAGGGCTTGGGGGGCAGGAGACGGGAGATTATAGGGGGGCTGGAGGGGAGGAGGATCAGGGGATTGTGGGGGCAGAGCCATTGGGGGAGGGGTACTGGAAGGCCCAGGGCTGGGGGAGGGTCTCCCTGTGTCTGATTTCCCCCTCCCCCCAGGGGGTGTCTCTGGAGCTGCACCCCGGGGAGGTGACGGCGTTGGTGGGCCCGTCGGGCACGGGGAAGACGGCGCTGGTGGCCCTGCTGGAGCGGTTCTACGAGCCCCAGCGCGGGCGCCTGCTGCTGGACGGGCGGGACCTGCGGGAGTACGACCATCGCTATCTGCACAGGAAGGTACCCCTGTGCCCTCCCCTGGCCCCCCGCCCTCCCCTCCCCCCACCGCCATCGGCACAGTCGGGTACCCCCTGCTCAGGCATCTCCACGCCCCCTTGCACATCAACGTCTGGGGCGCCCCTCAGTGCCGTGCCCGCTCCACGTGGGGCAGGGATCCCAGGCCTTGTAGAGGGGAAGTTCACCCCTCAGGACCCTCTCGGGGCTCCAGCTCAGCCTGCCCCATCTCTAAGCCCCTGTGGGCTCCCCCCAGCCCCCATCAGCGTCCCGTTGGGTGCGGCGAGTCTCTGCAGTCTCAGCCCCCCCAGTCTCCCGTCCTCACCCCCTGCTCCTCTCTCCCCAGGTGGGGCTGGTGAGCCAGAAGCCGGTGCTGTTCGCCCGCTCGCTGCACGAGAACATCGCCTACGGGCTGGGGGGGGCGCAGCCGCCAGGAGGTGATAGAGGCCGCCCGGCGCGCCAACGCCCACCCCTTCATCACCCGGCTGAGCCACGGCTACGACACAGGTACCATCCCCCTGCCGTCCCCCTGGGACCCTGACACACCCCTTGGGACTCCTGTACCCCTCCCCGCAGCATCCCAGCACCCCCACCCCTTCATCCCCCGGCTGCACCACGGCTACAGCACAGGCTCTGAGCCCTGTATGGCCCCTTGGGGCCCCTGTACCCCTCTCTATGAGACCCCAATATCTTCCTAGGACCCCCAACTGCCAGGAACCTCTATACCCCTCCCCTGGGACCCCTGCCTCCCTGGGACCCTAAGACTCCTGCAGCTCCACGGCTACGACACAGGAACTGGCCCCAACCCCCTCCTGGTCCCTTAGCACCTCCTCCCTTCCCCCCACGGCCACATCACAGGCACCAGCCCCAATCCCCCCGCCCAGGACCTCCCTTGGGACCCCAGGACCTCTGCCCACAGGACATGACAGTTCTCAGCACCTGAGCTGCCCCGCAGCCCCCACCCCAGTGTGTGTGTGTTGGGGGGTGGAGCAGGGGGGGCTGTTCACACCCTGTACAGGACACTGACCTCAGCTCTCCCCCCACAGACGTCGGTGAGATGGGGGGACAGGTCTCGGGGGGGGCAGAGGCAGGGGGTAGCCATTGCCCGAGCCCTGCTCAGGGACCCCCGAGTCCTGATCCTGGACGACGCCACCAGCGCCCTGGATACAGAGAGTCAGCTGTGGGTGAGTGACACCGGGGGCGGGGGGGGCTGCGAGTGAGGGGTGCTGGCAGAGCTGGGGGGAGCCCAGGGCTGGGGTAACGCGGCTGCAGGGTCAGGAGTGAGGGGCACCAGCAGTGTCGGCTCATTAACACCCCCAGAGTTGATCGGATCTATTGGTTGGGGCTGGGGGGCTGTAGCTGGTGAAGGGGGGGGTCCACCACACAGCCCCTTCGTAAGCCCGGGTGCCTGTCCTGGCAGGTGGAGAAGGAGATTTACGAGGGTGCCCGGGCCCGGCGCTCGGTGCTGCTCATCGCCCATCGCCTGAGCGCCGTGGAGAGAGCCGACCGCATCCTGGTGCTGGAGGACGGGCAGATCCGGGAGCAGGGCACCCACCGGGAGCTGCTGGCGCGCCGGGGCGGCTACTGGCGCCTGGTGCAGAAGCAGCTCAATGGGAACGAGGGGGGCGGTGCGGACGCTGGGAGCTCGTGAGGCTGGCATCCTCCAAACAAGGGGGCTCCACGCTCCTTCCCCTATGGCTCCTCCCCAAGGTTGGGGTAATTCTGAGCCCCCCCCCACGGCTCCTTGCCCCCGGGAGCCAGCACGGAGCACAGGACACAGCCCCAGAGGACGTGCAGGGGGCTCGGTCTCTGGATAACCCCGAGCGCCGAGACACGGGCCCCCTCCCCAGCCGGGGGGGCTGTGCTGGCGGAGCAGGGGGGGGCGCGCAGGTGCCTGTTGTTTTTCTCTCTCGTGTGTAATAAAGGGTGTTTGTTTTTTCACGTGTGTTTCCTGCGTGATCCCTGGGGTCGGCCCCCTACGAGCCACTGGGACACCCCTGGGCCCTGCCCCATATCCAGGCACCTGGGACCCGCTGGGGACAGGATCCCCCTTGAAACCTGCTGCTGCATCCCTGCCCTCCCTCCCCCTAGGCTCTAGGGGTTCCCTCCCCGTCCAGCAGACCGCCAGGCTGGGGGGTGGGGGACCCTGTGGTGCCACCAGCCAGTGCCAGCTGCTGGGTCTGAGCTGCAAGGCCGGGCTGGGAACAGGAAGGGGGCGGGGGGGACGCGTCAGCAGTTACCGGGCAGATCGGGCTGCAACAGGTTAGCGATCCCCCCCGCCCCCACGTGCGCACCCGGCGCTGGAGCCTCGCCCTGGGGGCGGGCGGGGGCAGCTCAGGGAGAGTCACGCCCCCCCCAACTGCTGCGCGGTACCGCGCGGTCCCTGCCTGCGCTCACCCCCCCCGCCCACAATCGCCCCTCCCTGCGCCCCGGGGGGGTCGGGCTCGCTGCGCCCTTCAGTGCCACATTCCCCCCCCCCCGGCTGCCCGGGGCAGGGGGCCCCTCCCCAAGGATTTCCCGTCCCCACAGCAGCCTGCGCCCCCTCCCGGCGCCCTCTGCGCCCCCTCCCCGGGACACCCCCGGCCTGCGCCCTCTCCAGGACCCGCTGCGCCCTCAGCCCCGCTCCATGCGCCCCCGGACTCGGGGGGCTGCGCCCTTCACTGCCCAGATGTTCCCTTTCCCCAAGGACCCCCGTGCCCCGCTAGCCCCCCTCCCCGTGCGCCCCCCTCCCCGTGTGCCCCGTGCGCCCCCCTCTCCAGGGCGCCCTCGGTCCGGGCCGGGCGGGGACGCTCCCTCCCCGGCTGCCGCTTTCGGTTTCGCTTCCCCCGGCCCCGCCGCTCAGAGCCGGGCGGGCGGCGCAGGGAGGCGGATGGCGCTGGCCGAGGTGTGCGGGCCCCCCCGGGGGGGGCTGGGAGTGGGCGCCCCCCGGAGCCGCCGCTGCGCCCCGGGGACCCGATCACTACAGCTTCGGCCTGCGGGGGCCCGCGCTGGCGCTGCCCAGGGGGGGAGCAGGTCAGTGCCGGCTGGGAGGGTTTGGTGGTGCCACAGATTTGGGGGGGTCAGCGCCGTGAGGGTGGGGGCAGGGTAAGGTCAGTGCCATGGGGGCGGGGCAGTGCCCTGGGCGTGGGGGGCAGAGCATGGGGGGGGGTGTCAGGGTGAGATTCATGCCATGAAGGCACAGGAAGGGGAAAGTCCCGTGAGGGTGGGGGGACGAAGGGGGCAAAATCCTGACACTGGGCCCCCCCCCCGACAATCTCCCCCCTTTTTCTCTCCCCCCTCCCCCCAGCCGGCCCAGTTCCTGCAGACGTACTCCGAGGAGGGCCATGACCAGGTGCGAATCGAGCTGGCCCACGGCACCACCACCCTGGCCTTCAAATTCCAGCACGGGGTCCTGGTGGCCACTGACTCCCGGGCATCAGCCGGCAGCTACATCGGTGAGTCACCTGCCCCCAGCAGAGCTTCCTCCCCCAGCCCATCAGGCCTTCCCCCGCTCCAGTGGGACATGCCGTCCTGCTGAAGTTTCCCCCACACTGTCCTTCTTGGGGGGGGCCCTCATCTGGGCCAGGGTCCTTGTGCCCCCAGAGCCCCTCCCTGGATGCCTGGCGATCTCTGCAGTGAGCTGCTTCCTAACGCCCCTGCCCGTCTCTCCCCACAGCCACCCTGCAGGTCAACAAGGTGATTGAGATCAACCCCTACCTGCTGGGCACCATGTCGGGCAGCGCGGCCGACTGCCAGTACTGGGAGCGGCTCCTGGCCAAGCACTGCAGGTGCCTCGCGCGCGCGTGTGTGGCCGTGTGTGTCTGTGTGTGTGATTGTGTATCTGTCTGTGTGTCCGTCCCTGTGTGTCCGTGTGTGTGTCCATGTCCGTGTGTGTGTGTGTGTGTATGATTGTGTGTGTGTCTCTGTGTGTGTCTCTGTGTGTGTCCGTCCCTGTGTGTGTGTGTCCGTGTGTGTGTTCATTCCCTGCCTCCTGGCCAAGCACTGCAAGTGCTGCCTGCCCCAATGGGCCCCTGGCCCCAGCTCTGGGCAGGGGAGGTGCGGGGGCTGCTGGGCTGTTTGTGTGGGGCTAGAGGAGGTGCAGGGCGTATCGAGTTTGGAGGGCAGATTGGGGTGTTGTGGGGTGTTTGGGAAGGTGAGTGGGTGCAGAGGGCATTTAGGGGTGCAGAGGGGCATGGGGGGAGTGTCACAGGGTGCAGGAGGGTGCAGGGGATTTGAGGGCCCTGGGGGGGGGGGGGCCGGTGCTCACCCCGTGCATCTCTCCCCAGACTCTACGCCCTGCGGAACAAGGAACGGATCAGCGTCTCGGCTGCCTCCAAGCTGCTGGCAAACATGCTGTGCGAGTACCGGGGCATGGGGCTGTCCGTGGGGAGCATGATCTGCGGCTGGGACAAGAAGGTAGCGGCCCTTGGCCCCCTCCTGCACCCCCAAACCCTGTACCCAGCCCCCCAGCTCTGAGCCCCCCAGCCCTGAACCTCCTCTACTGGGAGCCTTGAATCTGGGCCCGGCTACAGAGATCTCCATCCCTGAGACCCCCCCCACAGGATCCCTGCCTCCTCCCTGAACCCCTAATCCCCCACCTCTGAGCCCACACACCCTGACCCGCTGGCTCCTGACTGTCTCCTCCGGCAGGGCCCCGGCCTGTACTATGTGGACGATAATGGGGCGCGTCTCTCCGGCCCCATGTTCTCCACGGGCAGCGGGAACACCTACGCCTACGGGGTGCTGGACAGCGGGTACCGGCCCGACCTGAGCGTGGAGGAGGCCTACGACCTGGGGCGCCGCGCCATCGCCTACGCCACCCACCGTGACGCCTACTCCGGGGGCGTCGTCAACAGTAAGAGGATGATGGGGACCCTGGGAGAAATTGCCTTGCTGTGCGGTCCTAGACACTTGGGTGCCATCCAGGGGGGCTGGAACAATGTGTATAGTGGGGGTGCCGAGAGCCACTGGACCAAACTGCAAACCCTCTATGTGATGGAAGGCACCCTGGTGCCATCCCCCGGTGTCGTCCCAGACACTAGATCCTATTCTCTCCCCCCCCAAGGGGCCTGGGAGCACCATGGAAGCCCCCAGGAGTGAGCGCTCTGTGCTGCCATCCCAGATGCCTGGGTCCCCTTCCTATCCGTGTCCTCCTGCCCTACCTGGGGCTGGGTGCTGTGGATCATGGCTGGCCTGCCTTGACCCTTCTCTGTTCCCTCCAGTGTATCACATGAAGGAGGACGGATGGATCCGAGTTGGACGGACGGATGTCAGTGACCTGCTGCACCAGTACAGGGAGGCCAAGAAATGAGATGGGAACCAACTGGGGGGGGCTGTGAATTCAGGGACGAGTGAGACTCAGGGCTGCGGGGCCGGGAGTGGGGGGAAGTGAGCGATACGGGTTGATGACATGATAACGAGTTTCTCTGTGCGTGACAGAATAAAGTGACACTGAACCAACTGCAGCTCTCCTTGGAGTTGGGAAGGGAGTGGGGGAAGCCACAGAAATTCAGAGATTTAATGCAAATTTAGAAACCTGGGACTGTCCTTCAATCCTGACCCATAGGCTCCTGCTAGCTCAGCCCTAGACCCCCTGCCTTGTGGCCTGTCACCAACACCCGTTTTTTATCTGGGGGGTATTTGGCATCACTCATCCCTCAAAATAAGCAGCACTGGCTGTGTCTGGAATCTGAGAGTCCTAAAGGCAGACAGAGCCAATTCAGCAGCTGGAGGATGTCCCTGGAAATGAAATAGCCCTTGCTGAGAGTGTTGGCCCTAAACAGAGCCACAAACACCCCCCACCCTCTTTCTACCAAGAGGCACTTCAGCCTGATACACCGTAACTTTAATCCAAAGCTAAAAAACCTCAGCTGAATAAGGAGAGATACAGGATCAAGGGCTGGCTATTGAGAGGGGTGTGTGTGGGAGGTGAATAGACAGATACTGAGGTGCCTGGAGAAATTCTTTACATGACACAGGATTGGCTCACTCTCACTTTACCTTTGCCTGGTGTCCACACGAACCTTTCAGAAATCTTAGTGGCCAAACAGTCCATTACAAACTAAATTTCAGCGTGTGCCGTTGCAAGGCAGCGCACTGGGTCAATGCCACTTGGTTTGCAGGCCCTCTGATATCAGAGGCCTGGGACAAACTGCCCCTTTTGCCCCCCCTGGATGGCCCTGCGCCTGGCTGGCACCCGGGACGGTACACACCCTGTGTACTGTGCACATGGCTGTGGGCACCAGCCGATAGACGGGGGCGTCTCCAAACCCTATGGGCAGGCAGATGGGGCGTGGCCCCCCAGTGGCCTATTTCCCTGAGCCCGCTCCCCTTTCTGGGGCCCCAGGAAGTGCATGGCCCCGCGCCCACTGGAAAGACACATGCAAACCCTAGTACCAGCCCCAGAGGTCTGGGGCCCAAGGTCTGGGGACCAGTGCTTAGTCTGTGCCCGGGCTGAGCCCCAGCACCTCTGGGCCTGGCAGATCCGGGCCCCGGGCCTTGGCGAGTCAGTTATGAAAGTAAAAGAATTGCTCGTGCCCCAGGCTGGGCGGGAGCCGGGCGGGGCTGGTGCGGGCAGCAGAGCTCGGGAGCTCGGCTCTGGCTGCGGGACCGGTGCGGCCCAGGCTCCCTCTGGCGGCCACAGGAGGAAGCAGCAGCAGCAGCAGGCGGCGCCGGGATTCCCCTGCAAAGCGAAACCAACGGGTCTGACTCCGGAGCGGGGCTGCGGCTTCCCAGAACCAGCGGGCCCAGGCGCTGCAGGTACCGAGAGGAGGCGGCTGCTCCGGCGCACGGCCAGCGTCCCGGGCGGGCCTGGGGGAGCTGCGCAACTGGCCCACGGCTGGAGCCAGTGTGGACGTGGGAGGGGGCAAGGGGCCGAGAGGGGTGCGGTTCATTACTGGGGGGCGTTACTGGGAGCCTGGCGCTGTTACTGGGAAGCTGGCTGGGCCAGGTGTGACTGGGGAGGGCACTGGGGGCTCCGCGACAGGTTGACTGTTCCCAGCGTGGAATAAGGGTGGGGTGGTTGCTGGGTTCAGGGTCAGTGGGGCTGTGGGGCCAGGGCAGGGTTCGGGAGCTGTGGGGCCAGGGCTGCAGGGCGAGGTTGGGGTACAGGGTTGGGGGGCAGGTAAGAGTTCTTTTCCCAACAGAATAACACCCCCTCCCGTTCTCTCTGCAGACGCTGCTGCCATGCCGCTGCCCCTCACCCTGCGTCTGGGCTGGCCCCTGCTGCTCTGCGACCTGGCCCTGCTGGCCCTGCTGGGTCGGGGCGCCCTCACCCTGGCCCCCCCTGGGGCTGGAGGCTGCCTGGCTGGAGGCCGCTGTCCGTTTATTGGGGCTCTGGGGGGCCTGGGCGCTGCTGGCCCCGGATCGGCCCCCCAGGGCCCTGGCTGCCCTGTGCCTGGTGCCCCCCCCTGTACCTCACCCTGCGGGGCTGCCTGCCCCTGCCCGACGTGCCTCCCACCCTGCTGGCCGGCGCCCCCTGGGTCTGGCTGCTGATGAGCTATGGGGCAGTGGGGCTGGCCCAGCTCACCTGGGGAGCCCTGGAGCAGGGGGACAGGGAAGGGGCACCTAGTGCTGAAGAGATGGAGGAAAGAAAAAAATCCAGAGCTACCCTGCGCCGGCTGGTGGGGCTGTCTTGGCCCGATGTGACCTATATCTCAGGAGCCCTCGTCTTCCTCATTGGTGCCGTGATTGGTGAGTGCTGGAACCTATGAACAGTCAAAGGGACCTGGGGGGATGAGTTGCTCCACCTGGAACCAAGAACCCGGTGGGATCATAGCAGCTCTTGTGGCTAAAGCACGGGACTGGGCACCAGGTTTTAACACCAAATTAAATAGTTCTGGTGCAAATTCTGTGTGTAGACAAGGACAGTTGTGTTTTAAACCCCTGGGGCATTGGAGGATGTAGCAACCCCAGCTTGTTTTTTTCCCAGTGAGAAGGCACCATGGCTGAGGACCTTAGAGCACAGAGCAGATGATTGTATTTGAGCAATTGCACATTCTGTTGAAAGCATCTCATTTTGCCTTCTCATGTGGGCGGAGGTTATTTGGTGGGCGGAGCTTAGATGTGGATGGTAATCTACACCTTTTTCTAACGCCCCGTGTTTGCTCAAATGGATTTAGGCTGGACCAAGGTGCACCCTTTTAACAGAGGCAAAAGGTCGTTAACCATCGGAACAATTACCAGGGAAGGGGACTCTCCATCACTTGGTGTCTAAATCAAATCCAAACCCTGGGCTGGGGTGTGACAGTAACAATTTTGGGCCAGGGACTCACCCCTCTCTCTCACTCCCGACCATTGTAGGCGAGACGTTCATCCCCTACTTCACGGGCCGCGTCATCGACATCCTGGGCAGCAGCTACGACCCTGACGCCTTCGTTAGAGCCATCTTCTTCATGTGCATCGCCTCCTTCGGCAGGTGAGCCGCCGCTGGGCCCCCGTTCCAAGTGAAACACAAGGGCAGCTGGGACAAAGCTGCTCCTGCCCTGACTTAAGGAGTCTGGGCTGCCCAGATCCCTCCCACTGCCTGGGTTTGGCCCGGACCATCTGGGCTGAGGTTTGCCCTGGGGCTGGCTGTGGGTCACAGCAATGGACCCTCCTACGCAGGTGTTCATCTCCGTTTCTCTCTCCTGTAGCTCCCTGTGCGCCGGCTGCCGTGGGGGGCTCTTCACGTTCACGATAGCCCGTCTCAACATCCGTCTCCGCCAGCTCCTCTTCTCCTCGCTGGTGCACCAGGAACAGGGCTTCTTCGATACGACTAAAACAGGTGTGACGGGCAGTGGCCACAACCCCCAGGTGCCCTCCAGCCTCCCCACCACATAAGTTAGTTGCTATGCCGGAGGGCGACTGGTCCCACAATCTGATCATTCTTGCTTATCACTCGGCGGTCACTGGCCCCCCCTGCCAAATTTTCATCCGGATGGTTTCTGAATCGACACCAGAGCAATGGTATCTTCGCCAAGTTTTTTCTCCCTAGGAATTATTACTGGTTTCTGCTTGCAGGGGACCTGACGTCCCGTCTCTCCACGGACACCACCAAGATGAGCCGCGCCTTCTCCCTCAATGCCAACGTGTTCCTGCGCAGCCTGGTGAAGGCCCTGGGCATCTATTACTTCATGTTCAGCCTCTCCTGGCGCCTCACCCTCCTGACGCTCTTTGAGACCCCCATCACCATCGTGGCCCAGAAAATCCACGACAGCTACTACCAGGTCTGATGCAGCCTGCCAGGTACTGCGCATGCGACCCCTGGGCATGCCCAGCCCCCACGGGCCTGACTGGTGCACTCTGTCCCTCACAGGCTTTGCTGAAGGACGTCCAGGACTCCATGGCGCGCTCTGGGGAGGTCGTGCGTGAAGTGGTCTCCTCCATAGAGACCGTGCGCAGCTTTGCCGCCGAGGAGGAGGAGTCGCGGCGCTACGACTCTGCCTTGATGGAGACCAACCGGCTGGCATCTCGCCGGGACCTAGTGCGGGCCCTGTACCTGCTCTTCCGGAGGGTGAGGCTGGGGAGGGACTTGGGAGCTGCCTTCATGCACAGATGTATTTATAAAACATGCAAGAACCAGGGAGCCCCTGATGCCTTTTCTGCTCTGCTCCAGCGATGGGAAGGATGGGGAAATGTGCACGCTCTGATCACAGAACACAGGTTACAGTGAGTGTATCAGGTCAAACAGCATCTTGTGTCTGCCAGCTCTAGCCCTCCTGGATTTGTCATGTCTCCATGTAGCCTTGTGGGGCAGGAACTGTGCCTCTTTATGCCTGTAAATTTCCCAGCACACTTGTGGGTGCTATAAAATAATAAACATAGTATGGTTATAAAAACAGATGGCTTCCCCACGCTGCCCAAACACACACACATACTTAGGTAGAGTCTAAATTTACACACGCACACTCTGCAGTTTGCCTTAATGCAATTATAGAGTATAACACAGTGTAAAACTTGGCTTGGCTGCCCCTGGCTCCATCTGCCTTTGAGGCATCACCAACCTTTTTCTATCCTGGGATGGAGGTAACAGGACCCACCTGGTCTGGCTGCCAACGTGAATCAGCAGAAGAGCTCTGCATCTTATGTTGGTTCCTAGAACGTGGCTCTGTATTTGTAGAGCATCTGGCACTAGGGGGCCCTGGTCTCAGCTGTTCCCGAAGCACTGCCAAAGGAACGTGGTGATTTATAATAATAATAAATCCAGTGATCAGACTAACCCTGTTAATAGGAGCAAAGAATCACAGGACGAGATCATCTAATCCCTTACGAGCCCTACCCAAGTCACCGTCCGTTTCATTCTTTAGTCCAGTGGGATGGGCTCTGCTGATGCCTCCATAAGCTGAGAATCCCCTCGATGGAGAAGGAGCTAAACGCTCTTTGCCTTCTCCAGCTCCTGCCTTCTGAGGAACCCCACATACAGCGCAGGGTGGACTCACAGTAAGGCTGTTGCTGCTTTCTGCGTCCTAACCCTCTGGCCTCCTCCCCCAGCTGCTGCAGCTGGCCGTACAGGTGCTGATGCTGTACTGCGGGCACCAGCAGATCCGCGACGGGCTCCTAACCAAGGGCGGCCTGGTTTCCTTCCTCCTCTACCAAGGGGATGCCGGCAGATACATTAAGGTGAGCAGTGCCTCAAACCAGCATTGTCCTTCAGGTTCCACTTGGCTAGTTAGGCAGCCAGCTCTGCCTTGGCCAGCAGGGGAAATATTACTCTATTTCTCCTCCTCACGTAATATTGTGGGGTCAGAATCCAGGTTAGGAAGAGCTGCCAGCAGGATGGGGCCCCTAGCCCAATTTCCCAGTGTATGGGGCTCCAGCAAATCCTATTCCAAGGCAAGGGGATCAGCCAAGATTAACAAATGATCTGAGTTTGTGGAGTCTCAGCCTGCTTCCTTATAGACTTTTGTCTAAACTCCTCACTTATCAGTCACTGGGATGTGGCTTTCTAATGAGGGGAATGGGCTTGTGGTTAAAGGGGTGGACAGGCACTCAAGAGCCCTGGGACCAGTTCCCAGCTTTGCCACTGACTCTGTGAGACCTTGGGTGAGTCACATGGTCTCTTTAGGCCTCAGGTCCCTATCTGTGTAACAGAGATAATAATCTGTCCTTTAGACTGTAAATTCTCTGGGGCAGGGACTGTCTCGCTGTGTGTCTGTACAGCACCGAGCACACCGGGGGCCCTGATCTCCATAGGGGTCTGTGCATCACCAATCTCAATAGGGGCCTCTAGGTGAAGCCATAATATGGCTAAACAATAATATGTGTAAATTCCTCCCTAAGTGGACTCTGAGGTTTTGCTGACCAGGAGCAGTACAGAGGCCATGGCCAGGTTGGTTGCCAATGGCTAGGACTCAGCAGTGACTTATTTGGGACCTTTTCTCTGTGTGTCCCCTAGACCCTGGTTTATGTATACGGGGACCTGATGAGCAATGTGGGCGCAGCAGAGAAGGTCTTCAAGTACCTGGACCGGGAGCCGGCCGTGTGCACTGATGGGACGTTGGCACCAGATTCACTCCAGGGACACGTCTCCTTCAGAAACATCTCCTTCTCCTACCCCTCCCGTCCAGATGTGCGGGTCTTAAAGGTACTTTGCTATTTTTCACATTGGCAAAAAAACCTTCAATGTGAGAGCCATGTCAACTACTACGTAGTTTCTCAACCTGTGGTACACGTACCCCTGGGGGTACGTGAGACACAGGCAGGGGGTACTTGGCGAAAAACCCGGTGAAGGGAGGCAAGCGGCAGCCGCTGACTTCTGGGAAAGCCAGGTGCAGCCGCCTGCTTCCTGCCTGGTCTCAGCTCCCAGGTGGGAGGCAGGCAGCCCACACAGAGCAATTTGCCCCAGGCCTGCACCCCCCTAGGGACGGCCATGGGGAGCACTGCTGTCCACACTGGGGGGCCGCTAGTGCCTGCTCATCCCTCACAGGTTCTGCCTGTGTGAGTAGAACTCCGCGTGACCCCGCCATCAGGCCACAGTGATTGGCTAGCGTTGAACTTGGCTCCTATGTGGACGAAGGAGGGAGAAACAGCAGGGTTTTGTGAGCTGCCACAGCCACACAGCACTGCAGAGCCCAGAACTCTCCTGCTTTACAAGAAATACACCTGTCCAGTGGGAAAGGGGTATTTCTCAGAGTGGAAAATTGGGTGTGGGGTACTTCTGAAAATTTTAAGAAGTTGGGGGGTACTTGCTACTTAAAAGGTTGAGAAACACTGAACTACTAAATTAACACGTTGGTTGCTATGGTAATGTTACGGTTATTATACAACGGATATACTTAGATATACTTATTGGTGCATATTGTACCATGTGGTTAATGTGACGTGTAAAGAAGGCAGACTTTGATAGGCTCGGTACATATTCCAATGTTGAAAATAAAATAAATTGGAATATAAGCAATGGGTGCATAGCAGGGGACTGAGGGCATATTGTCTTTTAAGAATGTTGGCGTCAAAACCCAAATGTTGGAAGTGCAGAGTTATGCTGACAATACCCAAACAACCTTAACTCTTAACCTTAACTCTGCCCTTAGAGAGATGCCAGCTGATCACCTCCTCTATTTGTGGAGTCTTGAACCTTGCTTCTATAATTTGTTCCACACGTACGTGTTTCTGATGCTCAGTGCAGTGATCTCTTTGCATCTCAGTGCTCTAAATGTTACGATCCAGGCCAAGGAGGTTTATATATTGACACATCCGTTCTGTGTCTAACATTCAGAGAGCTCGTTGTGAGACTGGGCCCTTCATGAAGAATTTGGAGCCATTCGCCTTCCAGTCAGTCATTTGTACAGTGATTTTCAGTGTACTGTCTGTGACCATAAAGGAGGCTACAAAGCAACGCAGCCACTATACAATGAAGACTGAAAAAACTATAGTTTTTTTTGTAAAAATACCTCAGCCTGGGCTACAGATTTAGATCGATGTAAGGCAGTTTATGTACATTCTAGGAAGCCAAAATACTGCACCCCTGCACCCTGATGGCACCCCATTGACTTTATAGCTGCTGTTCTGAAGTCAGCTTAGATTTCAGGTGGGGGGCTGTCTCAGCATCATGGGGGTTCTGCTGTCTTAATTCCAGGCTGTGTCGTTCGAGCTGCGTCCCGGGGAGGTGACGGCGCTGGTGGGGCTGAACGGCAGCGGGAAGACCACGTGCGTGGCGCTGCTGGAGCGGTTCTACGAGCCCCAGGCAGGGGAGATCCTGCTTGATGGGGTGCCCATCCAGGAGTATGAGCACCGGTACCTGCACCGCCAGGTGAGGGCAGCGAGTGGGTGGGGCTCGGGCTAGGGGCAGCATTTGGAAAGGCAGTACATGGAGCACAAAGGGATTAAACAGCTGCCTTTTTCACTGCTGGTCCCCCTCTATATGTCCACTGTGATGGAGAATCCACCACACCCCTGATTTAGTTAAACTGACCTAATTTTCTAGCATAGACCAGGCCTAAGACTTGAAATAAGGAGCATATTTTAACAGAGCAATTAACCATTGGACCAATTAACCATTGGAACAACAAGGCTGCTCTGGATTCTCCATCCTTTGGAAACCTGAGATGCGATGTCTCTTTCTAGAAGATCCACTTGGGGTCCCTAGTGCCAGGGCCATCCCTAAGGTAGGGTAGATTGGGGTGACTGCCCTGGGCCACACGCTTTGGGGGCCCCGCTCCAGACCAGGCAGGAGGTGGGCGCCTGCTGCCAACCTGTGGGGGAGGGCACAGCCACCTGCCCCTCAAAGCATTCTGCACCCCCGTCCCTGCTGCACGCTCCAGCCCTGCCTCCAGGCCGGGGGGTGAGGCTGCCCTGTCCAGGCTGCAGGGCTGGAGCGGACGGGTGCCACATGCCACGTGATGGGTAAGTGCAAGGGGGCAGTGGAGGAGGTATGTGGCGTGTCATCGTCGCTGTTGTGTCCCCCCCACACACACAGGTACAGACCCTCCTCCCTGAGGTAGCTCAGGGACAGTGCTGTCTTGTGGGAGCCGGGGACCCCTCCTGCCTTGCCGGGGCAGGGAGGAGGGGCACATGAGGCCAGGGGGTCCAAATGCAGGCTTGGCCCCATGGCACTGGAGACCCAGGGTATGCCACTGGAGCTGGCAGAGGGCCCACACAGTGTGGTTTGCCCCGGACCCTGCGCCCCCCTCGGGACAGCCCTGCCTGCTACGATTCCCTGCTCTGGGCTAGGCAGGCGCTCAGACAAGATGATCAGAATGGTCCCTTCTGGCCTCACCCCCTCGGGCTGTGTGAATTGTTCCTTTCACGCCTCTGCTAGCACCCCCTGATCCTGTTTCATGCACAGATCGCCCTGGTGGGGCAGGAGCCTGTCCTGTTTGCCGGCTCCATTCAGGAGAACATCGTCTACGGGCTGGGGGACTGTGGGGAGGCAAAGGTGACCGAAGCAGCCTGCGCAGCCAACGCATCAGAGTTCATTGCATTGACGGACAGAGGCTTTCAGACAGGTAACATACCCCACATTCATATCGTCCTCGAGAGGTGTGTGCAGAGGGGTCCTAAGCCCCCGCCCTACAGACCAGTTATTCAAAGGGACTCTTCACAGATAGATCCACACCAGGGCCAGCATTCTCAGGAGGGCAGGTCTAGTGCTGAACTCTTGAAAATCTGGCCCTTAGTCATGAAAGCTGCATCCGCTTTCCTTTTATTTAGTACAGCGATTCACGACCCCGCTGACAAAACAGCCAGGGCCCGAGTCTCAACTAGGCTAAGGCACTTATGCACACTCTGGCCTTGTGAAGGAGGCAAAACCAACCTCCTGAAAATGTGGAGCTGGTGGAAGGGCTCGACACCTAACCTGCTCCCAGCACTCCGTGTGGCGGGAGGATCTGGGGTATGGTGGGGGTGCACTGTGCAGTGGCTGTTCCCTGTCCCCCGGGCCCAGGACGGATCAGGGACATGGCAAGAGCACGTTTCAGCCTCACTGTGGGGGAGCTGCGGAATCAGAAAATGGTTTGCTTTTACGGGAACTCACATAAGCAGGACATACTCTCTCCTCACCTCGTGTAGATGTGGGGGAGAAGGGCGGGCAGCTCTCTGCTGGGCAAAGGCAGCGGATCGCCATCGCCCGGGCACTGATCCGCCAGCCGACGGTCCTGATCCTGGATGAGGCCACCAGCGCCTTGGATGTCGACAGTGAATTTACGGTGAGTGGAGACCACTGCGACTGCTTTGCTCAGACAGAGATTTGCCTTTTTCCAGCCACCGGTACAACTGCACTGATGCAGCCACTAGTTGACCAAGCAAAGATACCATTTGCACAGGCAGAGTTTTGCCGGTCTGCACACAGGGTCCCAGGCTACTGAAAGTGCAATTTCTGGTTTCAGTCCTACAAACCCTGACACACATGAAACGTTTCAGTCGTGAGTAAAATTACCATGTGCATGAGTGTCTGCAGATCAGGCATGTGGGACAAAATTACTTTGCAAAATGCAAATGAATACTTGTCACTAGGTAAAAAACAACCCAGGGGCTCTACTGCTGAAGTTTGGAATCTGTGCCACTTGTTTCAATTTCTCTGTGTGTGTGTGTGTGTGTGTGTGTATTTATATATATATATATATATATATGTAAACCAATGAGAGTAGAAGCCTAAGTGCTTTTTCAAAGCACCATCCCCTCACATGAGGTCTCAGAGATGGGGCTCCAACTGGAGCTTGAACATCTGCAGTGTAATTTTATAACCCCACACAGCCTAAGCCCCGAGAGCCCAAATCAGCTGATCTGGGCCAGCCATAGCCCTGCTGTGGGTCTTTTATCATAGACATACCCAAAGTCACTTTTGAAAACAGGACTTCAGGTTTCTAAGTCTCTTGGTGCTTTTAAAAAAGTCACCCTTTATCCAGTATAAATGATTTTTTTAAATATTTTGTGGTGTTTTGGGTATCGGAAAACAGGACTTGCTTTTTCTGATCTATATTGAGAGCCTAAGCATGGATCTGTTTCAATGGGACCCTGGTTATTTTATCCTCTGTCGACCCTAGATCCGTCAGTCGGTGCTGAGTCGGGGGCCCCGGACCGTGCTGGTGATCGCTCACCGCATGCAGACGGTGGAGAACGCCGACAGGATCGTGGTGCTGGAGGGCGGGGCCGTGGCTGAGGAGGGGACGCACGCCGAGTTGATGGAGCATGAGGGGCCCTATTATAGACTGGTGCAGAGAGACCTGGCTGAGTAGCCCACCGACTCGGGGAATAACTATAACTGTAAGGGCTTTGTTTTGATGGGGCCATTTTGGACCTTAGCATGAGAGCTGATCTGCAAACGTGTTTTGTTTCTGCAGGGAAAAAAATCATTTTATTTGAACTTTTTCTTGAAAATTTTTCAGGCTTTCATTGAAAGCCAATTTCTCCCTCCCTTGTTTTGAGGGTTTCAGTTTTCCAAAAAGTTTCAGCACAAAAGCCCATTTGCCACAGCAATTTCCATTGAGTAAAACGTCATTTTTTTGTTCAAGAACGTTTTGAATGCAGACTTTCAAGCAGCCCCAATTTTCATTTATTCTGGAGAAACCAAATCCGCTATAACTCCAAAGATGCTAGAGTTTCTGCTCACTATTTGATAGTGTTTGAAATATTATTTTCAAAGTAGTGCAAGGGATTCAATTGCACCTCTTCTATTAAAACGCCTGGCCATGTGAGGCTAAATTTGTTGCACTCATTTGACCATTGCACCTTTCTTCCTATCTTTGTTGTTTTAATCAGGGTACAAAAATTAGACGGGTTGCAGGACCGCAAAGGTTCTGAAAGAATGGAGCAGTGAGATATCTTCCACACTAGCTGCCCCCCACCCCCATACACACTTGATTTGCCTCGTGGGATGATACCACCACATTGGAAGACAGATGGAATTGTTTTATTCTAGTATTTTATTGCACCCTGGGTTTGAAAAATCTCAAGGTTGAAAATCAAGCTTTTGGTTAAAAAATGAAACATTAAAACAATTTTTATAACGTGCACGAAAGGGTCTTTGATACGTGATTTTTCCTACTAGCAGTTTAAAGCCAGCGATGTCACATGCTTGTAATTCATAAAGTTGTGTAACAAAAGTCAAAAAGGTTATGAACTGGAAACAAACCATGAAGCCCACTGAGGATTGAAGTTGATGATATTCTGAACAAGAAGGCGCCATAAGCCGTGCTTGTAGATATTTCCATCACTTCACACAGACACAACAGACATCCTAGGTTTCAGGCTAATGTGTGTGATAGTGGTGTTGATGTGTGTCTCGGGGTGGAGTTGTGCTAGGAGCATTGTATGGATTTGTGCATGTGGCAAAGGAGGGGGTGTACTGCAGTGAAGGGCTGTATGTACGTGGGGGTTAGCTGTGGATGCTGGTTGCATTGTGTGTGATTGTGTTGACGTGTATCAAGGCAGACTGTACTGGGTGTTTTGGGCCAGTGACATTTTGGGCGCACAGGTGTGGCAGCTGGACTGTAATCCACATTTGTGCAGTTGCTGCAATGCAGCCAATGACATTGTTGCATGCAAATTATCTGTAGTGCAAGAGTGGTGATTGGTTGAGTTACCTCAGAGAGCACAGTGGCCTAAGTCCATACCTGCCTCACTGGTGCTGTACCCGCCATGGGTGTAACTCATGGAGCCAATGTGGCTGAAACAGCCACAGTCCCCTGGTAACAGCCCGTGATGACTGACCCCCGTGAGATGCTGAACAACAGGAGCTCAGCCAAGCTTGCCGCTGCGTCCCTGGTTTCACAGACTTAGCAGCCGTTCTTGGCTTGAGTGTGACATTCCTGGAACCTCATTATACAGCTGTAACGATCTGTGTGCACTGCCCCATTGCTGGGTGTGGACCCCAAGAGCCCTGACACCCAGCACCCTCCCTGCTCTAATAACCTGGACCCCCTCTGAGAGCCAGGACTGGAACCCAGGGGTCCTGCCTCCCAGCCTCCTGCCCACACTACCCACCAGAGCTAACCCAGTTGCTCCTGTCTTGCTTGTTGCTGCACTGGACACTTCCCTGACCCACTGATCAGTGTATGTGGGCCAAAGCAAATACAATTTATTAAACAAAGAAAAAAGAACGGTTAAAGGCAAACACCCAGTGCCACCCCCTGGCCTGGGGGCCGCACACCCAGTGTCTGTGGGGTGTGAGGGATGGTCACAGTCTGTGTCTCACATGTTGCAGGCCCCCTGCTCAGCCCTGGCTGTGTGGCAGGGATGCCGTGTGTCGGACATGGGGCCTCCTGGCACCCCCATTCACCTGTCCACCTGTCAAGCAGGCTGACCTGACGCTTTGGACTCTCCTCACAGGCCCTGGGGTGGTCCGTCCTGCTTCCTCACTGGCCTGCCCCTGCCCTTTAGTGCTGAGAGATGCCCCCCAAACACCCCCACACAACCATCCCCTCCCCCTTACACATTTGAGATTTGTGGTAATGTTGCTGGGGGCAGGGTGTCAGTCCCTTAGGGGGTGGGTCAGCTGCTGCGACAGCTCCGGCCCAGGCATGCACCAGTCTCCTGCTGGTGGCTGACAGCCCCGCCATGTCCGTGGAAGGAAGCTGGGGAGCACGCACGGGCTTTGAGGGATGGACACCTGGAGTCTGACTGATTTCAGCAGGGAGCCACAGCAAGCCAGGGCCCTCCCACAGCTAGCCATGATCCTGCTCATACAGGCCAGCATGATGGGCTTCCCAACAGTGGCATCTGGGGCTGAGAGCTAGTGCGCCACCCAGTGACCTGCTGCCCTGGACACATGCTACCCCTGGGGTGCAACCAAGAGCCTCAAAGACATTGAGCTGGAGAGTGGGGCACGGGCCCAAAGCCCCTAACTCCAGCACACGGACTCTTCTGGCTCCACCTCAGACACCCAAAGAATTTCTAGCTAGTTAAAGAAGAATTTGATTGTTAATGCCTCCTGCAAAGATGGAGACACAGTGAAGGCGAGCCTGCCCTCCCCACCAGGCACATTCGGGATATATGGGGGGGGGGCAGGATGATGCCTCATATAGGGCCCAGGACGTTAGCAGGGCGCCATAACTTCCTAGGCCTGTGCAAGGCATTCCCTGGTCTGGCTGCTTTCCCACCATCCCCAGCAAAGGCCCCAGAGTGTGCTGGGTGTTCTGCAGGGGTGCAGGGCACTGGCCTCTCCGTCTCCCCACACCTGGTGTGCTCCTGCACCTCCCCCACAGGTAGTACAGAACACACAAAGCCAGTCACTGTCCTTCTCCCAAAAGACATCAAGAGGCTTCCTCAGGCTTTCGTCAGCCACACGGCAGCTGTACGGAGCTGTCTCTTTGGGATTGATCGCTATCGTTGCCCGGGTGTGGTAGGTCCCATTGCCACTGGGGACAATGCCCCCTCACTGTCTCGCCTGAGCTCTGCTCACCCCATTTTTCATCCAGGTGACAGTGATGTCCTAGGGGTAGAAGCCATGGGCCCTGCAGGAGAGGGTGCTGAGGCCGGGGGGTGGGGGGGGGGGGGGAGGAGGAGAGGATGTCTTGCCCCACACTGTCACTTCTGCAGTCTCTGAAAAGGCAGTGGCACTGGAATTAGACAGTGTCTCGCTCAGCCACTTTCCACCCACACATCTCAAAGGCCATTCACAGACCTGGTCAAGCACAATTCTCCCCATTACAGACCCAGAGAGCATTGTAATTTAGTAACAAAATAAGCTTTGTGCCATTAATACAAGGCATGCCTGAAACTGGTCACAGCCAGCCAAGCTGGTTTGTGAAAGGTGGTACCCAAATTAGCTTGTTACACCTTTCCAGGGCAGCCAGGACGGCCTGCTAGGGTACATCTCTGCACTAGAACTCCACACGGTTCGCTAGCTCGGTGTGCAAACACACCCTTTGTCCTAATGCAGGCAGGACTCACTGTGACGCTGTGTCGCACGGTGTGCCTGGGGCAGAATCTGAGGGACTGTTCAGTTCTAGTCCCCGCCAGCTCCGATAAGAAGTTTATGGTGAGTTGTCTCAGGTTTACAGGTCCACGTTTAGCTTGCGTCTCGGGTGATGGGACTGTGTCCAGGCATCATTGACAGTAACATGACCAGCCACAGTAGGCAGAGGAAGCCAGCAGCTCAGAGGTCTACACTAGAAAGTTTGGCAGGCATAGCAATAGCCCTTAGGCGTGTGACTTCTGCAAGACATAACTGTCCTGGCAAAACCCTGACAGAGGCCTAGGTGGGGCTACAGGAAAAAGACCCAGGAAAGCCAGGGGAAGGCTGGTGGTGTGAGGACAATGAGGTTTTGTTGTAACTTCTTGATTCATCATGCTAACAAAGTCCACCCTTAAACTGGGCCCCAGTTGGGTGGGTCCTCTGAGCGGGAGCCCCACGTGGAGATTAGCCCCATCCGCACTTCCTTCCCTTCCCCGGCACAGGCCCCGTCAACACAAACTGGTCCCTGCAGCCCAGCCGGTATAACCAGCGCGGTACAACATGCTGTGTGGGTGCGGTTAAACACCACTCGTCTCGTACACCAGGGGAACACACGACCCTGGATACGCAGCGTTCCAGCAATTCAACCCTGAGCAGGCGAGGGCTTGTACAGACTTCACTTAGCTAGCCCAGTAGAAGAGTCATGTGTTCCCCTCCCCCCCAATAGTGAAACTTGTGCAAATCCCAGGTGGTTCAGGCCTTAGGGGGCGAAGGGTTACACCCTGCATGCAAATGTCTGTACAAAACCTCCAGCAACATGGACACAGACCACTCCACACAGTCAGTTACTGGGATAGGAGAAATGAACGGTAAAAGGAAACCCCCTCAGAACAGAGCCTGGGCTGACACGCCCGCCCTACAAGCCTGTCAGCTACAGCAAGGCAAGTCCACAGCTTGGCTCCTGCCCTCTGAAGAATTCATTCTCCCCGGCTGGCTCCAGGCCGCTACCCCTGAGCAGGGTTGTGTCAGAGCCCCTGCCCCTAGGGCCAGCCCCACACAATCTCCCTAAGCTCTGTTACAGGATCTGAACCCCATCCTAGCCAGGGGGTGACTGTCTGTGTTACACTGCTTGTGGAGCCCCACTGGGTGCGTCTGCCCTGGGATACCACAGCACCGGTGGCCGCAAACAGCATCGTGCATCTGCGCCTGGCTTAGCTTCCCCTGTTCAAGGGCCTGTCAGCCCTGACCCAGCCTAGCCGCCCCACTCCCCGCCCCACATGCTCCCTGCCGTGGCTGCTGGAGGGGTCATGGAATGGCCACATCTGAACCTGGGTTTAAAAGGGACTGGTGGGGAGGTTTTCCGAAGCGCTAAGGGGGTTCGGAGCACGAGTCCCACTGACTGCCGCTGGTAGTGATGCTCCTAAATCCCTTAGGGGCTCTCGAAAGTTTCCCCTCGGTCATGCTCTCTGTAAGGCTTCTGACCTGTCATTGCTGGTCTGTATCCGATGAGAGTTCAGCAGGGAAGCCTGGCCTGTGTGAGCCATTGAGTCCTGTCACTCGGGGCAGGGTGGCTCTGGGCGGCTGTGTCTGTCTGTGCCGCTGCTGCCCAGCCCCATGCAAACACCTGTTATTCACCCCAAGCACTTCTGACCACCCCAAACCCAGTGTACACATGTGCAGTCCCCTTCCTGCCAGGGCGGTCTGTTCCCCAGCCCTATGATACAGCCCATCCCCTGACCCGCCAGACACAGAATCCTGCAAACGGGATAAGGAGAGAGACTAAAAACCCAAAACCGACATTTATTATGTTCATGTGAAAATCGTCAGATTTATAATGTTACTATTTAAAAGGGTTTTAAAATGTTAAGCAAAGAAGTAATTACATCCATCACACACAAAATCAAACCATTTGGGAGAGGAGTTGGTGCTAGCTCAGACTTTGTCTACACACAAACTTGCACCAGTTCATTCGGCGGACACTGGTTCTGGTAGAAGAGGGGCCTTTTTCTGATGTCACTTAAACTACTTGGGAATCAGTTTAAATGGAAAAAGAGCCACCTTTTAAACCACAAGCAGAATGTCCACACAGGGGTTTAACTAGTCCAGTTTAAACTCACACCTTTAGGGTTACACCAGTGCAAATCTCAATATACCAGTTCATCCCCGTCAACCCTTGGTACTTTCTTCTGTACTAACAAGTTCCTCATAGATGTAAGTTAATTTCTCTAAAACCAAGATAATTATGTAGAAATCAAACAATAAGCGACCCCTCATCTGCAGCCCAGGCGACTGCAGTTGGAGGGTGGAGGCTGCAGCTGCTGTCTTGCAGGCGGGCGTTCCCTGGGTACAATCGCGGCAAAGGGCTGTAAGCGGATGGCAGAAGCACTGATGAGCTGTAGCATTCCCAGGAGCCTGATCTGCTCCAGTCTCAATCCTGGCGTCTGGGATCCCCTCAGGAAGGCGTGGAGAGGCTGACTGGCTCCGTTACGCTGCAGAAATGAGACAAAGAGAGCTCCCAGCAACCAGCGCAATGTCCATGATGCATCCTGGGCCCTTCCCCTAGAGCTAGACACCCACCCCTACCCAGCGTCCGCACTGCAGAGGCAACAATGCAGGCATGCCCTCACACTCTGCACCCCTGGCCTGACTGCGGGATGCTCAGGGCTCCCCCCATTGGCTGGTCAGAGGGGCAGGGCCTGGGCTCCTCATAGAGGCCTCACTGAGTTCCCCAGGCAGGTTCCCCTCACTTACCCTTGATACAGGTGTCAGATCCCTGGTTGCTTCCTGGGAGGGGGGAAGGAGAAGGGGGTGTTAGCGTCTCTGGCACACACCGGGTCCCGATCCCCTGCCCGGCACCTCGTATCAGCATTTCCCCTATGGCAGGGCGGGTGTGACGCACTGCCCCACCCGGGCGGCTGCACTTCATCCTCCTTTTCCCCTGATGTGGGACTGGGAACTGCGCCCCAGGCTAACATACCCTGCATCGCCCCCCTCACTAAGGACTGGGACGTGCTGGGGTGAGATTTTCAGAAGCACCTCTGTGACACATGAGCCGAAACCCCATTGAAATCAGTGGGGCTAGGACTCTTACATCACCCCAATTGGTGCACGACACGTCCCACCAGCCCCATATCCAACTCACACCCACAGCAGGAGGCAGCGGGGTCAGACACAGGGCCAGACACCGCCAGGGCTGAGTGTAGCCAGATGCAGCTTGAGCGGGGTCAGATGCACCCCAACCCCACTGCAAACACCCCTGCTGGCACAGCCGTTTCTGCACACACCACTACTGACTTCACAGGTTGCCGATGACTGTGAGCTGTGAATTTCAAAGCAGCCAAAGGGAGTTGGGGACTGAAACTCCACAGACTCCCAATAACTCCCCTAGGTTCCTTCAAACTCAGTCTAATTAGGGCTCGTCTACATGGGGAAATCAACCTGTCAATTTCCCCATGCAGACGAGCCCTCAGTGTCACCGAAACAGCAGAGACAGCCTCCACCCCAGAGGGGCCCCTGGGCTGTGTTAACAGGCCCCATGTCTCCCCCAGAGCCCTCAGGAACAGCCAACCATCCCCTGGGCTAGCGTCACTGTATGTCACCTACCGGAGGTGGCAGAGCCTTCGTGAGCTGTACAGGGAGAAGAAAGCCGGGGTCAGGGTCTCATGGAACGCAGGGTCCCCGTCCTGCCCTGCCCCACACTCGTGACACACGGAGCCGCCCCAGTAACGGAGTCAGAGGCTGGTGTTTGCCGTTGTGCCGGGTACCCCAGCGAGGGGCGACCTACACGGAGCAGCTGGGCCCGGACAGGTACCGCCAGGGCTGGGTGTCACTGCCCAGGACTGTCACTAGCCAGTCCCGCCGCTGCAGCTCCCAGCCTCCGAGAGGCCGTGGGGGCTAGGGGAGGTCTCTCGTAACTGGCCCAGGCTGCCTGGTACAGGGTCACCCAGCGACTGGCTTGGGAGGGGGGGCTCCGCACTTACCTGCAGCCGCTTTGTAGCCGCCGCCTTTCTTCTTCCCTGCGGAGAGAAGCAGATTGCCGTGAGCGCGGCTGGTCCGGGCAGGACCTGGCTGTGATCTGTGTCCATGACCCAGAAACGAGGGGCCTGGCCCACCCCAGGGGAGGACGACAGGCTCTGTGGGGAACGTTTTCCTACCTGGGATCCTGACTGCTGGGTCTGGCCCAGCCAGGGCCACACAGACGTTTGGGGGCCAGGGACACAGTCTGCGGCCTCCCCACTATTCCCAGGGGGCAAACACACAGGGGGAGGCCCAGGCAAGGTGGGGCAGAGAGGGAGCCCACCCCACACCCATCCTGTATCAGGGGCTCCTGTCCTGGGTGGCTGGGCCTGACCCCCCTCTGGGCACCGCGACCTGGGGCACAGGGTCCAGCCCCAACTCAGCTTTGGCGCTGCCACCCCACGTGCCAGGTCACAGCCCCCCACAACGGCCGCGGCTCGGGGCCAGAGCAAACGGCCTCTTTGCCCCTGCAGCGGCCCTGGCCAGCAGCAGAGCGGGGCTGTCACACAGCCCTGACGCGGGTCTGTATCACTGCTTCTCCTGGACTGCGCGCAGGGCCCAGCCAGCCCAGAGCAGACCAGCCCGTCCCGGCCCAGGTGCTAGGGGGATGGGAACGTCACCCGGCCCAGCACAGACGGCACCAGCCCCCCCCGCACTTACTGAGGCAGAAAGCAGCTCCCGCAATGGCAGCCACCAGCACAAGAACCCCGAGAACGATTCCCACGATCAGCGTCATGCTGGACGCAGGCGCTGAACCTGGAAAGAGCCAGTGAGCAGGGGTCACCACGAACCCTCTTTCCCGGTTACATGGGTTGGTCACCCCACCCCCCCATCAGTGCCGTGACCCCCGAAATCCCTCATCCTAGGGGTCAGTCACCCCTTTACCCATCAATGCCCATAACCCCCCCCCCAATGAATTCACCACCCCCATCCCAGGGCCAGTCCCCTCACCCCAGGACACTCTCAGATCCTCTGTCAGGCTTGTGTGCCCCACGCAGCAGGTATAATCCGTCTCTTTGCTGGGGTCGATGTCTATGGTTGCCCGGGTCTGGTAGGTCCCGTCCCCACTGGGAGCCACTCCCCACTGGATCGTCTCCTGTGACATGGGCACCCCCTTCTTCAGCCACACGATGGCGATGTTGCGCGGGTAAAAGCCGTGGGCCTGGCAGGAGAGGGTGGTGAGGCCATCCCCACTTGGTCGGTCGCTCACCTGCACCCGCGGTTGCTCTGGGGGGAGGAGACACAGAGTTAGTGGGAACCCCTGAGCCGGATCTCCTGGATGATAGCAGCCGAGGGGGCTGGAATCCCCCGTGGGAGGCACCGACTCAGCCCCCTGCACAGGGAGCTACCCCGGCCTCTCTCAGCCCCGTCCCCACGGCTGCTCTGCCATCCAGCCGGAGCAGGCAGCGCCTGGACAACACTGCCCTGCCCTGTGTGCCCTGCCCTGCCTTGGCCAGAGGGACGGGACCTGCTGCAGCCGCACTCTCACATCTGACTCTGACACACGGTCCCGGCCCAGCACCCCGAGGGCTCTGCTTGGTGGGGGGGTCTGAATAGGGTGGGATGGGACAGGGGATGAACGGCGGCTCCTGCAGCCACGCTGAGGCCTCGCCCACGGGGGGACAGAAACACCCTGGCACAGCCAGAGCTCAGCATGGCGGGCGGGTGGAGGGTATCTGCAGTGAGGATACATCCCTCAGTGACCCCTGGGCCTGATGTGCCCCTCCCTCACCTCTCCTCTGCAGCGTCTCCTGCTCATAAAATAGGAAATTCTCTTCATTTGCAGCAGGGGGACAGAGACTGAATGAGCCAGAGGCACATTCCCCTCCCGCATGGCCCCACCCAGCAGGAAATGGGGGAAGGCAGGAGAGAGTCCACTGGGGAAGATACACAGTGATCCTTGGACTGTCTGGCACTGTGTCAGGCAGGGTGTGTCTGGGTCCCTTTCCTCTCCCTGATAGGGGCTGAGATGGGAAGCGATGGGGAGGGGAGATGGGTCTAAAGGGTGGGGGAGAGGAGGGACGAGGTAAGCTCCCTACTCCCCTTAATGACACTTGGGGGAGGGGGGACAGGGAACACAATCCAGCTCACCTTTCCTTTGCAGAGTGTCTTTCCCATACTCCAGGTACTTTTTCAGCCAGTCAATGCAGGTCTCCTCCAGGTAGTTCTTCCAGATGTCAGAGAGGCCCTTCTCAGCCTCCCATTTCCTCTTGGTAACTTGTGCACCAGCATCCGTTGCTGTCCATGTCCGGGTGTTCTTGTCGAAGCTAACAAAGTCTCTCCCGTCATAGGCATACTGGGAAAAACCCTCAGTGGTGCCGTCCTCCTGGAGATTGCAGCCATACATGAGCTGCCAGGTGTGAAACCCTGAAACACACACACAGCCAGAGGCCCACAAGGCTGGGTCAGGACAGGAAAGAGAGGCAGCAGATCCATCCTGTCTCTTGAAACACCCCCTATCCTCCCCTGGCATGGGGCCTGCACGCAAGTGGGTTCCTCCCCACATTCTTCGGAGTCTTGTGCTGACCCCTGCCTGTGCCAGGCTGGGGCCCCCCAGTCCCTGCTTCCCAGTTCGTCCTCCTACCCCTCACCGCTTCCATCTCTCACTCAGCTCCCCACCCCCACCCTTGCCCCTGAGTGTGGTGCACCAGCAGGTGTGTGTGTGTGTGGGGGGGTTATAAAGGCAGCAGCAGGACCCCTCGTAATGGGTAGCTGCACCAGGGTGAGCTGTGGGGTGCCAGGCAGCCCATGCTGCCCAGGAATGGGAAGGCTGCAGAACACCCCCTATATTTCCAGGGGAAAGAAAGGGGAGGGGGTACCCGAGGGTCCCTGACTCTGGGATGTTGGGTGTGGGGTTTTTTTAGCTTCCCATGATCTAGGGATGACCAGGAGCATTTCAAAACAGCCACTGCCTCCTACTGTTTCTACTGGGTAAAGCCCCTTCCCAGCTCCTCTATGCAAACATGATGTTGCAGGGCACCACTCCAAACCAAGGCACAGAATTGACTACAGACCACCTGGGAGGGTTTGAGCCACTGAACTGGGGGTGGGCCCGGGGAACAAGCCCAGGAAGTTTTGGAATGAGAACAAAGCAAGAGCTAAGAAGCTGGACTGAGTTCAGCCAGAGCCACCAGGTGCAGGGGTGCACCGTGCAGCATGAGAACCAGGAGCTGTGTGGAGGAGCCAGCTGCGGCCCTGGGGCTTGTAGTAGACCTTTACAGACAGCCTGGAGCCGACAGGACAGTGTGACCCACCAGCCTGAGCTCCCCAGGCGCTAGCATTGGGTGCACAGCTGGCTGGACTGACCCAGAGAGGTGGGGGTTGCACTGGCATGGGGCAGACAATCTGTCTAGCCAGCCATGGAGGGCCTCTGTGCTGTACCAGGGGCACAGAGCCTGTGTAGCCCCTGCTGGAGATCCTGCTCTGGGTCTGCCCTGGCTTTGCCCAGGTTAAGTAAAAGTCTGGTGCTATTGTTAACAGCTGCTTGTTCCTGGGGGTGCTTAACGCCAAATCCCAAGGAGGCAGGGTTAGTGTTTGTCTGGAGCTGTGTGGCTGGGACCCTCTCCCACCCTAGGAATCTCCTACCTGACCCTATGTACCCTTCTGCTTCCCCCCCCCCCATCTCCCTTGAGGTCCCCCTTTCCCCTGGCCCACTTTCCCTGGGGTCCAGGCCACCTTCTCTCACTTCTCTGCTTTCTCCCCACCCCTCCTTCCCCAGGGTCTCTTCTCAGCTGCCGGCTCCCTCTCCAGTCTCTGCTCCCCACTTTGATCTCTCCCAGCTGGGTCTCAGCTCCCCCTTTTATCCTCCTCTAGCCCTTCCCACCCCCAGACTCATCTCTGCTTCTTCCCCACTCCACTCTCCCTTTCCAACAACCCCGCTAATGTCACTCGCTCCCTTCCTGCCCCCAGGAGCTCCTCCCGGCCACAGCATCCACCCCACCTTCCTTCCCAGCTCTGAGCACCCCCTCGGCCCCTTCAACGCCCTGCTCCTACCCTGCTCTGCAACCCCTCTGCCCCAACTGCAGCCCCAGCGCCTCCCACCCCCTACTCCTGCACCAGCCTTCCCTGCTCATCCCAGTCCCCCCTTCACCAGCCCCCTTGGTCCTGATGCCTGAACCAGCCCCTGGCTCCTGTCTTTCCCTCCTCTGCCCCACGGTGCCCCTGCTCCTCCACCCCTGCACCAGCCCCACCTCTATCCTCCATCCCCCCATCCCAATTCCTTCTGCATCACCCTGTGTCCTCTCTGCCTCAGCTGCCCTTGCCCCCCAGCTCTCTCTGAGCCTCTGCCACGCTGGGCACTGCTCAGGGCCTCTCCTCTCCAGCAGAGCTCAGACTGGGGGAGCAGGGGGGTAACTGGCAGGGAGAGGAGCCTCCTGCCCCACACAGACCCCGCCCAGGCTCCTGGCACCGCCTGCTCCTTTGCCCTCGCTGCACAGGCAGACTTGCAGCCGCACACCTGGCTGTTTCCACACAGGGCTATGCCCAGGGCTTGGCCCACTGGGGCTGGCACTCTCTGTCTGCAGAACCACTAACAGCGCCAGGCCCATGGGCAGGGGCGCCAGGAGAGCCAGCGCTGGCACAGGGAGAGCCCTCCTGCACAGGCGAACAGGTGGGTCGGCCTCTGAGCTACACCCAGCTCCAGGGGAGCTCACGGGGCCTGGCTCCTGCGCTCAGTGCTGGGGAGCCCCGTGGCTGTCCTGACACACACAAATCCAGCGTGCCATGGGGTGGGACCTACAAACCCGCCCGGGGCTTGGACAATCCCTGTTAAGGCGGCAGGAGGCAGGGATCGAATCCCACCCCCACCAGGTAGGAAAGTCTCCCCAGCCCCAGTGGCCCAGCACCGGTCCACATTGGGGGATGTAGCATTAAGCCACCTTTGCAGCTCGTCAGTCGGCCTGGCCCTGGCCGGGTCCCCAGGGCGGGCTAAAGCAGCTCTCACTGCACTGGCAGCGCCCACGGAGCCACCACAGCTGCCAGAGGCTGCGCCGCCCCAGCCACAGCATGACCCCCAGGGAGCGGCTCCTGCCCATCCTGTGGGAGCCCCTCTGGCCGAGGGAGCCCAGGGGAGTCTCCCCTGGCCGGGAAGCTGCCCCTGGAGAGGTGATGTCCCCACCCGGTCAGTGATAAATGGGGCTCAGTGCCAGCCCAGGGCTGCTCTGGGGTTGCCTCCCTCCCACAACGGTCCCCGTGGGTGTTCCCCCGCCCCGTGACACCCACACTCCCTGCCCCAGGGCCCCCCAGCCAAGGGGTGTTTCCGGGTGGGAGGGGCAGAGGGAGCAGCCGACAGTTCTCATCAGAGGGGAGGGGCAGGGAGACCCAGTACAGCAATCCTGCCCCACCTTTACCCCCCACCCCCCCCCCCCGGGGCACTCGGTGCTGCCTGCCCCCTTCCCCTCCCACCCCCAGCCTGGGAAGGGAAGGCAAAGGGGGCCAGGCCTGGGGCTGGGGGCACAGAATTCAGGGATGAGGATGCTGGGGTTGGGGAGAAGCTGGGAGCTCAGCCCCACCTGGCAGCCCCACAGCCAGGCCAGAAACCCCTGGCTCTGGGCCTAGGGGCGAGCTGACAGCACTGGGGCTGCCCCACACACTGGGGGTGGGAATTAAAATTCAAGAACAGCAGCTCCCAACTCAGCATGATCTGAAACTGACCCCACACTGGTTTGGGCCGCTGTGGGGTCTGACGCCTGCTCTGTGTATGTTGGAGGCTAGCCCGGCTGGGCGCAGGGGGAGATGAGTAGGGTGGGGAGGGGGGCCTGAGACCCAGTTTTGCTTTGCAGCCGCTCTGCACATGCACATCCACAAGGCCAGAGGGGGGGCACAGATGGGTCCACCCCAAAGCTGTCTCTCTCCCCAGCAGCGCCCCCCACGGTGGTTAGAGGGTGGGGCTGGAGGAAGGCTGGGCGGGGTGATCTAGGCCCTGCTCTAGGACATGGCCCCCCACATTGAAGCCCAGCCTCTTGGTGGCACCCCGAGCTGGGCACTGGGGATACCCAGCCTGCCCTGGCCCACGGGGTGAGGACACAGATCAGAGGGGGAGGGGCTGGCAGGCCCCAGGGAAAAGCCCGGCCTGGGAGCTGGGCACTGTTATTAATGGCACGTGCCAGCGCCCCGGGCTGCACAGAGCGTCTGCACGGCTGCGAGGGAGGGCCCGGCCCGAGGGGGGAACGAGGCAGAACGAGGAAATGCAGGGAGGCAGGGACTGAGGGGTGGCAGGGATTACAGCTAGTGTAAAGGGAACAGGAGGGGGAACGTGGGAT
>ML675749.1:66075-121564 GCA_007922155.1 Mesoclemmys tuberculata
CTCGGTTCTGCTCCTGGGGCTGGTTTGCGAGAGGGGACGGGACTGTGCGACTCGGGGTCCAATGACGGGGGCTAGGTGTCTGTCCAGAGTTCTCACTGAGAGCAGCGAATTCCCCGGGCTACAGCCCCCCTCACTAACCCTTGGCAGGTATGTCAGAGCCACTAGATCCCTGGGCACTTGCTGTGCAGAGGAGAAGGCAGAGTGTATTAGCATCTCTCGGAAGGGTTTCAGCGTAGGGAGCGGACAGGTGGGCTCTGATCCCAAGGGAACAGCCAACATCTTCCTCTTCCCTAGCAGCGAGATGGCCGGGGCACGTAGCAATGGACAGTGCAGCTGCCGAGATTTCCATTATTCCCGTGCAAATCACTTAACCCAGAACGTAACTCAACCCTGCCCAGCAACCTCAACTCTCCCCCTTCGGTCTGTGCCCCTAGGAGTCCCCTGGCACGCCACAGCCCAGCTCTGCCTCACCCTCTGCCAACCAGCCGCAATTCCTGCCCCGATCAGCGGTGCCGCACAGAGCAGAGGGGATGGTATGAAGGGAGGGTGTGGATCAGGAGTGGTGCTGCCCCGATTGGGTTGGTACGGGCTGTCCTACACAGGGTCTGATTCCCCGGCCCACAGGGGCAGCGTGAGAGGTGTGGGGGACAGTGTCATCCCTCTGCACATCCTGGTTTGCCATCCCTGGGTTCTGGGAATTGAACCCCCCATTCTGCAAGGATGCAGGGAGCCCAGGGGCTGCAACATAACTCCAGGGTAACAAAGTTCTCCACGGGACAGTCACTGGTCCTGGAGGCAAGAGGAGACGTGAGGGAGGCAGCACTGAGGGCAGGAAGGGGGGCGCTATGAGATTGTGTCAGCACTTCTCAAACCCCGTCACCAACTGGAGGCACACTGGGGCGGAGAGTGCTGGACCACTACGCCCTCGCTGAACACAAGGTCCCTGTCCTGCCCTGCCCCACACCCGTGATCCACGGAGCCACCCCAGTAACGGAGCCGGAGGCTGGTGTTTGCCGTTGTGCCGGGTACCCCAGCGAGGGGCGACCTACATGAGCAGCTGGGCCCGGACAGGTACCGCCAGGACGTGGCTGTCACTGCCCAGGACGGTCGCTAGCCAGTCCTGCCGCTGCAGCTCTCCAGCCTCCGAGAGGCCGTGGGGGGCTAGGGGAGGTCTCCTGTTACTGGCCCCAACTGCCTGGTACAGGGTCACCCAGCGACCGGCACGGGAGGGGGGTTCAACACTTACCTGCAGCCGCTTTGTAGCCGCCGCCACCTTTCTTCTTCCCTGCGGAGACAAGCACATTGCCATGAGCGCGGCTGCTCTGAGCAGGAACTGGCTGTGATCTGTGTCTGTGACCCAGAGATGAGGGGCCCGGCCCACCCCAGGGGAGGACGACAGGCTCTGTGGGGACTGTTTTCCTACCTGGGTCTGGCTGCTGGGTCTGGCCCAGCCAGGGCCACACAGACGTTTGGGGGCCATGGGCATAGTCTGTGGCCCCCTGATATGAAAGGATTACACTGGGGAACACAATTTTTGTTGAGTTAGATCTGACACTTGTTTTTGACTAACTTTTGGTATCTGAATCAAAAAATGACCCCAGTTTTTCTCTATCACGTCAACTTTTTAAGGTACAGGATACCCTCCCTTTGTCCCAAAAATCATACAAAATGTACATACAAAGGAAAATAAAGAAAAAATTACCTGAATATACTGTTTATTTAGAGTTATTTTATTAATACAAAGGCTATATATTGTTACTGTAAGTCAAATTGTGTACAAGTAGAAAAGTTCTGCTACCAAACATACATATTAAGGTAAAAATTTACGCTTATAGCTTTTCCTGGAGTGTTCAATCTGTGGACAATCTCGCCTGATGCTCCAACAATAGTCAGCCATCATATGTACATCCCATCTACCCTGATACCGTGCCTCCATGACCTTCAAATCTTGGTGGAATCGTTCACCTTGCTCATCACTGACTGCACCAAGGTTTTTTGGGAAGTCAGCAAGATGGCTATGCAGAAAATGCACCTTGATGCTCATGTTGCAATCAAGCATTTTGAAGCTCTCCAAGAGTTTCTGGACAATTTCAGTGTAATTCTGTGCTCGGGTATTTCCAAGAAAGTCCTTGACAAGGTTTTTGAATGACAACCAAGCATTCTTTTGGAGTTCTGACATTGTCCCGATGAAATGTTCATCTTTAATGAGCTGCCGAATCTGTGGACCATCAAACACACCGGCCTTTATCTTTTCAAATGACAGGCTAGGAAATGCCAAAATAAGATACTTGAAACAGTCTCCTTCAGTTGGCAAAGCTTTAACAAATTGCTTCATGAGACCCAGTTTTATGTGCAGAGGTGGGAATATAATGTTTTTTCTGTCAACAAGTGGCTCATGTAAAATGTTTGGATCACCAGGTTTGAGGTCAGATCTTGGAGGCCAATTCGACTCCACCCAATGCTTCCCACGAGCTCTGCTGTCCCACGTACACAGAAAACAGGGATACTTGCTGTATCCACTTTGGTGACCAAGAAGGAAGCAGACCATTTTAAGGTCAACACAGATGATCCAATTGTGCTTGTGATATTGCAACAGATCAATTACTCTCTTTATGTTTTCATATTCTTCACGAAAACAAACTGAATGGCCAATTGGGACTGCACCAAATAAATTGCCATTGTGGAGGAGGACACACTTCAAGCTCCACTTCGAGCTATTGATGAACAGTTGCCATTCAGTTGCGTTATAGATTGGAATTCCCAATTCCTCCATTAAACCATGTATGTTATGGCAATACACAAAGCCACCGTCACTTCGAAAGTACTGCAGAAATGCACTTTCTCTTGATCGAAAGTAGGATACCTTCGCTCCTTTTCAAGCATGTTTTTCTCATGCAGTCTTGATGCTAGGATTTCTGAAGCCTTTTTGGATAGTCCCAATGTAGGAATAAAATTGTAAGCCTGTAGAATCTGTTTTGAACTCCCCTCAGCCATATTCCATATTGTAAATGTAAAACTCCATCTTGCACAAAACTCTTTCTAAACTGTTAGATGATTAGGTGATGTTATCTGAACAAGTGTGAATGGAAGGTGTTTGTATGTGTGAACCACACCCAAACTGCCAGCTTGTTCTGATGAAGTGGTGTCCACCCTAATGGCTGAAGAAGTGTGAACACATCCCTGAAAAGCAAAACAAGAATCCACCTCAGAAAACAAAAGAGCAAACTTCATCAACACACCAGGACCAAGCTGAAAGTCACGTCTGCTATTGTCCAGCAAGCAACGGACAGAGAAGCGACGTGACTCAGCAGAACTCCTAAATTTAAACCGAAGTCAAAAGGATATAAAAAACTGGGTGAGATTCAAAGCTTTTGGGGAAGAGAAAAACTGTTCTGCAGACCAGCAAAGAAGAGCGTCGGTGCGCTCCTGACAAAGACCCCGAATCAGGGTTGTTTAGGCACTTACGACGAGAAATAGCAGAGGCAGACATGATCTGAAGGAAAGGAAATAAGTACTGTGGTAAAGTCAAGCCAGATGGCTATGGCAGGTACTTCAGGGCCGATATGTGAGCCCTAGAATGCTTAAAGCCCTCTTCCCTACAGGCAGGAAAGAGGTTGCAGCTGGGGCTGATTAGGCAATTAGGCCACCTGAGGCTGCTTAACTAATTAGGCCACCTGGGGCCAATCAAGGAGCCCTGCCCCAAACACTTAAAAGCCTCCAGTGCAAGCAAGCAGTGGGAGGTAGAAGAGTGAGGAGGAGAGGAAGGAGCTGCTGGAGGCTTGGAGAGAGAGGTTTAGAGATAGAGGTTACTAAAATTGAGGAGACAGCCCTCAGGCCTACAGAAGGGGCTGCACCCGCTTGCCCTGTAGAGAAGGGCCAAAGAGAGGGGAAGACCCAGAAACTTACCTGGACTGGAGTGGGATTATCTCAGGCCCCACTGCCTAGAGGGACTGTTGCCAGTGGGCGAGCGCCAGAAAGGGGGGCTGGTGTACCACAGTATGTATGTAAATAAAAAAATAAATTCTGCTAACTCCTTGTATACAGACAAGAACTCGGACTACACTTTGGAATACGATTCACTATATAGAGCGGCACACAACCTCTCATCACACTGTCTCATGCCTAACTGAATAGCCTAGACAAGTATGAACCTGTCGCTGGTTTCCAAGGTCGTCCCCCACCCCTCCCCACTCCAGGGAGGTTTGCTCTCAGCCAATAGGAGAGCACTAGTGCTTCCCTCGATCCAGGCTCGATCCAGCCTAGAGTGATCGCATTAAGATAAGCTGTAGAGAAAAAACTTGACGTGATAGAAGAAAACTAACTGCAGTTTTGAAATCAGCATGCCTATTTAAGTCTAAAACAGCTGAAAAATCGAACTCAACAGGAATTATGTTAAGAATTGTTCCCCAGTGTTATCTGTATCTAGTTGGATCAGCCTCTGCGCGGTGGGAGTCATATTTGTTTATGCCAGTGAATCTTTGTATCATAAATGTTACAATTGTATATGCTTGACACTCCAAATGTATCAGTTTGTAATAATAAGGTTACTATGTTTAACAGGTGAAAGGAGCCTCTCCCTCTGCTGACAGAGTCAGAGTATTTTAACACATGAAAGGAGTCTCTCCCTCTGCTGCTACAGTGAGAGTGTTTTAACATATAAGAGGGGTCTTTCCCTTTGTTAAAGTAAGAAGTTTCCCTCTCTCCCTTTGATGCTAAAGCGAGAGGTTTCTGCTTTTCCTTTGTTCCTTTTGGAAGGAGTTTCTGCCTTTTCTTTTGAAAGGAGTTTCTATCTTTCCCCTTTATAAGGAGTTTCTGCCTTTTACTGAAGCCCTAAAAAGATTAGAAAGGAACGTGCAGGGTCTGGGATGGGAGCCCTGGCCAGGTTCCCATCACAGCCCCCTGCATGAGAACCAGATATCCATCAAGGTGATCTGCACATAGTCATGTACACCTGTTTTTTCACTCTATAAAAGCTGGTCCGGCTTGTAGCGACATTGGAGACCTCACCTATGAGTGGACGCACTGCGTAGGGCTTCCCAATTGCCGGGATGGGCTCTCCAAATCCTCGCTGCAACCGGGATTCCCCAGAGACTGCAGATCTGGATGATGGTAATGTATTAATAGGGCAATTGGTGATGTATCTCTCTTAATCACTATAGATGATTTTATGTAATAATGATCAGGTGCATTGCTTTACCTTTTCTTTTCCTTTCTATTGTTTAGTATTATAGTATAATAAGTTTATTCTGTTATATATGTATCATTTTCTTTTCTGTAATACTTAGAAAGAGACAGTAAAGAAACCTTGTTCTTTCTACTGGTGTCTGTGTTCTTTTCTGCCAAACCCTGTCAATTAGCAGAACACCCCCCACCATTCCCAGGGGGCAAACACACAGGGGAGAGGCCCAGAAGGGTGGGGCAGAGAGGGAGCCCTGGCCAGCAGCAGAGCGGGGCTGTCACACAGGTCTGACGTGGGTCTGTATCACTGCTTCCCTTGGACTGTGCGCAGGGCCCAGCCAGCCCAGAACAGACCAGCCTCTCCTGGCCCAGGCGCTACGGGGATGGGAACGTCACCCAGCCCAGCACAGATGGCGCCAGGCCCCCTGGCACTTACCGAGGAAGAAAGCAGCTCCCGCGACGGCAACCGCCAGCACCAGACCCCTGAGAACAATTCCCAGCATCAGCGTCACACTGGACTTGGGCGCTGGGATGGGAAAGTGTTACCCAAATAACAAATATCACAGGATCTTTTTAGGGGATAAGGCAACAAGCCACATTTATTGTGAATATGGAAACTTGGTAACTAGTATCAAAGGAAAGAGAAGTATCCACACTGCAACAACATCAATACTGCGCTTTAACTAAATAGTATCAACAATGCAACCACTATGGAAATAGTATTAACATTATATCTATATTCCAATGACAGAGACTCTTGCTTAATAAAATAGACTTTGTTGACACGTTTCAATTCTAACTTTCATTCACACTCACACACACTGCCAGGCACACACAGACAGGGAGACAGACAGACAGACACAGGGGTCCCACAGATGTTATAGTTACCAGCCTCCAGGTGCTCGTGGTAGTCACTGGCCAGGTGACAGTAGCACGAGGGTGAGGAGCGAGGTTCTGCCGATGCGCATCGGTACTCCTGGCTGGTGTGATGTTGTAGACCCGAACCTCCAGCCTTCATCTTTCTGTCCCATTTTATAGGGAAAGGACCCCATGTATCTCTATGGGTTTTGCACTGTCATGCTGCAACTGCATCTTTGGGGTGATCCTCAATCACCCACATTGTCACAAGCCTGATCGGATTTTGTCCTTTGAAATGGGCTGGCTCTGAAAGTATCAGGGTGGACTCCTCTTCGGCCAGTTGCTATTATCTTCACTCCTTTCTTCTTCTTTCAAACGTTTTTAGGTGAGGCTGGTGTTTTCTTGTCTGTTTTGATGCCCCTCACTCAGACCAATTGTTCAATCACTCCACTCAGCTCAATTGCTCAGCCATGCACACTTCTGTCACTCAGTGCCAGCTCCTAGCTGAAGAATTCACATATTCATTTTGACAGTGTCTTTTACAATGAGATACAAACATTGCATTGCAGAGTGTGGCTCTTTGTACTTAAAATAGGATTTTTACAAATATCTCTGTATTAGAAGCAGGGAAAATTAACAGATAAACTGGCCAGTGGACATAGCACAGACATTTACCAACACTCTCAAAATTATACCAAGGACAGACAGATCTGAATTAATATTTAAAAGGGTAATGTATCAGGCTGGGGTGCCTCTTGGTAGAAGAGGGGGAGCAAGGTTCTGTTCAGGGCCAAAAAAAGGGCCAGTGAGCAGGGGAAACCCCAAACCCTCTTCCCGTTACATGGGTCAGTCACCTGCCCCCATCAGTGTCCTCTGTTCCCCCTCGAAACCTCCTCCCCCATCCCAGGGCCAGTCCCCTCACCCCAGGGCACTCTCAGATCCTCCATCAGGCTCCTGTGCTGCACACAGCAGGTATAAATGGTCTCTTTGCTGGGGTCGATCTCTATGGTTGCTCAGGTCTGGTAGGTCCCATCCCTGCTGGGAACCACCCCCCACTGGATCATCTCCTGCGGCAGGGCCTCCTCCTTCTTCAGCCACACGATAGCAATGTTGCACGGGTAGAAGCCGTGGGCCTGGCAGGAGAGGGTGATGAGCCCATCCTCACTCTGCCAGTCGCTCACCTGCACCCGTGGTTGCTCTGTGGGGAGGAGACACGGAGTTAGTGGGAACCCTGGAGCCGGATCTCCTGGACGTCAGCAGCCGAGGGGGCTGGAATCCCCTGTGGGAGACTCTGGCTCTGCCCCCTGCACAGGGAGACCCAAGAGCTGAGCCCCGCCCCCGCCTCTCTCAGCCCCATGCCCACGGCTGCTCTGCTGTCCAGCCGGAGCAGGCAGCGCCCGGGCCATGGCGCACGGGAACAACACCGCCCTGCCCTGGCCAGAGGGACGCGCTCTCACATCTGCCTCTGACACACGAGGCCGGCCCACCTCCCCCAGGGCTCTGCTCAGTGGGGGTGTGTGAATGCGGGGATGGGACAGGGGATGAACGGCGGCTCCTGCAGCTACGCTGGGGCCTCGCCCGATGGGGGGGACAGAAACACCCTGGCACAGCCAGTGCTCAGCATGGCGGGTGGGCGGGGGGTATCTGCAGTGAGGACACACCCCTCAGTGACCCCCTGGGCCTGATGTGCCCCCCTCACCTCTCCTCTGCAGCATCTCCTGCCCGTACGCCAGGTACTTCTGCCGCCACTCGATGCAGGTCCCCTCCAGGTAACCCTTCCACCCTCGAGTGAAGCTCCTGTCAGCATCCCAGTTCCGTTTGGTGATCTGAGCCGCGTCGTCTGCCGCCACCCAGGTCTCTCGGTCCTTATCCAGGCTGAAGAAGCCTCGCCCGTCGTACGCCTCCTGGCGAAACCCCCTGATGGAGCCGTCAGCCTGGAGCTCACAGCCCTACACCCTTTGCAGAGTGTGAAATCCTGGAACACACGGAGCTGGGATCCAGGGCTGGGTCATGATTTAAGCTACAGGGAGCATCTAGCGAGTCTCTCCCCAACCCCCTGTGGTGAGTGCACCAGGCCCTGACTCCCTGCTGGAGATCTGCCCCAGGAAGAGAGCACTAGAGGCGAATCCTCCCAGCTGCCTAGAGAGGCTGTGGGGGAGCAGCAGACTGCTATAAAAGGAGCTGTGGGCAGTGGTTCAGTTGCTGGCTGGAGCCAGAGGAGGAAGCCTGGTGCTGGCCGGCAGCAGGAGCTGCCGGGCTGGACACCTCAGTCTGGCTGGAGCCCGGCTGCAGGGAGGCTCCTGGGGCTGTGGGAAAGTGGCCCAGGGAAACGCAGCAGCAAACAGCCCCAGCTGGTGCCAGACCCATGTTCTGGGCAGCGCAGAAGATCTGACGTCAGGTCACTCACTCTGGGAACGAGAAACTCCAGCACGGAGGGAGGCTCACGGCTCACGCTCCCCGGGTGGGGAGCCTGCAGTGCTGCCAGCTGGGGAGGGGTTATGGGGAAGATCACAGCACTGGCTGGATTTGCTGCATCCTCTGGTCCTGGACTCCTGGGATTAGGGGAGAGTCTCAGCTCTGCTCTCACGGCAGGAGGGTCCTGTCCTGCCGATGGTGGAGAGGCCCTTGGAGTCTGACCTCTAGCAGCTTGGAGCAGGAGGTAAATAAGAACAGTCCCCAATGTGAGCCCCCCAGACAGGAGACATTTAAACCCAGAGAGGCTGTGGGGCCCAGCCTGTGACCCACGCACACAGGGGGCTGCCATGCTGGGGACCCCCCCCTGCTCGGGGTCTGGGAACCGTGACAAGGCAGCTCAGAGCCCAGCCCAGGCTTGGGGAGAGGAGATGGGGGATGACAGTCGCTGGCCTGGCTTGAGGGACATGGTCCCACCCTGCAGGGAGCCAGAGTGGGTCCAGCTGTGGCCCAGGTGGGCGGAGCAGCTGCTGCAATGGGGGCTGACCTGTGGGTCATGGCTGGGGCAGGGACTGCAATTGAGGCGGTGGGAAGCCCCCAAGGTGGGCAGGGGCAGCGCAGGAGGGGCAGGACTGAGGGGGTCAGGGCGGTGACAGCGTGCGAGTTGCTGCTTGGAGGGGGCCAAAGTGTCTTTCACTGAATCCCCCAATGCAGACCCCTCCCCGCACTCCCCCGCGCTCAGACTGGGCCAAGAGGGGTCGGTGGAGCCAGGACGGTGCCAGGGTCCCCCAGCCAGGCCAGTAATTTACAGTTACAAGCTGGGAAAGTTGGCTCCTTACCTGCCTCTGAGCCTGTGGGCCCAGCAGCTGGACACAAACCTCCTCCTCCAGGGTTAGACATGGGGCACACAGGGGAAACTGAGGCACACGCAGCATACATAACAGTAGAAGAATCCCCTGTGGTACACGGGTGTCCCGGAGACGGTTTGCAATCCCCGTCCCTGGGGGCTAAGAACAGGTTGGACAAACACCCATTAGGGATGCACTAGGGTGACTTGGTCCTGCCGGGGACCAGGGGTGGGCTTGATGATCTCTTGAGGTCCCTTCCAGCCCCACCTTGCTGGGAATGGGGAATAGGACATTGGAGACGCTTAGGAACCAAATGCAGATACTATCCCTGTGCCCCTGACTGCCTCCGCTGATGGGCAAATGGCCCAACCAGGTGGGACTCGCTCAGGCCATTTACCACATTATAATCTGACACACGGGGCCGGCCCAGCTCCCCCAGAGCTCTGCTCGGTGGGGGCGTCTGAACAGAGGGGATGGGACAGGGGATGAACGGCGGCTCCTGCAGCTACGCTGGGGCCTCGCCCGATGGGGGGGACAGAAACACCCTGGCACAGCCAGCGCTCAACATGGCGGTGGGAGGGGGGGTATCTGCAGTGAGGACACACCCCTGTGACCCCCTGGGCCTGATGTGCCCCTTCCTCACCTTTCCTCTGCAGCGTCTCCTGCCCATACGCCAGGTACTTCTGCAGCCACTCGATGCAGGGCCCCTCCAGGTAGGCTCTCCGTCCCTGAGTGAGGCTCCTGTCAGCATCCCATTTCCGTTTGGTGATCTGAGCCGCGTCGTCTGCCGCTACCCAGGTCTCTAGGTCCTTATCCAGACTGAGGAAGTCTCGCCCGTCGTAGGCAAACTGATAATACCCCCCATTAGAGCCATACGCCCTGCGCTCACAGCCGTACATCAGTTGGAGAGTGTGAAACCCTGGAACACATGGAGCCGGGACCCAGGGCTGGGTCATGATTTAAGCCACAGGTAGCGAGTCTCTCCCCAACACCCCCAGCTCCCTGTGACGGGTGCACTAGGCCCTGAGACCCCTGCTGGAGGCCTGCCCCACCCTGCCCCGGAAGCGAGCCCTAGAGGCGAGCCCTCCAAGCTGCCTAGAGAGGCTGGCTGCAGGGGAGCAGCCAATGGGGGAGGGAGGAGGCAGCAGGGGGATATAAAAAGAGTGGTGGGAGCAGGTGGTTCAGTTGCTGCCTGGAGCCAGAGGAGGAAGCTGGTGCTGCGAGGCCGCAGGAGCTGCCAGGCGGGACAGCTGTTTGGCTGGAGCCCGGCTGCAGGGAAGCGCCTGGGGCTGCGGGAAGTGGCCCAGGGAAATGCAGCAAACGAAGGGAAGGGGAGGTCGCTGGCCCAGCAGAGAGGAGCAGGGAGCTGAGGGTGCAGCGGGGGGGGAGGCTGACGACAGCCCAGGCGGGGTCCCCAGCACCCTCGCACCCCCCATTGCACAGACAGCTCCAGCCCGGACGGGCTGCGGGTTCCCCAGCGACAGGGGGAGGGGCCCAGCCTGAGTCGGGCCCAGCGTGGGCGGAGCCGAGCACCCCGCTCTGACAGGCAGGGCCTGGGGTGTCGTTAGGCCTCACCTGCATCCCTGGGGGTTCAGGCCCGGCCATAGCTGCCTGTCAGCGGGGGGCACAGGCAGGAGCCGACCCTGTTACCCGACCCCGAGGCAGGCAGGGCTTAGCCTGACTCCGGCGCAGGCTGGACACAGACCGCACCCTGTCAGCACGGCAAACTGCAGCATTACGGGCTGGGCTGGCCACCTGAGGCCCCTGCACGGCCCCTCTCACAGCCCAGACACCAGGGTGATGGGCCCTGGCGGTGTAGGCCATGAACAGAACCTTGCTCCCCCCCCACACACCAAGAGGCACCCCAACCTAATACAGTACCCTTTTCAAATCTGTCTGTACTTGGTATAATTTTGAGATTGTTTGTGAATGTCTGTACTATGTCCACTGGCCAGTTTATTTGTTAATCTTACCTGCTTCTAATACATATATATTTGTAAAAATCCTATCTTAAGCCACACTGTGCATTGCAATGTTTGTATCTAATTGTAAAAGATTGTCAAAGTGAATGTGAATTCTTCAGCTAGGAGTTGGCACTGGGTGACATAAGTGTGAATGGCTGAGCAATTGAGTTGAGTGGAGTGATTGAACAATTGGTCTGAGTGACGGGCATCAAAACAGACAAGAAAACACCAGCCTCCCCTAAAAACGTTTGAAGGAAGAAGAAAGGAGTGAAGAGAACAGCAACTGGCTGAAGAGGAGTCCACCCTGATACTTTCAGAGCCAGCCCATTTCAAAGGACAAAATCCGATCATGCTTGCAACAATGTGGGTGATTGAGGATCACACCAAAGATGCAGTTGCAGCATGACAGTGCAAAACCCATAGAGATACATGGGGTCCTTTTCCTATAAAATGGGACAGAAGGATGAAAGCTGGAGGTTCGGGTCTACAACATCACACCAGCCAGGAGTACCGGTGCGCATCGGCAGAACCTTGCTCCTCACCCTCGTGCTACAGTCACCTGGCCAGTGACTACCACGAGCACCTGGAGGCTGGTAACTATAACATCTGTGGGACCCCTGTGTCTGTCTGTCTGTCTCCCTGTCTGTGTGTGCCTGTCAGTGTGTATGACTGTGAATGAAAGTTAGAATTGAAACATGTGTCAAGAATCTCTGCCATTGGAATATTGATATAATGTTAATACTATTTCCATAGTGGTTGCATTGATTGATACTATTTAGTTAAAGCACAGTATTGATGGTGTTGCAGTGTGGATACTTTTCTTTTCTTTGATACTATTTTTCTGTGATACTAGTTACCAAGTTTCCATATTCACAATAAATGCGGCTTGTTGCCTTATCCCCTAAAAAGATCCTGTGATATTTGCTATTTGGGTAACAGCGGCAGGGAGATGAGCCAACTAGAACAAGCCCCTCCATGCACAGGGGGACGCCTGCCTCGCTTTACTCCCTGTGTCCCCCGGGGCCCCAATTACCCAGCATCTCCCCTGTCCTCACCTTCCGGCTTTCCATCCCTCATTGCCAGCCAGGACAGTCTCCTCCCTGCCCCCCAGCTCGGGATGCCCCCTTGATGGCCTCCTGCCCCATGTCACCCTCTGCATTCGCAGCTGTACAGCAGCCCCTGCCTCCTCCCTGCTTCCGCTCCAGACCCCTCCACCCCCCATCTCAGCACCACCCCTGCTGCACCTTCTCTGTGCCCCCAGCACAGCGCCAGCCCCCGCTGTCCCCCCCAGCCGAGAGGCATTTTGGGTGAGGGGGCAGACATGTGGGTGTGGGGAGGAGGTGGAAGCTCGGTGCCAAACAGCAGCCCCAGAGCTCCTGCAGTGGGGCCAGGACCCCCTGGCTCTGGGCAGAGCCGGCAGCACAGGGGCTGACCCACACACACGGGATGGGGGGGGTTCAAATATGACAGCCCCCAAACGGCTCTGATCTGAACACGTTTTGGGCCAGTCTCCTGCTATGTTGGCACCTGACTCTCACTTTCTGTCTGTCTGAGGCTGGCCCGGCTGGGCGCAGGGGGAGACGGGCACAAGGGGGGGCTGAGCCCCAGTTTTACTTTGCAGCTGCTCTACACATGTCCAGGGCATGGGGTCAGAGAGGGTGAGCTTGGGGGGCTAGCGGGGAGATGGGGGGGGGGGATGGCAGCCCTGCACCCCTTGCTCAGCAATGAGGCCAGAGGGGGGCACACAGAGGAGGAGCAGACGGTGTGGGCAGGAGGGCGGGGCAGTGGCGGGGGTGCTGTGGGGGGCACAGGGGACAATCACTGGGGGAGCCCCCTCAGTGTGGCCACGGCTGGGGGCAGACGGCTCGGGGAGCAGCCCCAGGTGCCCGGGCAGGACACTTAGCCCAGGCGCTGTGGGGCGGCGAGGCCGGACCCGCACGGGCCGTGGGAGGCGGGAGGCCTGGGGCCGGAGGGGCAGTGCGGGCTGGGCGGATCCGCCACCGTGATGGAGCCGGGCCGGGGCAGGGAGCGTGGGGCAGCGCGAGTCGCTGCGGGGGCCGTGATGTCTGCCCGGGAACCGCCCCCCGCCACAGCCCCCACCACTCACCCGCGCTGTGGTTGTAGCGGCCGCGCAGCGTGCCCAGGCTCACTCGGTAGCTGTCCTGCGCGCCCTGCGAGATCCGTGTCTCCCGCTCCCAGTACTGCGGGCCCTCGCTCCACGCCATCCAGTCCGTGCGCGGCTCCGCCCGCCGTGTCTCACTGTCGTAGTGCACGATGCGCTGCCCATCCACGTAGCCCACGATGCTGAACTGGGGCAGCCCTGGGCCGGGCTCCGACACCGCCGTGTAGAAATACTGCAGCGAGTGCGGGCCGGGGTCTGCGGGGGATGGGGGAAGAGGGTCAGACTCGCAGGCACCGACCGGCCCCGATCCCGCCAGGCCCGCCAGGGAGCACCCGAGCAGCAGGCCCCGCCCACCGGAAGGGAGGCGATAGGGAAGCGGGGTGCGGGAGAGCGTGAGGGGGTCCAGGGCTGCAGGCGGGGGCAGGGGCAGGGCCGGAGGGGGCGGCAGAGCTGAGGGCCCGGTAATGGGGGAGCTCAGCACATTGTGCCAGGAGCTGCCCCAGCAAGGGACAGGAGACGGGCCCGGGGCAGGAGCTGATGCTGGGGCCGGGCCGGGCCGTGTCCAAGGTGCAGGTGGGGCCCAGGGGCCGTGCCCACAGTTTACCACCATTGAGTCACACGGTGACTGCCCCCAGGGCCCCTGTAGGGATCGGGCCCCGTTGTGCCAGGCGCTGCATGGCCCTGCCCCACAGAGCTCACAGGCTGTGCCCCCTCCCTGCTGTCGGGTTCTCCCCACAGATCCACACACAGGATCAGGCCCAAGGGGGCAGAGGCACAGATCCCAGATAAGGACTTGGGGGTGCAGAGACCGAACCTCGGTCCCCTCCTCCCTCCACACCTTATCCCTGGGCAAAGGCACCCACAAACACAAATTCACCTACCACCATCCCCACACCCACAGCTCACAGATCTGCCTCTGCCCCACACCTGCTTCCCGCTGCCCCAGCTACACTCTGGGCCTGTCCCTGACATCTCCCTGTGGGTGTCTAGTCACCAGCTCAGGGTCAGTGTGGTTAGAACACAGCTCCCCATCCTCCCTCAACCTCCCTGCTCCCGTTTGTCAGTCCCTGTGCACAACACCCCCATCCCGCCTGTCATCTCACCCTCACACCTCTCGCTAGCCCCTCCATCCAGGCCACGTCCGCATCTCGCTGCTGCTTTCTGCAGAGCATCTCTCAGACGTGGCCTTTCCCATCCATCCCCACAGCTGAACTCTGGGCCAGGCTCTCCTCATCTCATATCTCAGCTCACGGGATCTCCTCCCCTCCAGCTGTGACAAACGTGGCCTCCTCCCACTCAGATCCCCTCACAACAGCTCAAAAACCATCTCCCAGCCCCGCAATTTGAGCACCTCTCCCTTCACTCGGTGTCACCCCCTGCTCCATCTTCCATCACATCAAACAGCAGCTGCCTGACGTCACTTCTGAGGCCCTTCACAACCTGTCCTCACCTGACCCATCATCTCTCATTGGCTACCAGAACGTCACCTCTCACCCATCGGCCCACAGCCCCAGCCTCCATCACCCACTTCTTACATTTACAAACAGGCCCCTCCGCTCTGTCTGCCACGCTGCCCGCAGACCTGGGAGCTACCCACAAACACCCGCAAAACTACCCCATCGTCATCCTCCAAAATCCTCCACAACACTCTCCTTTGCCAGGCTGCCAACAAAACCAGACACCGGCCACTGCTGCGCAGAGACCCCAGCCTGTCACGCTGCCCTGTGTTGCCCCATTGTAGGACCCATCTGTCTATATCCCTCTGTCCTCTCCGGCGTTATACTCAGATGGGACCACGGTTTCTTCTGTGTGTACAGCGCCTGGCGCGATGGGGGCCTGGACTACGACTAATACAATAACAAATAATGATGAGTGCAGGGCTGACAGCTTTACTTTTAAAAAGGGCTGTTTTTTTCCATTCGAGAGGCCCATTCCCTGCCCTGAACCACTCACACTCTGAGGCTGGCTCTACCCACAGGTTTTATTCTGATTTTACTATTTTAGTTTGGGGATGCGATTTGTTTTTTCGTTTGTTTCTTTTGCCAACATAGCACCAGTGAAGTTATATTGGTACACGGGTGCTGGACACCAGTACAGCTCATTCCTGTAAATGCAGGGGAAGAATCTGTGCCAGGACAACTGTGTCCACACTGAGTTAGCTGTGCTGGTTTCAGTTAAATTGGTACAAAGTCCACTGCAGAGATTCTTATTCCGATAAGAGTGGCCTCCCTCACCCCTTCAGTTTAGCTCTTTCTACATCTGTTACAGGAGATCCCAGAAGCACAGACACAGCAGCCCGGCCAGGCCCTGCAACGGGAGCTTGTGCCCAAACCGAGACCCCATGAACACAAAGATCCTGGGCTCTCAGCTCCCCCCAGACACAGGTGGGAGCTGGGAGGTTCCACGTCTCCTCCCTGAGCTGACACCTGTACACACGTGTCTCCACCACAGACAGGACCAGAGCTCCCTAGGGGTGCCAGGTGCGGACACAGCTCAGCCATGTGTAGCCAAGGCCAAGCCACGCTCAGGCGCTACAGACACGGGTTAAAACCAGCTTGACCCCCTGGACCCAGGGAGGCCGGGTGAGGTCCTAGATTCTTTTTCCCCTCCCTGACTCATGGGGGGGGGGTTCATTTGCTCCCTCTCCCCAGCTGCCAGCCTGGGCCCTGCACACCCCAGTCGTGGCCCAACGCCCGGCCTGTCCGGTGCCCCATGGGAAGGAGCGTGGGCAGCGCCTGGCGCGGGGATCCCCCAGCCTGGGAGCCGGGGCAGCAAGAGGCGCCCACGAGCCATATCCAGGCCCAGCCGCTTCTGAACAGACCCGAAACTTTTGTCCGTCCCTCGGTTTCCCCGTCAGCGCCGTTACAGCCTCTGGGCCTGGCCCAGCCCGTGACACAAACCCACGAATGCCCCTGGCCGGGCGCCTCCCGGGGCAGCTCAGGGCTGAGGGGCGTGTGCAGCGCCGAGCACCGCGGACCGCGCCCCTCGCCGGGCCCCACGGGCGGTGCTGAGCGCAGAGCCCAGCGTGGCCCCGGGGCCGAGCCAGGGTCCCTCCAGCCCCACGGCCCGTCTGCCCCGCACTCACCGCAGCGCGCCCCCGGCAGGGCCGCGGCCCCCAGCAGCAGGAGGCGCAGGGCCAGCGCCATCGCGCCCGCTCCGCGCTCCACCGACCGGGCAGCCTCGCCGTGCGGGGATTGGCCGGGAGGGGAGCGGCCCGTCCAATAGCGACGCGCAGGCCCAGCGCGTCACCGGTCGCTGGGCAGATCCCGGCCGGGCAGGTTGGTTCGGGGAAAGCGAAAGTCTCGGAGCCGCGCTGGGTGCGGCGGGGAAACCCGGGCCGCTCCCCGCCCCCACCCCGGGCACCCCCCCGGGACCGGAGCGTGCCAGGGCCACGGGCCCCGCCCCATGGCGAGTGCACCCCAGATCCGCCGGCTCGGGCAGCCGGTTCCCTGCTAGCGAGCGAGCGTCCGTCTACACGGGGCTAACACGACACCGCGCCCTGCGGGAAGTGTCCCGGTTGGTGTCTCTGGGAATCTGCAATGGGGAAAAACCCTCCCTGGGCTCAACGGACCGAGATGGGTCGGTGGAGCCAGGACGGTCCCAGGGTCCCCCAGCCAGACCAGTAATTTACAGTTACAAGCTGGGAAAGTCGGCTCCTTACCTGCTTCTGACCCTGTGGGCCCAGCACCTGGACACAAACCTCCTCCTCCAGGGTTAAACATGGGGCACACAGGGGAAATTGAGGCACACCCAGCATACAGAACAGTAGAAGAATCCCCTGTGGTACACAGGTGTCCCAGAGAGGGTTTGCAATCGTCCCTGGGGGCTAAGAACAGGTTGGACAAACACAAATTAGGGATGCACTAGGGTGACTTGGTTCTGCTGGGGACCAGGAGTGGGCTTGATGATCTCTTGAAGTCCCTTTCAGCCCCACCTTGCTGGGAATGGGGAATAGGGCATTGGAGACGCTTAGGAACCAAATGCAGATACTATTCCTGTGCCCCAGACTGCCTCTGCCTGATGGGCAAATGGCCCAACCAGGTGAGACTAGCTCAGGCCATTTACCACGTTATAATCATGAGACTTGACAGAAAAAATAACACGTCAACCCCCCTGTCCACAAACAAATCATTACTGTTCATAGCCCCAGTGTGCTTTACAGGGTGTGCAAACAGCAGTGAGTGAAGACATTCACTGCTAGGAAATGTAAAACTGTAATGAAAACTAACAGTAAAGTAATGTTAATACCCGGGTTAAGGGAAGAGTTTCTGTACAGCTGGGATAATGCCGACATTATCCCGAAGGACAGAGGTTGGTTTAAAAGTTATAAAACAAACATCATCTGCAGTACGCCCAATTAAGGTTAATAGCTTTAATACTAGTTAAAATATTAGCATCCAAATAACTGAGTACATCACTCATAAAACTGTACTAAAAGTAGCTTGTGCAAAGCAAATCCTGCACCGACTGTCCATAACGTGACTGAGAATTTTAGCTCAGATTGTCCCTGAGTTAATACACTCCCTGGGGAGGAAGCGGTTGCTGGCATCCCACTTGCAGGTCACCTCAAAGGCCTGGCCCTGCTCCTCAGGTTTTCCACATGCTGCCAACGGATGGCATCCTCTGGGGTCCCCCTGAGTATAGCTGTAGCTCTCGGGGTGAGGACCATGCGCTCTGTACTCTCGACCAACATTTATTAGGGCCAGAAGAAAATTGCGGAGAGATTTACAGTGCTACAATTTAAAAGGGTTTTTTAAATCTTAAGCCAAAAAAAAATTTACATCCATCATATGCAAAATCAACTATTTGGGAGCAGAACCGGTGCTTTGTCTACACAGGCCTTGCCTACATACAAACTGACACCAGTTCAGGGAGCGGACACTGGTTCTGGTAAAGAGGGGCCTTTTTTGATGTCACTTAAGTCACTTGGGAATCAGTTTAAACCAAAACAAGCCACGTCTCACACCAGAATAAGAGTGTCCACACAGATGTAACTGCCCCACGTTAAACGCACACCTTTACTTACACCAGTGCAAATCACACTATGGACATGGCACTGGAGCGCCCAGTGACCTGACAGGTGGGATTTAGAGGAGAGACGTCATCGTAATACCTTCATCAGTGCCGAGATAGAAACCTGGAGCCATGTCCCAATCAAACAGAAGAGCCTGCGCTCGGCTACCAATTTATCCCAGTCACGTGTTGGCCCAATCCTGCTTTTATGAAATACATGAAAAAAACAGCCACAAACACTCCCCCCCACCCATCAAGAGGCATCAGCCTGATACATTGTAACTTTAATCAAAAGCTAAAACCACTCCACTGATCATTTTATGTTCTTTTTACCCACTTTCAGAACATTTGTAACAACCCTATTTTATATGTGCTTAAGTCAAAAATGAAATAGTTTGCTTTAAAAGACAGGAGTTCTTCAGCGAGGAGTGGGCACTCACTGAGTGGAGCGTGAATGGCTGAGCAATTGAGGTGGGTGCAGACAGGGGGAGTGAGTGAACAATTGGTCTGAGTAAGGCATGTCCAAACAGAGGAAGAAGATATTTGTCTCTCTCCCATTCTGTGTGTGCATGAAAATACCAACTGAAACATGTCACTGAAGTACACTTTACTAACATTGTAACCACTAGGTAAAGCACAATATTAATACTGTTACAGTGTGGATACAGTTTTCTTGGTATTTGCATTATTGATACTATTTACCACATTTTGTATTCACAGTAAAAGTGGCTTGTTGCCTTATCCCCTGAGAAAGATTCTGTGGTATTTGTGATTTGGATAACACAACACTTGGTACTTTTTTCTATATAAACAAGATCCTCAGCGCTGTCAGCTCACGTTTACAAACCCAAGGTAGTTCTGCAGAAATCAAACATTAAGTCACCCCTGACATCCAGCCCTGTAGCCCCGGCGACTGCAGTTGGAGCGTGGAAGCTGCAGTTGCTGTCTCGCAGGCGGGCATCCCCTGGGTACAATCGCGGCAAAGGGCTGTAAGCGGATGGCGGAGGCGCTGATAAGCTGTGGCATTCCCAGGAGCCTGATCTGCTCCGGTCTCTCTCCTGGTGTCTGGGATCCCCTCAGCAGGCTGCGCAGGGGCCGACTGGCTCAGTTACACTGCAGAAATGAGACACGGAGACAAGGGGCAGGGTGAGCAGAGTCAGCGATGCCAGCGACACGGCTTGGCGCTCGGGGTGACGCTCCGACTGGGAGCATAGCCTGCGCCGAGGGGTCTTCATTCTACTTTGTTCTTTTCTTTCTGGGGTGGATCCTCCATCCTGCTTTTTCAGGGATTTGTCTGCATTCTTCAGCCATCATGAGGGGCCCCTGGGCTTCATTAACAGGGACATTCTTCAGGGACAGCCGCCCATCCCCTGGGCTAATGTCACCGCTCGTCACCTACGGGAGCTGGCAGAGCCTTTGTGAGCTGTGCGGGGAGAAGGAAGCTGGGGTCAGTGTCTTGTGGAATGTAGGGTCCCCGTCCTGCCCTGCCCCATCCCAGGACACACGGAGATGCCCCAGTAACGAAGCCGGAGGCTGGTGTTTGCTGTTGTGCTGGATACCCCAGCGAGGGGCGACCTACACGGAGCAGCTGGGCCCGGACAGGTACCGCCAGGGCGTGGGTGTCACTGCCCAGGACGGTCGCTAGCCAGTCCCGCCGCTGCAGCTCTCCAACCTCCGAGAGCCCATGGGGGCTAGGGGAGGTCTCCTGTTACTGGCCCAGGCTGCCTGGTACAGGGTCACCCAGCGACCGGCACAGGAGGGGGGTTCAACATTTACCTGCAGCCGCTTTGTAGCCTCCTTTCTTCTTCCCTGCGGAGAGAAGCAGATTGCCATGAGCGCGGCTGCCCCGGGCAGGACCCGGCTGTGATCTGTGTCAGTGACCCAGAAACGATGGGCCCGGCCCACCCTGTTTTCCCACCTGGGATCCTGACTGCTGGGTCTGGCCCAGCCAGGGCCACACAGACGTTTGGGGGCCATGGGCATAGTCTGTGACCCCCCACCATTCCCAGGGGGCAAACACACAGGGGGAGGCCCAGGCAGGGTGGGGCACAGAGGGAGCCCACCCCACACTCATCCTGTATTGGGGGCTCCTGTCCTGGGTGGCTGGGCCTGGCCCCCCTCTGGGCACCGCGACCTGGGACACAGGGTCCGGCCCCAACTCAGCTTTGGCGCTGCCACCCCAAGTGCCAGGTCACAGCACCCCACAACGGCTGCAGCTCGGGGGCCAGAGCAAATGGCCTCCTCCCCCCCGGCAGCCCTGGCCAGCAGCAGAGCGGGGCCGTCACACAGCCCTGACGCCGGGTCTGTACCACTGCTTCCCTTGAGCCGCGCGCAGGGCCCAGCCAGCCCGGAGCAGACCAGCCTGTCCTGGCCCAGGCGCTACGGGGATGGGAAGGTCACTCGGCCCAGCACAGACGGCGCCAGCCCCCCCGGCACTTACTGAGGCAGAAAGCAGCTCCCGCGATGGCAGCCACCAGTACGAGAACCCCGAGAGCGATTCCCACGATCAGCGTCACGCTGCACTCGGGCTCTGGAAGGGGAAAGGGCCAGTGAGCAGGGGACACCCGTCATGCGGACAGGATTGGGGGGGCATTTGTGTTGTTTAACATTAATATGTCAAAATCCTAAGGATTCCTGTAAGACAGGCCATGTCAGGTACTGTCAGAAAGGTTATGATATGCTGAATAAGATGATACTATTTGTGTTCATGTGTAATATGTGTGAGGAAAGTTATGGAGATCTCTGATATCCCTGTATTTCAAACTGTGCTGTACAAGACACACCCCAGACAGAGAGGCTGCAGGACAATAGCCTGCTTAATGGCCCATCAAGACCTTTACAGAAGCCGAAGGCCCAGGAAGAAACTAAAGGCAGATCTGAAGAGTTACCAGGATTGGCCCATGTGACTATGGATTCCATTTGGGTTCCTGTAAAGTTCCCCAAGCCGCATGGCCAGAGGCAGAGGGTAGATAAGATCAAACCACAGAAACCATTTTTCTTTGTTCCTGTGCAGCTGCGGACACAGCTCTGGATCAACACACTTTGCACCTGAACTGAAGGACTTAGACCCATCCAGGTACTGGATGTACACCAGAGGGACTGTACAAGCCTGCAACTCCACAATTGTTCTAGAAACCTGATGTATATGGACTTTCAAATCATTTGTATGTATCTGATTGCTTTAATCCTTTAACACTTCTCTTACTGTTTGTTTTTCTTTTATTAATAAACCTTTAGTTTTAGTTACTAAAGGATTGGCTGGCAGCGTGGTATTTCGGGTAAGATCCAAACTTATAGTGAACTGGTCCTGTGGCTGGTCCTTTGGGATCAGAGGGAATCTTTTAGTAAAGAGCACAGAGTTTAAATAACTGGTCTCTTTACTGGCCCTAGTGGCAGTTTGGGAGCTAGAGACTGAAATGCAGTAAAGGGGGCTGTGTGTATTTGCACAGTGGCTTCTTGTGGGGGGATTCAGAAGCGCCAGTGTGGGGGAATCAGAAGCCCTGTTTGTGGCTGGTTGGGGAGTCTGACTTGAGTGTCACCCACCCAGTGCTACCCTGGGCAGGTCACAGCACCCCCACAGTGGCCACGGTTCAGGGCCCAGAGCAAACGGCCTCTTTGCCCCCCCCAGCGGCCCTGGCCAGCAGCAGAGCGGGGCTGTCACACAGCCCTGACTCCGGGTCTGCACCACTGCTTCCCCTGGGCCGCTCACAGGGCCCAGCCAGCCCAGAGCAGACCAGCCTCCCTCGGCCCAGGCGCTACGGGGATGGGAAGGTCACCCGGCCCAGCACAGATGGTGCCAGCCCCCCCGGCACTTACTGAGGCAGAAATCACCTCCCGCGATGGCAGCCACCAGCACGAGACCCCCGAGAACGATTCCCACGGTCTGCGTCACGCTGGACTTGGGCTCTGGAAGGGGAAAGGGCCAGTGAGCAGGGGACACCCCGAACCCTCTTCCCCTGTTACATGGGTCAGTCACCCCGCCCCCCATCAGTGTCCTGTGTTGCCCCCGAAACCCCCATCCCAGGAATCAGTCACCCCCTCCCCGTTAATGCCCATAAGCCCCTCTCCCCATCCCAGGGCCAGTCCCCTCACCCCAGGCCACTCTCAGATCCTCCGTCAGGCTCGGGTGCGCCACGCAGCAGGTATAATCCGTCTCTTGGCGGGGGTCGATGTCTATGGTTGCCCGGGTCTGGTAGGTCCCGTCCCCGCTGGGAAGCACGTCCCACTGGATCGTCTCCTGCGGCAGGGCCATCCCCTTCCTCAGCCACACGACAGCGATGTTGCGTGGGTAGAAGCCGTGGGCCCGGCAGGAGAGGGTGGTGAGCCCATCCCTGCTCGGCTGGTCGCTCACCTGCACCCGCGGTTGCTCTGGGGGGAGGAGACATGGAGTTAGCAGGAGCCCCTGAGCCGGATGCAGCCAAGGCGGCTCGTATCCCCATGGGAGTCCCTGGCTCTGCCCCTTGAGCAGGGAGACCCAGCAGCTGAGGCCCCCCCGCCTCTCTGAGCCCTGTGCCCACAGCTGCTCTGCCGTCCAGCCGGAGCAGGCAGCGCCCGGGCCATCGAGCGCGGGGACAACACCGCCCTGCCCTGGCTAGAGGGATGGGACCTGCTGCAGCCGCGCTCTCACGTCTGCCTCTGACACACGGGGCCGGCCCAGGACCCGAAGGGCTCGGCTCAGTGTGGGTGGGGGGGGTCTGAAGAGAGGGACGGGACAGGGGATGAACGGCGGCTCCTGCAGCTACGCTGGGGCCTCGCCCGATGGGGGACAGAAACACCCTGGCACAGACTGCGCTCAGCTTGGGGGGTGGGCTGGGGGGGATCTGCAGTGAGGACACACCCCTGTGACCCCCTGGGCCTGATGTGCCCCTCCCTCACCTCTCCTCTGTAGCGTCTCCTGCCCGTATGCCAGGTACTTCTCCAGCCACTCGATGCAGGACCCCTCCAGGTAGGCTCTGTATCCCTGAGCGATGCTCCTCTCCGCATCCCATTTCCGTTTGGTGATCTGAGCCGCGTCGTCTGCTGCTACCCAGGTCTCTCGGTCCTTATCCAGGCTGAGGAAGTCTCGCCCATCGTAGGCAAACTGAAAATACCCCCTATTGGAGCCATACGCCCGGCGCTCACAGCCGCACATCAGTTGCAGAGTGTGAAATCCTGGAACACATGGAGCCAGGACCCAGGGCTGGGTCATGATTTAAACCACAGGGAGCAGCTAGCGAGTCTCTCCCCAACACCTCCAGCCCCCCACTGCAAACTGTCACAGCCTGGCTGTCCTGGGGTTCCCTGAGCCCTGTGCCCACCAGGCCACGCAGAGCTCCCTTGCACCCCCAGTGGCGGTGTTTCCCAGTGCAGGTGGGGGCTCTGGCTGTGGCATGCGAAAGCCCCCCCACACTGGCATTGCTCCTATCTCGGATCCCTCACACGGTGGTCATTGCCCCACTGACCACCCCAGAGCCCCACCTGGGTGGGGGACCAGTCCCTCCATCCCCAGCCCAACCACTGCGCTTTGAAGGCAGCTTCTCTCCCCCACCTGGAGTGAGGGAACAGGGCCCCCCACTCTTAGCCCCACCCCAGTAGTGCCCCGCCTACAAGGGCCCCATGTGGGGTTTTAAGGTCCCCGTTATCGACTTGTTCAGGTTTTTAAAGTACAACTCCCAGTGCCCAGCCAGGCTGGGGCCTGCCCCTGGTGCAGGGTTGCACAGGAACAAACTTGGGTGGTTTTTGCTCCTTTCCAGAATGGCCGCCGTGCCCCACAGCTCTCAGTGGGGCTGGGCCGCAGGACACCCTGTGACAAGACAGCTGCCCTTTCCCTACAGCCGTGCAGGCGGCAGAAAAAAAGTGCCCCACCTTCCCCCATCAGCCTCGTACCCGAAGCCGAGTGTCCATGACAGAAGGCTGCCCTGTGGGAGAGTGGGAGGGGGGCACACAGTGAGAACGGGGGGCAGGGAGGAGAATCCGGGGAGGGTGGCCGCGGGGGCAGGAGGAAGACTGCAGGGGAACTGGGCAAGGCCCTGGTTTGGCAAAGAGAGGCAGGGAGCTGAGGGTGCAGTGAGGGGGGGCAAGAACAGCCGAGGCAGGGTCCGCAGCCCCCTCCCAATCCCCCATTGCACGGAATGGCTGCGGGTTCCCCAGCGACAGGGGGAGGGGCCCAGCCTGAGACAGGCCCAATGCTGGGGGAGCCGAGCACCCCGCTCTGACGCTCAGGGCCTGTGGGCGTCGTCACCCCCACCTGGGTCCCTGGGGGCTGAGGCCCAGCCCGTAGCTGCCTGTCAGTGAGGGCTGCAGGCGGGAGCCGACCGTTCCCGTCCCCGAGGCAGGCAGGGCCTCGGTCTGACCCCGGCGCAGGCTGGACACAGACCGCACCCCGTCTGCACGGTGAACCCCAACGTTACCGGGGCTGGGCAGGCCGCCTGGGCCCCCCGCATGGCACGTCCCACAGCCCCGACACCAGGTGATGGGCCCTGGAGGCAGGGAGATGAGCCAGGGAGGTCTCTCTCCTCGCTTTCCTCCCTGGGGCCCCTCCCCAGCCCCCAATTACCCAACATCTCCCCTGCCCTCGCCCTCCGGCTTTCGGTCCCTGCTCCCTGTTCATTCCCACCCAGGACAGTCTCCTCTGCAGCACCCACATTGCCCTGCGCCCCGTATGGCCCTGCCCCCCGGCTCGGGATGCCCCCTTGATGCCCTCCTGCCCCATGTCACCCTCTGCACCTGCTGCTGTACAACAGCCGCTGCCACCTCCCTGCTCCTGGAACTGCAACTGCTTCAGACCTCTACCCCCAACCGCCACCTCAGCCCCAGCCCCCCTGCACCTTCGCTGTGCCCCACCCAGCTCCATCTGCACCAGCCCCTCTGTCCCCCTGCCAGCCGAGGGGCGTTTCCAGGTGGGAGAGGCAGAGGGAGCAGCTGATACGGTTCTCACTGCAGGGGAGGGGGCAGGGAGACTGGGTACAGCCATGGGTCAGTCTGCTCCCCCCGGCAAGCCTGGGAATGGGGGGACCCTGCTGCAATTGGCACCCCAGCCCGGGGGGAGTGAAGAATCCCTGGCTCTAGGGGAGGCCAGAAGTGGGGCTGGGGGGGCAATGCTGGTGTGGGGTTGGTTGGGGGCAGAGGGACTGGCTGGGCCAGGGGAGGGGCAGGTGTGGGGCTGGGGGCACAGAATTAATGAAGACATTTGGTTTGGGGAGAAGCTAGAGGTTCAGCACCACCTGAGCTCTGCAGTGGGGCCAGGAACCCCCAGCTCTGGGCACTAGGCAGAGCTGGCAGCACTGGGGCTGCCCCACACACGGGGGGGGAGTCAAATATAACAGCCCCCAAACCCGTCTGATCTGAAAATCTCACCACTTTTTGGGCCAATCTCCTGCTCTTTTGGTGTCCAACTCACCTGCCAGTGCGGGGGAGGTGAGCAGGGGGCTGGGGGGGGGGCTGGCAGTCCGGCCCCAAAGCTGTCTCTCTCCCCCTGGCACACGGTGGTTAGAGGGCGGGTCTGGAGGCAGGTTGGCGGGGAGGGGGTGATCCAGGCCCTGCTCTAGGACACGGCCCCCCCCGGGTTCAAGCCCAGCTCTGCCAAGGCACCGTGTGTGACCCTGGGCCAGGGGCCCAGCCTCTCAGTGCCACACCCAGCTGGCACTGGGGATACCCGCCCTGTCCTGCCCTGTCTCACTCAGCCCTGCCCCCGCACCAGTCTTCCTGGCCTGAGTGCCGTACCGAGGGAGGGGGCCGTGTCCCCAGGTGCTGGCTGGGGAGAAGAGGGGGGCTGGGCTGGCCAGGCCCTCCTTGGAGCAGCCATCCCCCTCGGCTGCACCAACCTGGACCCTCTGCCTCCCACACGGATATGGAACTGCTGCCGCACCCACCACCCCACGGGAGGAGGGGGAGACAGCAGGAAATGGGGCTGCAAAAATGACCCTCCCCCCATGGGGCGCTGACACTGCTGGGGGGGGATGTCATGCTCACCCCATGGGATGCCCTAACCCAGGGATGTCAAACTCAAATACACAGTGGGCCAAAATTAAAAACTTGGACAAAGTCGCGGGCCAACCTTGATATTTATTGAAAAAATGTCTACAACTGAGGAAGTTTTTCCTTCTCATCAAATATAACGATGAACCTTTTCATATGGAAACAAACTTAAGTTTTGCTTAAACATTGAATCTGGAACAAGCAAAGCTTAATACTAGAAACACATGTGAAATCGGTGCATGCGCTGTCTACCGGCGGGCCAGCTCTAGTAGACGTTTGGTATTTTCTCGCGGGCCAAATATAATTACACTGCGGGCCAGATTCGGCCCGCGGGCCTGAGTTTGACATCTATGCCCTAACCTATCTACCCTTGGCCATCAAATTCAATGTTCAAACGCTGCCTCTGCCTTTCCCCAGGCCTGCCTGGTCCAGGAGGCAGGGCAGAGCCTGTCTCGCTCTGTGTGCGGCTCCCAGCTGCCCCCCCGCCCCCCTGCCCGGCCAACAAACATGAAGCATTTTTAAAAAGCTGTGCAGGTGCATGAGGCCGGGGAGGCACAGGTCGGGCGAGGCAGGGCAGCAACGGGGGAGGAGGCTGAACGGCAGTTGCCTCAGGGCTACCCCAGGGGAGGCAGGGCCGGTGCAGCGCGAGCCCCAGAGGCACAAACTCTCCGGGATGGAGGGCGTCCCCCCAAAAGCCTCGGCCACGAGCCGGCAAAACCAACTATCCCCACGTTGGAAAACAGATTCCCACCTACTGGAAGTTTCCTCTTGGGGTTACGGGGGCCACAGATCTGCCCCCCCCCCCTCCCGCCCCACCTGTTGCAGCCCCAGTGGCACAGCCAGACCTGCCAGGCGCTGCTTGGAGGGGCGGTGGGGGGTGGCACATCACACCTCATGAGGCTCAGCAGGAGGGCACCGATAGGGTCTGGGCGGGACCCGACCCCCAACTCCCCTGTGCGTGTGGGGGGCAGACCCAGTGAGGGGGGCAGACCCCGCTCTCTGCTCTGCAGCAGGGCCTGGGGACCCCCCTGCAGCCCCAGGGGCAGGTCCGGCTCTGCCTGTGCCGCTGCAGCCGCGAGGACGGAGCCGGGGCAGACGGAAGAAAACGGTTTGCAAACCCCGCGCGGGGCAGGCCCATCTCCTGCGTCTGGGTCTGACACAGGAGGTTTGGACGGTTGGTGACACTGATCTCAGCCTTTCCTCATGGCCGCCGGGAGCCGCCTCCTCAAAACTCTGTCCCTGGGGGGGCCTCTGCCCCACTCGCACACCCACCTCGGCCCCCACATCCACATGCTCCTTCGTGCCCCACATGCACTGCTCCTGCCCCAAGTTCCAGCCCAGTCCCTTCCCGGAGGCTCTCCCAGGGGGGGAGGGGAAGGAGCCAGGACACCCCAGGGTGGGGGGACCTTAACACTCAGTGCTGGGAGTGGGAGCTGTTCCCTGGGGGGGGAGGGAGTCTGAGTGGGGAGGCAGCCAAGCCTCTCACTATGGGGGTTGGACTGGAGAATGGGGTGGCAGGAGGGAGTGCAGAGTCCTCCACTCTACGCCAGCTCCCCAGCCCTGCAGCCCCCCCACTGCTAATCCTGCCGGGGCAGATCTGGGGGCGGGGGGACATCGACAGGACCCACTGCCCGCAGTGCTGGGGTTTGGGGAGGGTCCTCAGCCCAGGTGGGGGTCTGGGACACTCTCTGAGGGGAGCCCCCACCCAGGAGCCAGAGGGGGACAAGGGGTGTGTGGGAGGGGGAAGGAAGGAACCAGGGTCGTGTTGTGGGGAGAACAGGGGTAAGTAGGAAGCTGCCACGTCACCAATCCCAAGAGCACAAATGGCCAGACAGACCCACAGCCTCAGGAGAGGGGGAGGTGGGGGTGAGAGCAGCCGGGCTGGAGGTGGGGGGTGAAGCTCACTCCTGGGTTCCCTCCCCTCCCCCACTCCCTTGGGGTCCCCTCCCTCTCCCAGGAAAGCAGTGAGTGGGGGTGGGGCAGGCAGGAACTGCCTCTGATCCCCCCCAGTGCTCTCCCAACCCCCCCCCATACACACAGGAGGGACCTGGCAGGGGCCGAGCCGCCCCCTTGCTGGGGGGGAGAACCCAGGTCAGCAGCGGCTGATAATAGCCTGGGACGGGGGGAGGGCAGGGTACATGGGGGGGCAGGACAGTGGCTGGGGGTGGGGGGCAGGGGTGAGAGAGGCAGGGGGATACATGGGTGCAGAAGAGTAGGTGGGGTTGGGAGACAGTGGGGACAGAGGTGGGGGGGTGGGAAGGGGGACAGGGGCAGGGGGAAGCTGTGGGACTGCAGGAGAGAGGGGTACATGGGGGGGCAGGACAGAGGCTGGGGGGCGGGAAGCCCCAGCAGTTTGGCCCTGCCGGCTTGGAGCAGGAGATGAAGAGACCAGCCTCGATGTGCCCCCCACCCCCAGACAGGGACATTTAAAGCCTGGGCGGACTGTGGGGCCGGCATGTGAGCCGCGTATGTGGGGCTGTGAGGTCAGGACACCCCGCTTGGGGTCTGGGAAGGGGGCCGCGGGGTCCGCCCCCCGCCCCCCTTAGGGGGGACGGTTGCTGGCCCGGGGGGGGAGCGCAGTGCAAGGCTGCTCTGTGCCTGGGGGGAGCAGCTGCTGTGATGGGGCCTGGCCCGTGGGTCTTGGCCGGGGCAGGGACCGCAATCGGGGGTTAAGGGGAACAGAGATTGCATGAGGTTGGGGGGCAGCGCACGAATCACTGCTTGGGGGGGTCAGTAATGTCTTCACTGAGACCGCGTCCCCCTGCAGGTCCCCCCCTTCACAGCCACCCCCAACTCACCCGCGCTCAGGTTGTAGCGGCTTTGCAGACTCTCCAGCCCAGCTTGGAAGATGGGCTGCCAGCCCCGCGAGTTCTGCGTGCGCCGCTCCCAGTACTGCGGGCCCTCGTGCCGCGCCAACCAGTCCGCACGTGGCTCCTTCCGCCGCGTCTCACTGTCGAAGTGGTCGGTGTGCTGCCCGTCCACGTAGCCGTCTACACTAAACTGGGGCAGCCCCGGGCCGGGCTTCGACACCCCCGTGTAGAAATAGCGCAGCGAGTGCGGGCCAGGGTCTGCGGGGAGAGGGGTGGATCAGACCCACGGGGACAGACTGACTCCCTCAGTGGCGGCAGGGCGCGGCCTGTGGGGGGGATGGAGAGTGGGGAGGGGGGTGTGAGGCAGAAGGGGCGAGGCCAGGAGGGGGCAGGCCCCATGCACCAGCCTGACTGGAGGGGATGGCGGAGGGGCTGGGAGGAGCAGGGGAAGGGGACAGGGCTATGGGGTGTGAAGAAAGGACAGAGGCCCAGGATGGGGTGTGGGGAGAAGAGGGCCATGGCTGGACAGTGGTGTGGGGAGGGGCAGGGCTGGGGGTGTGTGAAGAAGGAAAGGGGGCCCAGCAGGGGAACAGGGCCTATGCAGGGCGGAGTATGATCGGCAGGTGGCGTGGGGAGGAGGGGGTGGTTATGGGGGGAGCTCAGCACATTGCGCCAGGAGGGGCCCCCAGCAAACGGGACAGGAGGAGGCCCCAGGGGCAGGCGCTGAAGCTGGGGCAGGGATGTGTGTGGGAAAGGTCCTGCTTAACCAAGCACTCATGTAGCAGTAGGAAGAGAAGCTGTCCCTGGTAAAGATGCCGCAACCTGTGGCCTTTCACTTGGGGACAGAGAATTCCCACCGCAGGGCTCTGGTGCTCCAAGGAGACCCCTGGCAACACAGGGAAGGGGAGACAGAATAAAACAAGCAGGAAAAAAACCCGTGGGGGCCTTCACTCTCCATGAGGGAGCAGCAGAAATGGACACAAGTTCTATTCCCCCTCAGGTCACCTTCAGTGTCATGGACACAGAGGGTTTTTCTGTCACGGACGAGGGCCCAGCCAGACACTGATGGCAACTGGTGCTGCACACAACGTCATTAAAAAGAGCCAGACCCCCTATGATCCCATTAACGTCCTTCTCCGTGCACCCCTGACTCCACAGGGCCCAGGCCAGAGCTCTGCCCCACTGGGGTTACGCCAGTGGTGGGCGTAACCCCCGAGCTGAGGGCCTCCCATTTCCTCGGAGCAGGAGCAACCACTTCCCACCTTCACTCCCGGCCCCAATGGGGCTCGACCCTGTGGGGCCAGGCTGCACTGGGGCCCAGCCCTGTATGTATCAAACCAAGCCTGGGACTGAGGTGCCGCGAGGGAACAACGCCACGGCTTGAACCACTTCAAACAAACCCCCAAACCCAGCTGCAGCCTCACCCAGCTGCACACGGGCTGCCGAGCACCGTGGCCGGGGTGTAAAAGCTGCTGCTGCACCAAGCACGCCGGGCACAGCCCCTGCCAGGCAGATTCATGTCCACACTAGGAAAAGCAGGAGGTGGCTGTCCCTCTCCCGTCCCCTCCCCTCCCCTCCCCACGGGGTCCCGAAGCTCTTTCTCCACGTGTGACAGGGGATCCCAACAGCACAGACACAGCAGCTGGGCCAGGCCCTGCAACGGGAGCTTGCTCCCAAACTGAGACCCCATTAACACAAAGATCCAAACTGACTTCTCCAAAGCCTTGTCTCCACCACAGACAGGACCCAGCGCTGCCCGGGTGCGGCTGGCCAGGTGCAGGCACAGCTCAGCCATAGGTAGACAAGGCCAAGCCACGCCCAGGCTCTGCAGACACAGGTTAAAACCAGCATGACCCCCTGGGCTCAGTGATGCTGGGTGAGGTCCCAGATGCCTTTTCCCCTCCCTGACACGTGTCTTGGGGGGGGTCATTTGCTCCCTCTCCCCAGCTGCCAGCCTGGGCCCTGCACACCCCCGTCGTGGCCCAATGTCCGGCCCGTTCTGTGCCCTGCGGGGTGGAGCAGCCTGGGCAGCGCCTGGCGCGGGGATCCCCCAGCCCAGGAGCAGGGGCAGCAAGAGGCGCCCACGGGCCATACCTGGGCTCAGCCGCTTCTGAACCGACCCGAAACCTTGGAGTGTCCTCGGGATCCCCGTCAGCGCCGTTACTGGCGCGTTACAGACCCTGGGCCTGGCCCGGCCCGTGACACAAACCCACGAATGCCCCTGGCCGGGCGCCTCCCGGGGCAGCGCAGGGCTGAGGGGCGTGTGCAGCGCCGAGCACTGCGGATCGCGCCCCTCGCCGGGCACCACGGGCGGTGCTGAGCGCAGAGCGCAGAGCCCAGCGCGGCCCCGGGCCGAGCCAGGGCCCCTCCAGCCCCTCGCCCCGCACTCACCGCAGTGCGCCCCCGGCAGGGCCGCGGCCCCCAGCAGCAGGAGGCGCAGGGCCAGCGCCATAGCGCCCGCTCCGCGCTCCGCCGTCCGAGACCGGGCAGCCTCGCCGTGCGGGGATTGGCCGAGAGGGGAGCGGCCCGTCCAATAGCGACGCGCGGGCCCGGCGCGTCTCCGGTCGCTGGGCAGATCCCGGCCGGGCAGGTTGGTTCGGGGAAAGCGAAAGTCTCGGTGCGGCGCCGGGTGCGGCGGGGAAACCCGGGCCGCTCCCTGCCCCCACCCCGGGCACCCCCCCCGGGACCGGAGCGTGCCAGGGCCACGGGCCCCGCCCCATGGCGAGTGCACCCCAGATCCCGCCGGATCGGGCAGCCGGGCCACTCCGGGGTCGGGAGCCCGCCCGTTACTGCTCGTGAGAGTCCGTCTACACGGGGCTAACACGACACCGCGCCCCCGGCCCCCAGTCCGCGGGTCATGCCTCTGAGCCTCCCACCCACTCCCAGCCCCCGGGGGGGTCCTGTCTCCAAGTCCCCCCCCACCCCTCCCCCAGCCCTGGGGGCACACTTGGGTCACGATTTCAGGCTTTTCTCCACACCCCAAGGGCTGGAATTGGCTCTGACCAGCAAAGGCCGAGATCCTCCCCCCACGTGACTTTCACCTCCCTCGGAAGACCAGGGCAGGGTCCCTGGCTGGGGGAGTCTTTTTCCCCGTCTCTGACCCATGATGTGAGGGTGTCAGTGACCCAGGCAGAGGTTTGGGGGCTGTTACTGGAGCGGGGGGGGGGTGATTCTCTGGCCTGGACCGTGCAGGGGGTCAGCGAGATGACCAGGATGGTCCCTTCTGCCTTAGAGTCTGGGAGGCTCCAGGAACTTCAAGCCCTTGCTTCATTTAACTAATTAAGCCCCCTCCCTCCACCTCTTTGTGATAGTACAATAATACCAGCACGTCTACACCATTACTGGCCCCATTTTATGGCTGGGAAGAAAGGAAAGTGATTAACTGTGACAACAGCAACACTGGGAAAATCCAGAAATCCAGGCAGCTCTAACCCAAGAGCCCGCTCCCCTCTCAGGGCTGGGGACAGAACCCAGGAGTCCTGGCTCCCAGCCTGTCCTGCTCTAACCACTAAACCCTACTTCCCTCCCAGAGCTGAGAGAGAACCCAGGAGTCCTGGCGCCCAGCCCAGCCCCCTGATCTAAGACCGGGCAATAACAATGACCCAGCCCCCAGTGTGTTTTCTTTCCCATTACAAGTCACTCGGATGTTTACATCATTTCTGGGAACTATTTTTGGTTAGTCTCCTCCCCGTGGGGCGGGACGTGGCTCTGGGCCCTTTGCCGTTTGCCCCCCGCTGCTGTGCAGTGGCTGCGGGCATTGGTATTGGCAGGTGTTGGACTGGCCCTGGGCCAGTCTCTCCCGGCTAAGGGGAGACAGCCCCACCCGGGATGCTCACCCCACTTGGGTGGGTCAGGGAGGGGCATTCCCAGGGGCCAAGCCCCAGTGCAGCTCCCTGTTTCCCAGCTCCCAGCGCTATCGCAGGATCCCCCGTTGGCTTTTGGTTTCTGCTGCAACACAGCCAGGCAATTTGTCAGAGCCCAGCATCGCCCCCGTCCTGCAGGCCTTTCAGTCCTCACAGCCCCGCCCAGGCCCCCCACAGCGGGTGGGGGTGATGGTCTCCCACCAGCCCAGTCATGCCCGGACTGTCTGTCTGCCGTGCGCAGCTCTGATCAGCTAGGACTAGCCCAGTCCATTTACCATATTATAATCATGAGATTTGACAGAAAGAAATACATCGACCGCCCTGTACACAAACAAGTCGTTATTGTTCATAGACGTAGTGCGCTTTACAGGGTGCACAAACAGCGCTGAGTGAAGATATTAAATGCCAGGAAATTTAAAAACTGTAATGAAAACTACCGTTAAAGTCAATTTTAATACCCAGATTAAGGAAAGTTACTGTACAGCTGGGGATAATGCCGACATTAGCCCAAAGTACAGAGGTCAGTTTAAAAGGCATAAAACACATACATCATCTGCAATATCCCCATTAAGGTTGATAAATTTAACAGTATAGGTAAAATATTAGCATCCAAATATCTGGGGACATCACTCATAATAGTATACTAAGAGTAGCTTGTGCAAAGCAAATACAGGAACGACTGTCCCTCAGTGGCTGAGAATTTTGGTACAGATCATAGGTGCAGTTTGACTGCTTAATTTGGAGGGGCAAGGGGTAGAGAGGTTAGGGCATCCAATGGGGGGAGCATGCCCCTTCCATCCCCCTTACAGGCAGTGAGAAGGGACTTGCTACAGGCCAGAGCCAGGAAGATAACCCAGGAGGCCTGGCTCCGCCTGCCAGCCCATGCTGCTCCCACTGGGGCTTGGCCCGCTTGCCTGCCTCCTTCCTGCCCCCAGAAAGTGACCTCTGTTCCCCAACTGGACCATCCCCCACTCAGCATCTGGTGAGCAGCTAGCCCACTCCCCCCAGGCCAGGCACAGTGCACAGAGCTGCCCCCACCCCAGAGCTCTCCTGAGCTGCCCCTGGCCCTGTCACCCCCCGAAGAGGAGGGGATGTCAGGCCAATGCTCATGGTCCATGGCATCCATCTTCCACCCCTGGGGACCTCTCTTCCCAGCGCATCAGGCTCCGGCTCCAGGGGGTGTCCTCCCGGACCTCTGGTGGGTTGGGTCAGGCCAGATGAGCTGGATCCAGGCGGCCCGTCGGCCCCTCTGTGCGGCAAGTCCACCGCCCCCTGCACCTCTCCCTCCCCGACTGACCCCAGCTCCTGGCGGCTTTGAACCGAACCCACAGACACACATACGGATACAGCCACAGACCAGGGCTGGATAACTCTCCTGTGGGCTATCACATTTTGTGGGGCCCTGTGTAGCAAGATTTATGGCACACGTAATGAGATGGACACCGACGTGAGGAAAACAGCAGTTTATTATTGCCGGCAACAGGCTCAGCAGAATAATTTCCAAAGGCTGGGCCCCGATTATACTGGGGCTTTGCCTTATATACATTTTAGGATTACATGAATATTCATACATAACATCACTACATTTTACATAGCGTGATTGGCTTTTTACTACCTTTTCTTCTGACAAGGTGGGTGAGGATGCGCAGTGTGGTTTTCTTTATCTGAGATTTAGGCTGTTAGGTGACTTCTTAGGAATGTGTGAGAGTGTGCGCAGTGTAGTTTTCTTTGTCTAAAATTTGGGCCTATCTGGACTTACCCTGACACGAAAATAAATGATACAAACTGATGATTATATTCCCCATTACTCTACATAATTATGTGCATGGTTAGATAGTTAGCCAGGTGCATTCTATCTACAATACAACACGAGTTATCATTTATGACCGGGCAAATGAAGCTAGGGAAAAATGTATGTAGTCTGCTTCAGAAAGTAGCCTGCCTCACCTGTCTATAAGCCTTTTTCCTAATTTAAAACAAAGTGATCACAATTATGGCATGGAGGCTATTCACGCTACACTAAACTTGCCTTTCAATTAACACAGCTGTTCTGTGGTCACATTTCAGTCTTAAAACATGTCCGGGGTTGGCCACCTATGGCATGTGTGCCAAACGTGGCACATGAGATGATCTAGAGTGGCACTCACACTCATGCTGAGCCCACGTCACATGGGAAGGGGCAGAAGTGGGAGACAGTACGCCACATCCCAAAGGCTACTGACTCCTAGGCCCACCTTATCCCAAGGACCAGGGCTGCAACCCCTGTGTTAATGTGGCTCTGACACACACACACACACACAAACATCACATTATTTCACTCTGGAGTAAGTTAAGTGAGTTAGTTTAGGCTAGCGATCACTCAAACATAGTGTGCTCAGATTGAAAACACTGGACTGTCCAATGAACGTATGTATCATTGTCACACACTGCGATACCTGCTGTGAAGGGCAGAAATAAGGGGAACAGTTAGAATTTGGCTGTTTTTGCCCCTTACATAAGGGATCACACAGTTGTGTACGTGGATGTTTTTATTATTCATTTGCATTTTGTTCAACTAAAAAAAAATCATCATAAGTTTGCAGGGCCAATGTCCCCTGCCCATGGAACAGATTGTCCCTCAGTAAATACACTCCCTGGCCTGAGTATTGAGGTAAATACCTCAAAGGCCTGGCCCTGCTTTGTCTCCGTTTCAGGTTTTCCATCTGTTGCCAAAGGATGGCATCCTTCAGGGTCCTAGCCGCTCCATTCCCACCCCTGCCCCCACATGCTCCCTGTCGCGGCTTCAGGAGGGGTCATGGAATGTTTGTAACTGAACCTGAGTTTAAAGGGATCAGTGGGGAGGTTTTCCAAAGAACTAAGGGGGTTAGGAGCACAAGTCCCACTGATTGTCGCTGGTAGTCATGCTCCTGAATCCCTTAGGGGCTCTTGAAACTCTCCCCCTGGGTCACGTTACCTATAATGCTCCTGATGCATCATCGCTGCTCTGTATCTGATGGGAAGCCTGGCCTGCATCCGCCCCTCAGCATCTGTCACTCAGGGCAGAGTGGCTGTGGGTGGCCGCTCTGTGCCGCCGCTGCCCAGCCCCACCCAACATGCGTTATTCACCCCCAAGCACTTCTCACCACCCCAAACCCAGCATACACATGTGCCGTCCCCTTCCTGCCAGGCCACTCTGCCCCCAGCCCTGTGGTATGCCCCATCCCCTGACCCACCAGACACAGAATCCTGCAAACAGGCTGAGGAGAGACTAGAAACCCAACACCGACGTTTATTGTGGCCATAAGAAAATCACCAGGAGATTTACAGTGCTGCTGTGTAAAAGTTTCTTTTAAAGATTTTAAAAAACATTACATTCATCAGAGGCAAAATCAACCATTTGGGAGCAGAACCGATGCTTTGTCTACACAGGCTTTGCCTACACACAAACTGGCACCAGTTCAGGCAGCGGACACTGGTTCTAGTAGAAGAGGGGCCTTTTTGGTGTTGTTTAAATCACTTGGGAATCAGTTTGAACCAAAACAAGCCACGTCTCACACCAGAATAGGAGTGCCCACACAGATGTAACTGACCCACTGTTAATTGTTTCAAACCCAAGGTAATGTCGTGGAAGGAATCACGCAGCCACTCCAATTCAGGTGAAGATCGAGTAGAACTTTAATTTGACAAACACACATACAGACAGACCATAGCCATGGGGGAGCCCAGGCAGCACTTTGTGCTGGTCACTGGAACTTCGCCGGTTTCAAGTTACAGAGTGGTTTATATAGGTTTGTCAGAGTTACATATTTACAATCAGGATCGTATAGTGGTCTCTTCAGGGTGTGCCAAATTGCTTACGACATGTCAGGTCATAAATTAGGGGGGTGGGCTCTCCTGGCGCTGGCAAGTCCAGAGGCATCTTCATTTTATGATGGCCTAACGGAATTCCTGACCCTGGGGCTGGGGGGGAAGCTGCAGCTGCACGATAAGGTTACAGACACTTGGGCTGGGGCGGCTGCAGCCAAGAGAGATAAGGTTATGTTTTACAATGTATCCCATCAGGCTGGATAGATGGTGTGTCCAGTTCAAGGCCTACTGTCTTGATTTAATTTCACAATCCTCCCTTTTGTACTTCCAGTACAACATGGGGAAGATGCCAAAGATTATGACGAGCCGCGATTTCCCCTTTATAAACAATTTGCTAAAGCTAAAAGGCAAAGGGGACCCCTAAATATCAAATTTTAACTACTAATTCTACCAAGTACAATCCTGGTCGTCTGTGTCTCAAATTCATTTCCTGTGAAGTAGGTCTGAACACCTGTCCCAAGCAGTGGTACTTTTCCCCACATTTCCCATCTTATTCAAAAAGAGGTCCAGGCACCTCTCCTGTTTGCACACTGGCCAGTGGGACACAGGTCCAGGAGGCCCTGGTTCCTTGGTGGTCCGATGCCTCAATCCACTGGACATGCTACGGGTAGGTGAGGGAGGGGGCGTGTCATTTGGGACCCACATACCCATGTTCACAGGTATGGTCTTTGTAGACAGACTAGGGTAATGTACAGGCTAATATTTCTACAATTCTACTAACCTAAATATATCGGCTATGGGAAGGTAAATATAATAAGCCTGCTAGTCAGGACGTGACCGCACACTCTAACCACCATGGAGGGTTAGGGTTTTTCCACCATGGTGGAAATGTCAATGTCCATTAGCTGTTGGATTTCCCAGTCGCATTCCTTTTCCATCAGTAGCAATTCTGAATACAACAGGTAATTTTCCTTTCCGATTTCGACGTCCCAGTTAGGCTTGGGGCTTCTGGCGAACTGTTTTAAACATGACTTTAAACAACATTGTAAGAGTACTGTAACAACATATAAAATTTCCATGATCAGTATGAGGGACAAGATACCATGTATGATTTTCTTTCCCAATACTTCTATGTCAGGCAACCAGAAGGTTAACCAGGACCATATATCTGGAAGGCCCCAGTCAGTGTCTTCCGAAGCTACCTGGTGCATTATTCAGGTCAGCAATGGATTGGGACAGCTTCACCAGGAGGTTAGAGTCCCAGTCAGTGAGAACAAGGGAAAGGGCTAGGGTTAGGACAACTGTTAGGGTTTTCATTTTACCGTAAGTTCAGGAAGAAGCCTCAGGGTCAAAGCAGTCCCGTTTATGTTAAGGGAGGCACCACAGTTTCTCACGGCTTCCAAGGTCTTAGATTGTGCTGATGCTGTGGAGGGTTGTCAGACCTGTTTGAAGACAGTTGGTCGGGGTGGGGTTTTTTCCCCGCACTTTTTTAAAATCTCGGAGTTCGTTGAGCGGTGGTCTAACGACGAGGACCGGAATTCTGTTGCCGTAGGGTCCAGTGGCGGAGGGGTCTTTTTGCAGTGTGACGCGTGCACCCAGTTAGGATATTCTTTGCACCGTACGGCAGTATTGGTGGTGAGTACCACTAAATAAGGTCTCTTCCATCGAGGCTGCAGGGCATTTTTTCGTTGGTGGATCTTTACCCAGGCCCAATCTCCAGGTTGGAGGGAGTGGCACGGTTCGATGGCAGGGGCTGGAAGGGTTTCTTGGACCTGTGTGTAGATAGACTTGATACACTTCATTAACATTTTACAATATTCCAGTATTACATTATTAGTTAAATGTAGGTCAACTGCCAGCCAGTTAGGTGGTGGGGTGTGAGGCAATCTCATAGCTCTGGCCATAAGGATTTTATGTGGGGATAGCCCATGTTTTTGGTTGACCGTATTTTTAATATACATGAGAGCAATAGGTAAGGCATCTGGCCACTTCAGGCTGGTTTCTGCGCATATTTTGGCTAGGCTAGCTTTTAAATCTGAATTCTCTTTTTACAGCTCCGCTGGACTGGGGGTGGTATGCACAGTGCAGGTGCTGTTGAATTCCTAAGGCTTTACACAAGTTTTTAATGACCAGTCCTGTGAAATGGGTCCCTCTATCACTATCTAGTATGAGAGGTAACCCGAACCTAGGTATGAATTCTTTCAGTAGTTTCTTGGTGACCGTGGTGGTATCTGCTTGTTTACACGGATAAGCTTCTACCCATCCTGAAAACATATCAATAATGACTAACACATATTCAAAGTTACAGCATTTAGGCATTTGGATAAAATCCATCTGCAAGTTCACAAAGGGACCCCATGGGGTGGGGTGTGCTGAAAGTTTGGTCTTTTCCTTCTGGCCTATGTTGTGGGCTAGGCAGATAGGACACATGCTGCAATACTGTTGTGCTATTGAAGAAAAATTTGGAGCAAACCAGTCACACTGCACTGTTGCTATCACCCCCTTTGCTCGTGTGAGCCACAGAGTGAGTCACACGGGCAAAGGAAGCAGAAGAGCTTTGGGTGCCACCAGACGGCCGCCCGGGGAGCACTACAAGTATATGGGTGTAATTGGCATCCATGTTGCTGCCAGTCATGTTTTTTCCACTCTGGGGTCTGATCTTGCATTTGGCTAGAGCAGTGAGGCTGGTTAGGGCCGAATGGTTTGTGGAAAGGAATTATTAACAAAGTCTGGTGCTGGGAGCTGGAAACGTCTGCTTCCCTAGAAATAGGGTACTGCGGAACACAAGGGAGAGGCTTTGTAGTGTTTAAAGTGACCCATACGGGTTGAGTGCTTAACATGCAGCCTATTTTGTTCGAATGGGCTGAGCACAATTGCAGAGGCACCTGCGCTAACAGTTCCTGTTGCAACGAGGAAGTGTCAGGTTTGGTGTTTTTTTTGGTCAGAATCTTGTAATAATGTTAATGTTGTGTCTCCTGTGGGTTCCGGTATATTAAAATAAATGCCATCTGGGGTACCATAGATAATACAGCCTAATGTAAGGGTTTTACAATTTATCAGGCACATAGTACAGTTTTACAATTCTTGCGCTAACAACAAATTAACTACAAGACTACAATGGCACACCTATTATTAACAAAATTATGTTGAACTAAAACAGGCATTTTTTTTTGTAAGGCTTACTATGGAGGTAACAATGTTATTTAATTTACAAACATAAGGGTTTAGTTAGCACAATAGTGGCACATGCTTCTCCACTAGTTGTTATGTTACCTTTACATCACCCTCCTGCTGGGAGTAGGCTTTTGGGCCCCCCTTCAAATAAATATTTTTGTTGAGCCCTAACAAACTCATTCTGCATGTGGCTTTAATTCAGGGCTGTTCCAAGCACACCCAATTTAAATTCAGCTGGCCAAACCAGAGAGGAGTTTTCCTTGCTAACAGCTATGGGTGGATCTTCTTTTCCCCCCTCCCTGCCCCTGTTAGGCAGGTAATTTGCATCTACTACCATTACACACATGAGCTAGTTTACTAGTGTTCCAATTTTGACTTTTAACCATGTTAAGTCTGGACTTGGTGTTGAAGAGATGTTAACCATTTTTACTAGCATTTTATAAACAGGGTTTTGCATTGCCCATGTCTGACTTCCCACAGTATTTGATGTACTTGAGTCCTTTGAGAGACTACAAGATATGCTTAAAGTATTGGAGGTAAAAGTTTGCCTATCATCCCCTGCATTTTTGAGAGATTAACAGCACCTTGTCCTGCAGTGTTGCTCTAACTGCCCAGTTCTTTCTTTGAAACTGAGACACTGTTTACTTACAGAGCTAACAATTTGGAGACATTTTAACATCATCTCCCCTTTTAGTGACTCAGCCCAGCCACACAGGGCTGTTTCAGCTTTTTAATAATTTTTTACTCCATTTGGAACCTTTTCCAAGATATTCAAACTGGACCTTTTTAAAACAAAGTCAGTGAATTTATCCACCTATGAAAAACTTTGACAATTAGAAACTGAACCAAGTCTTTTAACACGTAAACTGTTCCTTGCTACCGTCAAAGACTTACTCTGAGCTAACTTAATTACTTTGTTTGACACCCTTTAGTTGCAGAAAACTGTTTGCAAGAGCTATCAGGAGGTTTTATTCTTTCAGGAGCAGTTCTAGGCAACAATTTACTTTTCTTAGAAATGTTCTTTTTCTCTTTAGCTAGTGGCTGCTTTAAAGAAACATTTTCCTGAGCCCCAACAGACTCTTTCTGGGTTTTAGCTACATCCAGAACCACTTCTGGCACAATTGACACCTCCTCCACCAGCATAAGCTAAGAGGTACTTTCTGCCTGTTCCACAGACAGAACACTGGAGACCAATTCTCCTCTTTGAATACAATTACAGTGTTTTTGATACTTTTCTGCTTTATGCAATACTTTCCAATACCATGCACAATGTTAGTAATGAGACAAACAACACAAAACATAACACACAAAACACACTCTTCGTTGCAACAATAGATCCATGGTTTTGATTTTTAGTGGTTTCACTGTTTTACTGGTACCAATTTTTTCTTTCTGCAGTTCTGAAAGATAAAAAAAAGAACACTTTTCTACCCCCTTTTGGGGTAGCAGATTATTGCTTAGAATACCCCTTTCTTTACATATTTTTTTCCTCTGATTGCAGGCAAAACAAACAAATTACCCTTATATTTTTCTGTGTTTTCTGTTCTGGCCAGGTTTGTTATGGCTTTTACCTTTTAAGGTTTTAGGATGAATTTTTTTTTTATGACACTTAACACGTTGTTTAATTTTTTTTTTTAATCTTTTAACTTCACCAGTTTTTTTTTCCATAACTTGCTTCTTTATGATTTCATTTATTATATAACAACCTTATTAGGGAGTTAACCCATTTTACACATTCACTTTCCCTTTGCAACTCAGTACATTACACTGCTACCTTTAACACTTTTTGTTTCAAACTTTCCAGTTAACATTTATTTTTAAACACAAAACTTAATATTCCTTGTGGATTTTACATTGGTACCTGGTAAAACATGTTCTTTAAATCTAAGGTACACATGAACTTTAAATTTTTATTCCTCAAAATGCATTGTCTTAGGTTTAACTCTGTTTGTATTTGCTCATTATCTCTTTGATTGTTAACTACCATTTTTCCTCTTTTTAGGGTTTTATCTTGAGCTGGTTTTGCTATGCCTCAGGCTGGAGATAAGAATAGGGAGTTGTTCGCAGGAGAATCTTTTCCTCTTCCTGCAGTGTTAAAAGCAGCTGTCTTACAGCTTTTATCTTTACTTCCATTTTTTTTCTTTCTTTCCTGGGAATTTCTTAGACTACGAGTTTGTAGCTTAACACATCTTTTTTGAAGCTTCATTATACCAATCAAAGAATGCATTCCATTGTGACCGGGATACTTTGGATCCCCTAGACTCTAAGAGTTTTTCTTAAGTGCACTATCTTATCCAAATCAAATGTTCCTACCTCTGGGAACTGTCTGGCTGGATCACCCAGGGTATAAGAGTGCCATTTCGCCAGAAACTGACATGTCCTGGGAGAGTAATGCGTGCTCTGATAATAGGCTGGGGTACCCTTCTGGGGACCGGACACAGGCTTAGACTGTCCAGTTCCCATTTTCACCTATGCACACACACACGCAGGAATGGCTTATTGAGGACTCTGTATCGCTTCACTCAGCCCGCAGTGCTGCCGAGGTGAGTGAACCCGATAACAGAACGCTTATTTAGCGGGAGGGGGAAGGGAAGGAGACAAGACACAAAAGGGGTCCTCCAAAGTCACAGGAGTCCTAACCCTAGGACTGTCTTGTGACCGAGGCTAAAGCGTCCTTGGACAACAGATTTATGGAGGCTCATAAAACAGAGAAGGGGAAAAGGGTGTGCCTTGTGGCTGCAAACACTCCGCCTGTCCGTTGGGTCACTAGGTTCAGGCAAGCCCTGGCTCAAGGGGCTGCAGGAACTTGCCCAAGTCCAAGACCTGGTCAACGGCTCATTTGTTCAGACGCAATCACTCGGGACACACGCATTCACCCAAGTACCCTTTGACCTGCCGAGGTGAGGACCTGATCCTCAGCCCGCAATACAAACCCCCAGACTCTCCCTGCGCGCTTTACAAAGACAGACAGACAGTTTTAAAGCTCACCTCGATCCCCAACACGTTCGGATCTCGCTTGGCTGTTACCGAACAGGAAGCCTACAGGCAGCCCTCCTCTGACCCCGAATAGAGATTTAAAAGGTCTCTTACCTTATGGGTGGTGCCTGGGGTCAGTGGGGAGCGGTCCGCGGTCCGTCCTGGACGATAACAGCGCTTGGAGATCCGAGTCACGGCACCAAACTGTCGTGGAAGGAATCACGCAGCCACTCCAATACAGGCGAAGATCGAGTAAAACTTTAATTTGACAAACACACATACAGACAGACCATAGCCATGGGGGAGCCCAGGCAGCGTTCTGTGCTGGTCACTGGAACTTCGCCGGTTTCAAGTTACAAAGAGGTTTATATAGGTTTGTCAGAGTTACACATTACAATCAGGATCGTATAGTGGTCTCTTCAGGGTGTGCCAAATTGCTTACGACATGTCAGGTCATAAATTAGGGGGGGGCTCTCCTGGCGCTGGCAAGTCCGGAGGCATCTTCATTTTATGATGGCCTGACGGAATTCCTGACCCTGGGGCGGGGGGAGAGGCTGCAGCTGCACGATAAGGTTACAGACACTTGGGCTGGGGCGGCTGCAGCCAAGCGAGATAAGGTTATGTTTTACAACGTTTCCCACCAGGCTGGATAGATGGTGTGTCCAGTTCAAGGCCTGCTGTCTTGATTTAATTCCACAGTAATTATGCAGAAATCAAACGATAAGAAATCAACATTAAGCCACCCCAGACACCCAGCCCTGGAGCGTGGAATCTGCAGTTGCTGTCTCGCAGGCGGGCGTTCCCTGGGTACAATCGCGGCAAAGGGCTGTAAGCAGATGGTGGACGCGCTGATGAGCTGTGGCATTCCCAGGAGCCTGATCTGCTCCGGTCTCTTTCCTGGCGTCTGGGATCCCCTCAGCACAGTGGGCAGGGGCCGACCGGCTCAGTTACGCTGCAGAAATGAGACATGGAGACCCGGTGTCAGGGTGAGCAGATTCAGCGATGTCAGCAATGCGGCTTGGCGCTCGGGGCGACGCTCTGGGTGTAAAGAGCTCCAGCGATCCGTGGCTCCTGCAGCTGGTGCAGCAACAGCAACAGCCCAGATCTGCCCTCTAGCAGTCACTAAGACACAATGTGCCCCTAGCACCCGCTGCCTGGCACCCCTCTCTGCAGAGGGGAGACGCAGCCCCTGCACTCAGCACCCCGACTGTGTGAGACCAGGGGCAGGGCTCCCCACAGCTGGCTGGTCAGAGGGGCAGGGCCTGGGAGCCTCTGGGCAGGGGTCTCCCCCTAGAGGCCGCACTGAGTCCCCCTGGTGGGTTCCCCCAACTTACCCTTGATACAGGTGTCAGATCCCTGGTTGCTTCCTGGGAGGGGGGAAGGAGAAGAGGGTGTTAGCGTCTCCGGCCCACACTGGGTCCCGATCCCCCACCCAGCACCTCGTGTCAGCATTTCCCCTACGGCAGGGCGGGTGTGACGCGCTGCCCCAGCTGGGTGGCTGCACTTCATCCTCCTTTTTCCCTGATGTGTAGGACGACGAGGGGCGAGCCGGGGGAACCAGGTGTGGGGCTGGGAACTGCTCCCCAGCCCCATGTACCCTGCATCGCCCCCCTCACTAAGGACTGGGACGTGCTGGGGTGAGATTTTCAGAAGCACCTCGGTGACTCAGGAGCCGAAACCTCATTGAAATCAGTGGGGCTGGGACTCCCACATCACCCCAATCAGTGAACAACACCCCACCAGCCCCACGCCCAACTCACAGCCACAGCAGGAGGAGGGGTTAGAGATAGGCCAGACACCGCCAGGGCCGAGTGTGGCCAGATGCAGCGTGAGCGGGGTCAGATGCACCCCAACCCTACCGCAAACACCCCTGCTGGCACAGCCGTGTCCACATACACCACTACTGACTTCACAGGCTGCCAATGACTGCAGGCTGGGAATTTCAAAGCAGCCAAAGGGAGTTGGGGGCTGAAACCCCCCAGACTCCCAATAACTCCCCTAGGTTCCTTTGAACTCAGTCTAGTTAGGGCTCGTCTACATGGGGAAATCGACCAGCCAAGCTCTGGGTGAATAATTTAGCTCTGCCCATCAATTTCCCCATGCAGACAAGCCCCCAGTGTCACCAAAACACCAGACACACCTCCCACCCCACAGAGGGGCCCCTGGGCTGCGTTAACAGGCCCCGTGTCTCCCCTGAGCCCTCAGGGACAGCCGCCCATCCCCTGGGCTAGTGTCACCGCACGTCACCTACCAGAGCTGGAAGAGCCTTCGTGAGCTGTGAGGGGAGAAGGAAGCCAGGGTCAGTGTTTCGCAGAATGCAGGGTCCCCGTCCTGCCCTGCCCCACACCGGGATACACGGAGATGCCCCAGTAACGGAGCCGGAGGCTGGTGTTTGCCGTTGTGCCGGGCACCCCAGTGAGGGGCGACCTACACAGAGCAGCTGGGCCCGGACAGGTACCGCCAGGGCGTGGGTGTCACTGCCCAGGACGGTCGCTAGCCAGTCCTGCCGCTGCAGCTCCCAGCCTCCGTGAGGCCGTGGGGGGCTAGGGGAGGTCTCCTGTTACTGGCCCAGGCTGCCTGGTACAGGGTCACCCAGCGACCAGCACAGGAGGGGGGTTCAACACTTACCTGCAGCCGCTTTGTAGCCGCCGCCTTTCTTCTTCCCTGAGGAGAGAAGCAGATTGCCATAAGCGCGGCTGCCCCAGGCAGCGCCTGGCTGCCATCTGTGTCCGGGACCCAGAAACGAGGGGCCCGGCCCACCCCACCCCAGGGGAGGACGACAGGCTCTGTGGGGACCATTTTCCTACCTGGGACTGGCTGCTGGGTCTGGCCCAGCCAGGGCCACATGGAGGTTAGGGGGGCCTGGGGCACAGTCTGCAGCCCCCCACCATTCTCAGGGGGCAAACACACAGGGGGAGGCCCAGGCAGGGTGGGGCAGAGAGGGAGCCTGCCACACATTCATCCTGCATCAGGGACTTTTGTACTGCAAGGCTGGGCCTGGCTCCCCTCTGGGCACCGCGACCTGGTGCACAGGGTCTGGCACCAACTCAGCTTTGGCGCTGCCACCCCACCTGCCAGGTCACAGCATCCCCACAATGGCCGCGGCTCGGGGGCCAGAGCAAACGGCCCCTTTGCCCCCTGGGCAGCCCTGGCCAGCAGCAGAGTGGGGCCATCACACAGCCTTGATGCCTGGTCTGTACTGACGCATCCCTTGGGCTGAGTGCAGGGCGCAGCCAGCCAGGATCACACTAGCCTCTCCCGGTCCAGGAACTATGGGGACGGGAACTTCACCCCAGCCTAGAGTTGGAGGCCCAGTACAATTTGAGTTGCTTGACCACTGTCCTACAGTCCTAGCATAGCTTCAGTTGCTTGCTTGGCTATTCTGAGCCCTGTAGCATGACATCTTCCGGTTGGTATAAACCAAATTACCTTATAGACGTCTCAGTATCTGCATACCGTGACACATAAGACAAAATACACAACAAATATCGTTGCAGCTGCACATTACGGTGATGGGAACAAGAAGTTATCCTTGAACGTCTGGGGTACACTGTTTTATTGCCAAGGGGCATACTTTTACTGCACCCCTCCTATAACCAGATGTTGTTTTGATGACCCCAATTATTATGGGCAAATGGAATGTAGTTAAGGGTGAAACCCAATGTAGGTAATTAGCATATATGATAATGAGAAGATAATTAGGTGAAGGTTGTTTATGGAAGGGTGTTGTTGGCCCTGAACAGAACCTTGCTCTCCTCCACCCCCCCCCCACCAAGAGGCACCCCAGCCTGATACATTACTCTTTTAAATATTAATTCAAACCTGTCTGTACTTGGTATAATTTAGAGATTGTTTGTAAATGTCTGTGCTATGTCCACTGGCCAGTTTATCTGTTATGTTTCCCTGCTTCCACTATATAGTTATATTTGTAAAAATCCTATCTTAAATACAACAAGCCACACTCTGCAATGCAATGTTTGTATCTCATTGTAAAAGACACTGTCAAAATGAATATGTGAATTCTTCAGCTAGGAGTTGGCACTGAGTGATAGAAGTGTGCATGGCTGAGCAACTGAGGTGAGTGTGGTGTCGAGGAACCCAAACTCAGGGGTCCTTATTTACATATCTGTTGCCCAGCGGATGGTCCAAATTAGCCAGACAGCAGGTTAGCAAAGTCAAAGTTTATTCTTTACCGTAAAGAAGGTGGCCGATGGTCAGGGCGACCCTAAGCGTACATTTCTTAAAGCTTATATAGTCTTACACTAACAAGTCTTTTACGTCAGTTTCCATGGCAATACTTACTAAAAACTCCTTATCTAAGGAATTCCTTAGTCTCCCAATTTCAACTCCCCCTATCTAAGTTGCAAGGTCTTTCTCCTCATTCTGTACTTACTGGCGCCTTAGCCCTCAAAACTGTCTAATTAATTATGTGTAGCAATAATAAAACGTCTGCTAGAACTGCACTTTCCATCTCATGCTTTGTCAGCCATTTAGTCAGACTGGTTCCCCTGGAAAAGAGAGAATCCATCTTCTTTTCCCTCAACAGTGGACAGGGAGAGCAACTGAACAATTGATCTCAGTAAGGGATGTCAAACAGACAAGAAAACACCAGCCTCACCTAAAAATGTTTGAAGGAAAGAAGAAAGGAGTGATGATGATCAAACAGCTGAAGAGGGACCCACCCTAATGACTTTGGAGCCAGCCCATTTCAAAGGACAAAATCCGATCAGGCTTGCAACAATGTGAGTGACTGAGGATCACACCAAAGATGCAGTTGCAGCATGACAGTGCAAAACCCACAGAGATACATGGGGTCCTTTCCCTATAAAATGGGACAAAAAGATGAAGGCTGGAGGTTCGGGTCTACAACATCACACCAGCCAGGAGTACCGATGCGCATCGGCAGAACCTTGCTCCTCACCCTCGTGCTACAGTCACCGGGCCAGTGACTACCACGAGCACCTAGGGGCTGGTAACTATAACATCTGTGGGACCCCTGTGTATGTCTGTCTGTCTCCCTGCCTGTGTGTGCCTGTGAATGGAAATACCAACTGGAACATGTGTCAGCAAAGTCTATTCTGTTACTAACAAGAATCTCTGTCATTATGGTATTGGTACAATGTTGATAGTGTTTTCCTAGTGTTTACATCATTGATGCTATTTCATTAAGTACAGCACAATATTGGTATTGCGACAGTGGTGATCCTCTTTTCTTGGTATTTGCATCACTGATACTATGAAGAAATTTCTGTATTCACAATAAACGTGGCTTGTTGCCTTATCCCCTGAAAAAGATCCTGTGATATTTGTTATTTGGGTAACAAGGGTATAAGAAGTCATCACTTAGACAAAGGGGGGGCGCTCCATCAACACCTGACTCTGCGGGAGGTGCTGCTGGTTAGACCAGAGGATCCCCTGACTCCCTGGCGGGGCCCCTGCAGAAAGCCATTCCTGTATACAGCCTTCTGAGTAACTGCATAGCTCTCCAGGCTCAGTGAGTATGATAGATTGTAGTTAATTTTAGGCTTTGTATCTAACTCGTATATTTATAGAAAACCCTGCACATTAAACCTTATTGATCTGCAAGTCGGGTATACCATGTCTCACTGGTATTCACACTGATCACAAAGTATCCAGAATCAACACCTAGCACAGACAGCGCCAGCCCCCCCGGCACTTACTGAGGCAGAAACCAGCTCCTGCGATGGCAGCCACCAGCACGAGAACCCCAAGAACGATTCCCACGATCAGCGTCACGCTGGATTTGGGCACTGGAAGGGGAAAGGGCCAGTGAGCAGGGGACACCCCGAACCCTCTTTCCCTGTTACGTGGGTCAGTCACCTGCCCCCCATCAGTGTCCTGTGTCCCCCTGGAAATCCTCTCCCCATCTCAGAGCCAGTCCCCTCACCCCAGGGCACTCTCAGATCCTCCGTCAGGCTCGGGTGCTCCACGCAGCAGGTATAATCCATCTCTTGGCTGGGGTCGATCTCTATGGTTGCCCGGGTCTGGTAGGTCCCATCCCCGCTGGGAAGCACGTCCCACTGGATCGTCTCCTGCAGCAGGGCCTCCCCCTTCTTCAGCCACACGACAGCGATGTTGCGCGGGTAGAAGCTGTGGACCCGGCAGTAGAGGGTGGTGAGCCCGTCCCCGCTCGGCTGGTCGCCCACCTGCACCCGCGGTTGCTCTGGGGGGAGGAGACACGGAGTCAGCAGGAACCCCTGAGCCAGATCCCCTGGACGGCAGCAACCAAGGGGGATGGTATTCCCACGGGAGGCCCCGGTTCTGCCCCTTGCACAGGGAAAGCAAGCAGCTGAGCCATCCCCCACCCCTCTCAGCCCCATGCCCATAGCTGCTCTGCCATCCAGCTGGAGCAGGCAGTGCCCAGTCCATGGGGACAACACTGCCCTGCCCTGGCCAGAGGGACGCGCTCTCACGTCTGCCTCTGACACACGGGGCCGGCCCAGCTCCCCAAAGGCTCTGCTCGGTGGGGGTGTGAACAGGGGGATGGGACAGGGGATGAACAGCAGCTCCTGTAGCTACGCTGGGACCACACCTAATGGGGGACAAACACCCTGGCACAGCCAGCGCTCCGCATGGTGGGGGGAGGTATCTGCAGTGAGGACACACCCCTCAATGACTCCCTGGGTCTGATGTGCCCCTCCCTCACCTCTCCTCTGTAGCGTCTCCTGCCCGTACACCAGGTACTTCTCCAACCACTCAATGCAGGGCCCCTCCAGGTAGGCTCTGTCTTTCTGAGCGATGCTCCTGTCAGCATCCCATTTCCGTTTGGTGACCTGTGCCCCGTCATCTGCTGCTACCCAGGTCTCTTCGTTCTTATCCAGGCTGATGAAGTCTCGCCCATTGTAGGCAAACTGAAAATACATCCCTTTGGAGCCATCACCCCGGAGCTCACAGCCGTACATCACTTGCAGAGTGTGAAATCCTGAAACACACGGAGCCGGGACCCAGGGCTGGGTCATGATTTAAGCCACAGGGAGCAGGTAGCGAGTCTCTGTCTCTAACACCCCCAGCCCCCCACTGCAAACTGTCATGGCCTGGCTGTCCTGGGGTCCCCTGGGCCCTGTGCCCACCAGGCCACACAGAGCCCCCTTGCACCCACCAGCAGCTGTGGCAGGGGAAAGCCCCCCCTCACTCCACTGGCACTGCTCCTGTCCCTGACCCCTCACTCTGTGGTCACTGCCCCACTGATGACCCCAGAGCCCCTCGTGGGTGGGGGGCCAGTTCCTCTATCCCCAGCCCAACCACTGCGCTTTGAAGGCAGATTCTATCCCCACCGAGAGTGAAGGAACAGGGCCCCCCACTCTTAGCCCCATCCCAGCAGTGCCCTGCTTCACAAGGGCCCCATGTGGGGTTTTAAGGTCCCCATTATCTACTTGTTCAGGTTTCTAAAGTACAACTCCTGGTGTGGGGCCAGCACTGGGGCCTGCCCCCGGTGCAGGGTCACTCAGGAGTGAACTCGGGTGGTTTTTGCTTCTTTCCAGAATGGCCGCTGTGCCCCACAGCTCTCAGTGGGGCTGGAACTGCAGGACGCCCTGTGATAAGACAGCTGCCATTTCCCTACAGCCGTGCAGGCGGCAGAGAGCCGGCCCCAGCAAAGGTGCCCCACCTTCAACTGTCAGCCTCATACCCGAAGCCGGCTGCCCACGGCAGATGGCTGCCGGGGGGGAGGGGCAGGGGGGTAGGAGAATCTAGGGTCAAGGAGGGTGGCAGCGGGGACAGGAGGAAGACTGCAGGGGAGCTGGGCAGACCCCTGGCTGGGCAAACAGAAGCAGGGAGCTGAGGGTGCAGCAGGGGAGACGAAAACAGCCCAGGCGGGGTCCCCAGCACCCTCGCACCCCCCATTGCACAGACAGCTCCAGCCCGGACAGGCTGCGGGTTCCCCAGCGACAGGGGGAGGGGCCCAGCCTGAGAAGGGCCCCATGTTGGGGGAGCCGAGCACCCCGCTCTGACACTCAGGGCCTGTGGGCGTCGTCAACCCCCACCCAGTCCCTGGGGGTTCAGGCCCGGCCAATAGCTGCCAGTCAGTGAGGGCTGCAGGTGGGAGCTGACCCATTACCCAACACTGAGGCAGGCAGGGCCTTGATCTGACCCTGGCGCAGGCTGGACACAGACCACACCCCGTCTACACAGTGAACCCCAATGTTACCGGGGCTGGGCTGGCTGCCTGGGCCCCCCCGCATGGCACATCTCACAGCCCAGACATCAGGGTGATGGCCCCTGGTGGCAGGGAAACAAGCCAGCTAGAATGAGCTCCTTCCCCCTCCATGCACAGAGGGTCCCCCTCCTCGCTTTCCTCCCTGGGGCTCCCCCCAGCTCCCATTTACCCAGCATCTCCCCTGCCCTCGCCCTCGTGCTTTCGGTCCCTGCTCCCTGTTCATTGCCAGCCAGGAAAGTCTCCTCCCCAGCACCCACATTGCCCTGCCTCCTGCATTGCCCTGCCCCCCAGCTCAGGGTGCCCCCTCGATGCCCGCCTGCCCCTGCCCTACGTCACCCTCTGCACCCACTGAGGTACAACAGCCCCCACCACCTCCCTGCTCCTGCCCCAGCCCCAGCCCCCTGTACCCCTGCCCCCTCCACCCTCAGCCCCAGCCCCCTGCACCTTCTCTATGCCCCCACCCCAGCTCCTTCTGCACCAGCCCCTCTGTCCTCCACCCCAGCCAAGAGGCATTTCAGGGCAGGAGGGGCAGAGGGAGCAGCCAACAGGGCTCTCCCACGAGGGGAGGGGGCAGGGAGACCCGATACAGCAGCCCTGCCCCACCTGCCCCGTCAGCCGTGGTCCAGTCTGCTTCCCCCCACCCAGCCTGGGAAAGGGAGACCCTACCTGGGGGGAGTGAAGAACCCCTGGCTCTGCGGGAAGCCAAAAGTGGGGCTGGGGGCCATGTTGATGTGTGGCTGGTTGGGGGCAGAGGCAATGGCTGGGCCGGGAGAGGGCAGGCATGGGGCTGGGGGCACAGAATTAATGAAGATGTTTAGGTTTGGGGAGAAGTTGGAAGTTTGGTGCCATCTGGCAGCCCCAGAGCTTTGCAGTGGGGCCACGACCCCCTGGCTCTGAGCACTGGGCAGAGCCCCACACACCAGGAGCTGGGGGGAGAGGCGGGGGAAGAGGTCAAATATGACAGCCCCCAAACCGGTCTGATCTGAAAATTCAAAATTCAAACACTGCCTCTGCCTTTCCCCAGGTCCAGGTGGCAGGGCAGGGCCTGTCTCGCTCTGTCCGTGCAGCCTCCAGCCCCATTGCATGGTCCTAACAAAGAAATTTTTTTTTTAAAAATGAGGATGCAGAAGGCTGGGGAGCGGCAGGGGAGGGCGTTCCCCCAAAAGCCTCAGCCACGCGAAGGCAAAACAATCTATCCCCACATTGGAAAACGGGATTCCCACCTACTGGAAGTTTCCTCTCGGGGTTACAGGGGCCACAGATCTGCCCCTCCCTCCCACCCCTCCTGCAGCCCCAGTGGCACAGCCAGACCTGCCAGGCGCTGTTAAGGGGGTTTCAGGCCAGTATAACGCAGAGCTGGCCTGCGAAAACAGCTTCCCGCACCCAGGACAAGGGTCCCTGCAGGCCCAGCGTTGGGAACGAGCCTCTGGGCCCCAGCTAGGGAGGCAAACATGGCTCTGCTCTGCACTGTGGCAGGGGCCTGGGGACCTCTCTGGAGCACCGGGAGCAGAGCAGGGACCTGGCGGCTCCTCCGTGGCACTAGGCAGTGACGGAAGTGACGGGGCAGGCGCAGACGGAAGAAAACCGTGTTTGCAAACCCTGCGCAGTGGAGGTCGCTCTCCCGAGCGCTGGGTCTGAAGCAGGAGGTTTGGACGCTCAGTTGGTGATGCTGATCTGCAGCCTTTCCTCACAGCCGCCGGGGAGCCGCCTCCTCAGGAACTGCGCCCCGTGGGGTCTCTGCCCCACTCACACACCCACCTCGGCCCCCCACATCCACATCCTCCTTCCCACCCCACCTGCACTGCTCCTGCCCTCCAGTTCCAGCCAAGTCCCTTGCCTGGGGCTCTCCCAGACACCACGCAGCACTGCCCTGTGTGGGGGGGAGAGGGAGGAGGCAGGACACCCCAAGGTGGGGGGGTCCTTAACGCTCAGTGCTGGGCGTGGGAGCTGTTCCAAGGGAAGGGGGGGTCTGAGTGGGGAGGCAGCAACCCCATAGTGAGGGGCCTGGGACTGGAGAAAGGGGGGGCAGGAGGGCCCCGGGGGGGGGGGGGGGGGGGGGCAGAAGGGAGTGCAGAGCTCCCCACTCCACATCAGCAGTGGACTGTAGCCCATATTGCTAAGGGGTTGGGGAGACAGGAGAGCCGGCCCTGACTGCTATGGGGATGGGCAGAGGCGCTGGTGGGGAGCCTTGTCTGCCTGAAGAGCCGGCAGGAACATCCCTCTGCCTCCCGCCGCCCCCCTTCTCCCACGGGGCTGGGCTGAGACAAGATCTTGCCGGGTGGTGCAGTCGCAGGGACCCAGCAGGCCGGAGCCTGAGCCCTAGGGCTGCCTGGGCGCAGAGGAGAATCCGAGGGGTCGGATGGGTCCGGGGGCCATCTGCACCACGGTCACTGGTGGGGCTGGAGCCCCTCGTTCAGTGCTGGGAATTATTGGCTCTCCCCACGGTCGCAGTCCCACTCCCGACCCTGCGGCCCCCCTGCTGCTAAACATGCTGGGGCAGATCTGTGTATTGGGGGACATTGACGGGACCCACCCCCCCAGCACTGGGGATTGGGAGGGTCCCCAGCCCAGGTGGGGGTCTGGGACACTCTCTGAGTGGAGCCCCCCGCAAGATGGTGTGGGAGGGGGCAGGAGGGATCCTGGGGGTGGGGTGGGGAGAACAGGGGTAAGAAGGAGGCTGCTACGTCAACCCCAAGAAGGGAAATGGCCAGACAGACCCACAGCCCTCAGCAGTGTCTGTGTCAGGGCAAATCCTGCTCCCCTCTGCTCACCCCTGGGCTCCCTGCGGGGGACAGCCCCACGGGGGGCTGGGCACAGGAGAAAGGACTTTGAAACCTACAGTAAGCCACATGCAGACTGGGGGGGGCACCTTCCACTGCTGGCAGAGATGGCCTGAGCTGCCATGAGCCCTGCCTAGATCTGATAACTGCGGGGAGGGGGTGCTTGGGGGGTGGATGGCAGAGGTACATGGGGGGCAGGCCATTAGCTGGGGGTGGGGGAGAGCAGTGGGGACAGAGGTGAGAAGCCCTGGGACTGTGAGGGGAGGGGCTATATGAGGGAGCAGGTGGGGGGTAGGTGAGTGGGTGGGGTGGGGGGATCAAGGCAGGGGATTGAGAGACAGCGGAGGGGGGCCTGGCAGTTTGACCCCGGTGGCTCAGAGCCAGAGGTGAGGAGACCATCCCCAATGTGACCCCCACCCCCAGCTGGGATATTTAAAGCCCAGGCGAGCTGTGGGGCCGGTGTGTGACCCACCCATGTGGGGCTGTGAGGCTGGGACCACCCGCTAGGGGTCTGGGAAGCGGGACGAGGGTCAGAGCACAGCTCGGCTCGGGGGGGGGGGGGAGACAGTTGCTGGCCCGGCAGGGGAGCTTGCGCAGACCGGTCTGTGCCCAGGCAGAGCAGCCGCTGCAATGGGGCCCAGCCCATGGGGCTTGGCAGGGGCAGGGACTGCAACTGGACGGGGGGGAAGGGGAGAAGAATCGCAGAGGGCAGTGCGTGAGTCACTGCTTGGGGGGGGCCAATAATGTCTGCACTGAACCCGCACCCCCTGCGGCCCCACAGCCGATCCCCGCCCCACCTCACTCACCCTCGCTCTGGTTGTAGCGCCCACGCAGGTTACGCAGGCTCGCTCGGAAGATGGGCTGCGAATCCTGGCCGTTCCGCTTCTCTCGCTCCCAGTAGTCCGGGTCCTGGATCTGCGCCATCCACTCCACGCGTGGCTCCGCGCTGCCCCGCACGCTGTTGTACTCCATGAAGAGCTGCCCGTCCACATAGCCCACCGTGCTGAACTCGGGCAGCCTCGGCCCGGGGTCCGACACCGCCGTGTAGAAATAGCGCAGCGAGTGTGTGCCGGACCCGGGGTCTGTGGGGACGGGCAGGGTCAGACCAACCAGCACCGACCGGGACTGGCACCATCAGGGACCACAACTTGGGCATGGAGGGGGCAGGCCCCACAACCAGCCTGACTGGAGGTGGTGGGGCAGACACCAGGAAGCAAGGGGCAGTGCAGAGGCTGAGCAGGGTGTGGGGAGGAGGGGGAGGACTGGGACCAGGGCTGGAGAGGGGCAAGCTTGGCAGGGGGTGTGTGAAGAAGGAAAGGGGGCCCAGCAGAGGGATGTGGGGAGAAGGGGGCAGGGGGAAGGACAGGGTTGAGGGGGAGGAGGAGGGCGTGGTTATGGGGGGAGCTCAACACATTGTGCCAGAAGCAGCCCCCAGCAGAGGGGGGCAGAAGGGCCCCGGGGCAGGAGCTGAAGCTGGGGCAGGGTGGGGACTGGGGGCCATGTCCAAGCTGCAGGTGGGGCCAAGCCCGGCTGTGCACACAATTTACCATCACTGAGTCACACTGCGGCTGCC
>ML675751.1:12889-71729 GCA_007922155.1 Mesoclemmys tuberculata
CAAGGCAAGGCAAAGTAAGATCACAAGGCAAGGCAAGGCAAGCTTGCAAGGAAAGAGAAGGCAAGGCAAGGCAAGGCATGCTCACAAGGCAAGCTCACAAGGCAAGGCAAACTCACAAGGCAAGGCAAGGCAAGCTCGCAAGACAAGGGAAGGCAAGGCAAATTCGCAAGGCATGGCAAGCTTGCAAGGCACGACAAGCTCTCAAGGCAAGGCAAGCTTGCAAGGCAAGATCGCAAGGCAAGGAGAGGCAAGGCAATATTCTCCATAATTCCTTACCTGAAGTTAGGTGAAATAAGCATCTTCTCCATTTGAAAAAGTGATGAGAGAAATTCGCGAAATTGTCACGTTCTGCATAAGTCCTGACCTGCAGCTTGATAAATAATCAACTTTTCCATTCGAAAAGGTGACGACAGAAATAGGTAAAATTGTGATATTCTGCAAAAGTCCTCACCTGAAGGTAGATGAAGTAATCAGCCTTTCCATTGAAAAAGGTGACAACAGTAATTGGTGAAATTGTCATAAGGCCTGACTTGAAGGTAGATGAATTAGTCAACGTTTCCACCCAAAAAGGTGAGGATAGTAAATGGTAAAATATCACATTCTGCATAAGGCCTGACCTGAAGCTACATTAAATGATCCACTTTTCCTTTAAAAAATGTGACGATAGAAATGGGCGAAATTGACACATTCTGCATAATGCCAGACCTGAAGAAAGATGAGCTCAACTCTTCCATGCTAAAAGGTAATGAGAGAAATTGGTGAAATTGTAACATTCTGCATAAGGCCTGACCTGACGCTAGATCAACTTTTCAATTTAAAATGGTGACAACAGTAACTGGTAAAATTGTCACATTGTGCATAAGGCCTGACTTAAAGCTAGATTAAATAATCAACTTGTTCATTTGAAATAGTGATGACAGAAATTGGTGAAATTGTCACGTTCTAAAAGAGGCCTGACCTGAAGCTAGATGAACGGATCAACTTTTCCATTCAAAATGGTGATAACGAAATTAGCCAGATTGGCACATTCTGCACCATTTCTGACCTGAAGATAGGTGTTTAAAGCAACTTTTGCATTTGAAAACGTGATGACAAAAATAGGCCAGATTGGCACATTCTGCATAATTCTTTACCTGAACCTAGGTGAAATAAGCATCTTCTCCATTTTAAAAAGTGATGAAATTGGCAAAAGTCTCACATTCTGCATAAGGCCTGACCTGCAGCTCTATGAACTAATAAACTTTTCCATTCAAAAACGTGACAACAGAAATTGGCGAAATTGTCAAATTCTTCATAATTCCTTACTGTCTTTGTGCCAGTTTAATGACAGCAAACTATTTTTCTGTTCTATTGAAAATTGACTATTAGGCCAAAATCGTTACCATAATCTAGAAGTAATAATCAACTTCTCCATTCAAAAACATGACGACAATAATTGGCAAAATTATCAAATTCTTCATAATTCCTTACTGTCTTCATGCTAGTTTAATGGCAGCGAACTATTTTCCTGTTCTATTGAAAACCCTAACCCTAACCCTAAACCTTACCCTGACCCAAACCCTAACCCTGATCATCACCCTGACCCTAACTCTGCCCCTGATCCTGACCCTTACTCTAAGCCTACCGCTTGCCCTAACCCTAACCCTGACTCGAACCCTGATCCTAACTCTTACCCTGCCCCTGTCCCTAACCCAAACCCAAACCCGAACCCTGGCCCTGACCGTAACCCTAACCCTGCCCTTGCCTCTGATCCTTACCTTATTCCTAACATTAACCCTGACACTGACATTCACACTAACCCTGATCCTGACCCTAACCCTAACTCTAAAACCTAACTCTAACCCTGATCCTGACCCTGACTCTAACCTTGATCCTAACTGTAGATGAAATAATCAACTTTTCCATTAAAAAATGTGACAACAGAAATTGTAGACATTGTCAAATTCTTCATAATTCCGCACTGTCTTTGTGCTAATTTAATGTCAGTGAACTATTTTCCCATTCAATCGAAAATCGACCTTTAAGTCTCCCAACCACTCTGGGAAGACTTATTCCCAGTCAAGTCACGGGCCTCAATCCCCAGAGTTCAAGCAACTGATGATCAGGGGAATTCCAGCAAGGCTGCGCCCAGGATTCCCAATCTTGTCGTGGTGACTAGGACAGGAGCTTGGGTGACCCCACTCTGGGGGGGCTCTCTCCACACTGGATGCTCTCTGACCCACTGATTACTGCACACAGTGCAAAGCAGATACAATTTAATGAACAATCCATTAAAAAAATAAAGAAAAGAAGAGAAATGTTAAAAGAAAACACCTAAGACCGTCCCTTGATCTGCAGGCACCACACCCAGCATCTCCGGGGTGCCAGAAACAATTTCAGTCTGTCTCCCACGTGGCAGGCCCCTACTTGGCTGCTTTTCAGAGACACAGAGAGTCAGACACGTGCTCTGGCAGTGGCCACACGCACTCCTGGCTGTAGGGGCAGGGCCCTTCTCCCCAGTGTCACACCCCCCCCTGCCCCCAGTGTCTGGGTCATAATCCCATTCAAGCCCTCTTGGCTGATGATGTCTCCCTGCAGTGAGGGTCCCCCTGGCACTCCTCAGCTGCTCACCGCAGAGCTCACCAGACGTCTCCAGCCCCAGCCCCACACTGCATCAGTGTGGCACGGCTCTGCTCAGCTCTCTGGGATGCTCCTCAGGCCCCTCTGGTTCTGCTGCTGTGGGTCAGCTCAGCTCAGCTCTCTGAGCTTCTCTTCTAGCCTCTGCACCCAGCTCCAGATGGCTTCAGCCCCAGCTCCAGCTCCGCTCTGCTCAGCTCCCTGGCCTGGGCCTCTTCTCTCATCTCTCATTGTAGAAGATCCCACTTGTAGGGGGTGGCACCAGCACCAGCAGCTCTCCTTTAGTGTCAGTCCCCGAGGGATGTTAGACCTCCCGGTGTCTACACCCTTCGGGAGTCCAAATTAAAGGGGCCACCTCCGGCCCTTAATTGGGTAAGCCTTGGGTTCAGGCCGCTCCTAACGGGGAAGTCTTGCCCTCATGGGTGGACAAACTATCTAGCGCCCAGCCCTCTGCTGGGGATGGGCCAGCAGTGGGAAAAGCAGTCTCTAGTCCCAGAGGGCAAGAGAACAGTCTATTGCCTAGCCCTTTAGCAGGGCAGGCCAGCAAACACAGGCTCGAGCCCTTGGCAGGGCGAGCAGCACTCTATAGCCCAAGCAGGTGAGGAAATGGTCCAAGGCCCGGGCCCTTAGGCAAGGCAGGGCAGGGCAGAGGGGCAACAGTTTTTAGCCCTTAGCAGGGCAACTAAGTAGTCTATACCCGGACCTTTGGCAGGGCGTGGCTGGCAGTAAGGGACAGGCTGTGGTCCTCAACGGGTGTTCGCCCCAGGTCAGGATAGGAAGCGGGAGGGGAACACAGGCCCACCCGTCTCCACTGCATCCCAGCCCAGGGCCCTGTCAGTGATGGGGTGTCCCGTCATCGGTGCTCCGGCCGAAACACGCTGACGCAGCAGCTGCAAGCTCAGCCAGACCATGGTCGGCTCCCTGGGCTTCTTCCTCCTACCCTCTCCCTAGAGCACCTGGGGCCAGTCATCTCCCACTGGAGCGCTGGGGTAGACGGCGAGTGGGAGTGCCACGAGTCCCTCACTGTGGACCGGCGGCAGGTCCAGAAATGGTTTGGGTTCCTCTGTGGAGGACAGTTCCTCTAGGTCCCAGGGTCCGCATGCCCCTTCTGGCTCACCGGGGCTGGTAGCTCGGGACCAGCTCCTCCAGGACCTCAGTGCCCCACGCCGTGGGTAGATCTGGCAGCGTCTCCTCTGGGTAGTGGTCAGGTGTGGCCATGGGCTCCAGCACCAAGGGAGAGGCAACCTCCTCTCTTGGTTGCTGGGCCCTGACTGAGCAGGCAGGCTTGGCTTTTACAGGCCTAGCCCCTCCTACCTGCATCCGGTCAGGCTCTGCCTTCCTGGGTCCCAGCCCTCAGGGGGGTTTGGCTCTCTTCTGGGACCAGTGAGCACTTTCCGAGGTTCTCTACTCGGTGTCCCGTTCTGGCTCCCTTCTTTTAAACCTGACACCCACTCCTTTTTGCATTAGTTGTCCCACCCACTGTTTACTGGGTCCAGTGACTCCTCCCCTTCGGGGGGTCTTTAGCAGTGGGTGGGCTTATGTCTGCCCACTTCCCGGGTTGCACATAGTACACCCAGCGACCAGCTGCTCTGTCCTTAGCTCGGCCCCACTCTCTGCCCAGGCAGAGGCAGCTCCAGCTCACATGGAGGACAGGACCCTCCTCCCTGCTCTCCTAGCTCCCTCATTGGCCTTCCCGTCCTGTCAATCAGGCTGACCTCTATTGGCCTCTCCCCACTGGCCCTCAGACTGTGTCTGTTTCAGGATCCTGCTTCCTCAAGAGTTGCCAACCAAAAAGACCCACTAAGTTTCAATAAGGGGCTAATAGACCCTTACACAGGCTGGGCAGTCTCTTTCTCCCACAGAAACACTGTCCCAAAGCAGGTCTAAGCACTTAATCTGCAAAGAGAAGAATGAGGGGGGATTTGCCAGCAGCCTTTAACTACCTGAAAGGGGGTTCCAGGGAGGATGGAGCTAGGCTGTTCTCAGTGGTGGCAGACGACAGAACTAAGAGCAACAGTCTCAAGTGTAGTGGGGGAGATCTAGGTTGGATATTAGGGGGTGGTGAAGCACTGGAACGGGTTACCTAGGGAGGTGGTGGAATCTCCATCTTTAGAGGTTTTTAAACTGCAGCTTTACAAATCCCTGGCTGGGATGGTTTAGCTGAGGTTAGTCCTGCTGTGAGCAGGGGGTTGGACTAGACATCTCCTGAGGTCCCTTCCTACCCTCATCTTCTATGGTTCCACTTAGCCCTGATTATCAGTGATTTCAGCTCTAAGGGTCCCTGAAAAAAAGACTCTCTATAAAGCCTAGTCAGCTCTTTCTTTTAACAGGGGAGAGAGGCATGTCAAACAGTGCCTGTGACTCGTAGGCAGAGCCCTCATCACTAAGACAAATACTTGTCCTCCACCTTCTCTCTCTTGCTCCAGTGGGATCTGGTATCCAAAGCCCCTGCTCAGTCAGACCTTGAAAATGCGCTGACATGGTCATAAAACCGCAGCTGTGTGAGGAAGCTACGCTTTGTTCCTACTTTTCAAAACGATGACGCTTTTTCCGTTACAAGTATTTGATCATATCCTGTATATGCTTTTAGAGTGTGTATTAATGTTTCAATTTCAATTCAAATAAATTGGCAACACTGCATGTAATTAGTTGACCACTGGGGGAGGTGATGGGGAAATCCAGGAGGGGAGGTGGGACCTAGGGAAATCCCTGCTCCTGGAGCAAGTGACATGGTGCTGCTGCTGACAGATAGCATCAGCTTGTTTTGTTCAGGAAGTTAATTTATATAACCTGTTCCAGATTATGTGTGCTCAGCTGCACTCACCCATGGGTTAGCTGATGCAGCACTGCGGTATGAAGGCAGAGCTGGTAATCTGCAAAATAGATGGGCAGGTATCCAAATCATTTATTTGAATCAGAGTTTACTATTCCTTGATGCCTTTCCTGAATGTCCTGCTGTCCCTGACCCCCTAATCGCTAATGCCTAAAAACCACTACAGCTAAGACAGAGCCCTGAACCCCAACAAACTCTTAGCCCTAGCCACAGCCCTAGGGTGAGAGTGAGGGTTGGGTTAGAGTTGGGCTTGGGCAGTAGTTCTCAAGCTTATTTGTTCAGGCCCCCCTTCTGTGTCTCAGCAGTCGTTTATGCACCTCCCACAAGTATAACTAGCGCCAGCCCGCTGTGAAGGCAGAGTGGCGCACAGGGGCTGCTGGCAGCGTGCTCACTCTGAAGGCAGCTCCACACCAGAGCAGCGCAGAAGTAAGGGCAGCAATGTGAAAAGTGATCTTCATCAACAGCAGCCTCAGTGCCCCACTGCCACCCTTATATCTGCGCTGTTGCTGCCACCCTTGGGCTGACAGCTGGAGCCCTGTCAACTCCAGTTGAGGGATTGGGAGTGGGGGAGGAGAGCCTGGGCCTGTGTGGTGGGGCTCAGGCTGTCTCCTTTACCCACTTTCTGGATGTGCTCGGCTGTTGGGCACAGTCCCCAGCCACTCTTAAGCTTTGCTAGTGTCAATCAGCAAACCCCTGCAGTTGCTGCTGTCTCTCAACCCAACAGCGTGAAGCTCCACATACTGCTGGATAGCAGACTGCTCCCAGAGCCACTCCTGAACCTCACTCAGAAAGGCACCAGCTGGTCACCCCAGCTCCCTGCCTTGCCCCATGTTGCTCTCTCCTGCCCTGGTCAGAAGCCTGACCAGTATAAATTTATTACCTTGTTCACTGCCCCCGCCCCACCCCCAGTGTGGAGAAGACATTCACCAGTTTTTGTTAACTGAGTTCAAATTTTCCAAACACTTCACCCAAGACATGTTGTTTTAAGTTAAAACATAAAACGATTTATTAACTACAGAAAGGTGGGTTTTAAGAGATCAGAGATAGGGACCAAAGCAAACAAAGGTAGACTCGCAGACTCAGTCTTTAACATAAGAAGTGACCAATATGACCATCGAGTCTGACCTCCTGCACAACTCAGGTCACAGACCCTCCCCCACCCACCCCGTAATAGACCCCTAACCGACAACTGAGCTGCTAAAGTCCTCAAATAATAATCTGAAGACTTCAAGGTACAAAGAATCAACCAGCAAGTGCCCCATGCTACAGAGGAAGGCGAAAAATCCCAGGGCCTTTACCAATCTGACCTGGGGGGAAACTCTTTCCCAACCCCAGATATGGCGATCAGCTAAACCCTGAGCATGTGAGCAAGTCTCACCAGCCAGACACCCTGTGACATGCTGTACCCCAGGTACACCCTTATATTATGATTTGTGTATCATTCATGTTCGCCCTTGGAGTGTAACTGTGTATTGTCTGATGCAAAGTATGTCATATAATGTGTTTTTGGAATGCTCATGACATACTGAACATTACTGTTATGGTAGCATGTTTCCTGCAATGTCATACATGTGTAGTGATATGACACTCTGCTATGTCATGTCCCCAAATGTGTGTCTCACATGGCTTGAATAGATACAGACAAATACAAAGCTGAGGTTCCACCCCACGCCCTCCAGAGTCATGCATATAGGAACAACGCATTGACCTAAGCACCTTTGAGCACTTTAACTCAAGTGGAAGAATTCATGCCCATTGTCAGACATGGCCAATCACCTGAGCCCAGAGGGTGTTGAGGACACTTGTTAAAAGCTGAGACATCTTTGTCTCTGGACTCTCTCCAGGAATCCATCTTCTAAGCGACATTAAGGACTGGCAACTACCCACTGGCCAGGGGGTGGGTTGGGAGCTAGTTGCAAGAGGCATCACAGCCAGCTATGGGTAAGCTAACATTGCAGACTGAAAAACTACTGAAATATTAATCTTCGTTTAGGATGCGAGTTACCTTTTAGTTGATTGTGACCAACTCCTTGACACATTATTAATCTCTTCATTTATATTAATCTGATTTATATTCAATTAAAATCTTGCTGTAGTCAATAAATGTATTTGTTTTATCTAAAGCAGTGCATGTGGATGGAGAGTGTGCAGCGACTTCACTCAGGGTACCAGAGCTGGTGCATATCAATGTCTTTGATAAATTGATGGGCAAATGTAAATGAGCTTACAGGATGCAGTGTACAGCACTGAACCCTACAAGACTGCAGTTCCTGGTATAGCACCTGGGATTGCGGGTGTTTGCTGGGGGTCTATCCCAGGAGTGGCTGGCCAGAAGCACTCCTTCACTAGGTGAGGGATCAATTACTCACAGGAGGCTGGGCATGGGCTGACCTAGGAATGGGTGGTACACACAGGAAAATGGGGTAAGTCGCGGCCCAGGAATGAGGAATTGGGGTGACACAGCTACACACCAGTCCGGACTGTATTGGGGAACATCACAGTAACATAACATAGTGAGGCTGGCATACTGCAGCCTCGCATCAAGCTCTTAAGTAGAACAGGCCATTCGTGGAAAGTTCGGCTTTGATTAAGCATGTCAGAGAGTTAAACAGAGAGAAGGAGGTGGGAGGCTAGAGATCAGATTTGTTTGGGCTGTAAAATCTCACTGAAATTAATTGCTATTCTGCAGTAAAACAACTACACTGACAAGGTGTATTTGCTTAGCTTGTTATTAATACGGACAACAGCGTGCTGCTCTCAGCACCTGGGCACACCTTCAAGAGCATCAGCAGAAAGCAGAGCCTGTCAGGAAATGACCATTTCACTATTTGAAAATAAAGTGAAAAACTCTCACATTTCTCAAAATCCTTTTTCAAAATTTGGGGGCTTTGTTCAATTTTCAACAAAAATCCACACACAAAAAATTGATGAAAACAAGAGTTTGGGCACAGACATTTCAAAAGGCCATTTTCTGTGTGAGACAGTTCTGAGAGAGCATTTTCTCCCATCTCTAACGTACAGGCCTTTGGTAACATGACTCTGCAAACTGCCCCGTACAGAAGTTTACCTTACATCCATTCTAGTAAATCCTTGCTCAAACACTTTGTACTGCAATGCAACGTCTCTCCTTTGATGACTGAGAGTGAGCATGTTGGGACAGCTGTGTGGCTAGGATGGAGCAGTGTGATACCAGCAGACTAACACTTAGAGATTGGTGTCATGGTGGGTGTCACAGAGTTATAATGGTTTTGCATTTTAGTATTTGCATTGTTGTGAGAAAATGGTAAGGTTTGTGTGTGCATGTGGGTGATCTTAGTACATCTTCTGTACAGTGTTAATTGCCAGCTGACAGTTAACCATAATCTGCTTTCTCCTGCCCCAGTATAAACAGAAACAGTCACCTGAAGCCAATGGGGAAATTTTCAAACTACATATGCATTTCTCAGCCTTTGAAAATCTCCCCAAATAGGGATATTGCAGCTTTACATCATTGTACCTCAAAGCAGAATTTGGCCCCCATAACAGTGAATCAAAACATCCAGGTGCTGCACATATTAAAGGAAAGAGCCATCCTTCTTCAAATCCTTCCTTAAAACTCACTTCTGCAAAAACAGCTACAAAACACTCAACCACAGTGAAGCAGTTGAGAAGCTGAGACCACTGCCCATTATTCTGATCAGTATAATATTGTTCCCTTGTGCTCCCTCATCTGTCTGTATTCATCAGCTGTCTTTTAGATGGAAAGCTCTCTGAAGCAAGGACTGTGTTTTTGTTCTGTGTTTGCACAGCACCAAGCACAATGGCATCCTGGTCTACAACTGGGGCCTCTAGCTATGAAAATACTAAATAATCTTTGAGTATTTACTTATACACCCCAAAGGAACATCCATTAAATGAATCACTGAACATCTTGGCAATTCATTCTGTAACCCCGACAAATCCAGCATTCATGTAACTAAAGCTCTCATTAACTTTATTTATTCATTACAAACCTGCTTGAGACAGGAAATTTGACAGGATCGCAGCCCTATCAGGGATAGTGGGGCTTTGTGTTCTCCAAGGCAATTATACACAGAAAACAGAGCATCCCACCCAATGGCACCATCCCCAGTCACAGGTTCCCCCAGTGTTACTACCTCTGTCCCCAGGCAAAGGGCTTTGGCTGTGTCTTGTCTGCAGTCTGGCGTATTACAAATAATTTAGTCACATTTTTGCCTTCCCTGAATCACTAGCAACAATTTAGAAGAAGGATGCTGTAACAGTCCTGGCCTGGCATTTTTTTAAGGTCTTCTAGCCTTGCTACATCTCACTTCTTTGTCATTTAACAGATTCTGAAATACAAATCACAAACCACAAAAAGGAAAAAACAAAAACTCAGCAGCCGTGTCTGCACAAAGGTGTGAAAATAATACTAGTATGCGCTCGCTGCAGTTTTCCTGCCAAGTGTCTGGTACTGGAGAGGAGGCCTCCACAGGTGCTAAGATGAGATGATAAAAAACCACATATCGATAAAGTAAAAACATTTCACACTCTGAGGTCACAGTCAGCGCCTCTGCCTCTGCTGCCAGCAGCGTTCCCATTATTAGTGGGTTCTAGCACTGGGACATGGCTCTTTTTGGCAGTTAAGTGTAAGGCCAGCCCACACTGTGTGTCAGGGCTGAACTTACACACTGTCAACCTGAAAATGGCACATCTACCACAATATTGATACCTACTCCAGCTACCAGTAGCAGCTGCCACCCGCAGAACTGAAAGGAATTTATAACATTCTCCATCACTTTACATCATGATTGTCCATTTCTTTCCAACCGCTCTACTCTCATTCAACCCCAGTTACTGGGCTCCAAGCAATAATTGCTGGGTGTGACACTGCCCTGGGTTAGGATGGACTGATTAGCTGAGCAGAAAAGTTCCTTCTGTCTTTCAAGTCTCGGGGAAATTATTTCTGAAGATGTTTAGTCTCCTCCTTTACCCATGGCCCATCTGTGAGTTTCATTTACATACTTTCAGGCTATGGCCACACCGCTGGCAAAATTCAGGAGCTGTTAACAGAAGATAGGCAAGGTATGTAGAGTAGATTGCATATCTACCATTGACTTCCTAACTTCTGCCTACCGTGGTAGCCCACACTGCATTTCGCTGATGGGAAATGCCCTCCCATCAACACATGGTCACTCTTTTTGGCAGGGGTGGATTAGCAGCGTTGACTTCCAGATCAATTGAGTGGGTCTCCAGTTCCGCTCAAATCGATCCCACAGAATTGATCCGGTGGCACCAACTGCGTTGCCATCAATGTAGACATAGGCTCAGACCCTGTAAACCATGGATGCAGTGCAGACTGGACGCCTCTCCCCAACTCATTAAAGTGCCATCATTACCCTCTGGTTTATGGTGCTTCGGTGCACATGACAACTCAAGACTGGATGTCTTTCTAAAGCATGCAGGAATCACTTGGTGTGAGTCACTTGACTGGGCAATGCAGGAAGATTAGATTATACTAATGGCCCCTTCTGATCTTAACTTCTATGCAGAAGCTGTTTCCAACCCAATGTCCAAACGCATTTTGACAGTGGAATTTCCTGCGACACTATTCACACATAGATTTCTAGGTTTTGAGACCAGAAGGGATCAATACAACTATCTAGGCCAGGGGTCGGCAACCCGCGGCTCCGGAGCCGCATGCGGCTCTTCAGCCGCGGTAAGCTAGGGGGCAAAATGGCTCTTTTGATAGTAAAGGTTGCCGACCCCTGATCTAGGCTGACCTCCTAAGCAATCCAAGCCAGAGAGCCCCACCCAGCAACTTCTGCAACCAGTCCAATGATTCATGGTTTAACTCAGACATCTCTTTTAGCACGACACATGTAATCTGGATTTTAAAACTGTAAGTGTTGCAAAATCTATCACAGACCTGAAAAACTGAAATGCTTTATTATCCTCACCGTTAACAATCTGCATTTCATTTCCACTTTCCCCTTTGCTGACTTCAATTCCTGGCTGTGAGGTCTCACTCTGCCATTGTCTGCTCAATTAAAGGGCCTTCTGCTCTCCCCATGTCAGTACTTACAGCTGGGGGTAAAGTCACCTCTGAACTGGCTCTCTCAAAAACTAGATGATACTCAAATATTTTATACCCCATCTGTAAACTCCTGGGGCGAGGACTGTTTTAGGAAGGTGGGAAGCATACAGCATAATAGAGCCCTGGATTCTGCATGCAGCTGCTAGGTGCTACTATTAGTCAGATTAATAACAACTGTGCTGAGAGGCGTGTTCCAAAGACCTCGAATCATCACTCTCATTATGAGATTTATTACAATCTGACCAGATGACTGTAACATGTTCTTGTCAGTCGCTGATGTTTAATTCATACCATTGTCTCTGATTCACTATCCCTGGCAAGTGACACAAGTAACAGCTTATGAAAAAGCTTGGGCCCAGCCCAGCTTTTAGAGCATGTCCATGAGTATGCATGAGGGAGGAGAGGAATACACCATGCTGTGGGAGAAGGTAGGAGCCCACAGACAGAATTCTCCATAGCCAGTGTGGGAGTGGGGCACTCCCTGTAGTCAGGAACATGCAGCAACTGCAAATGTGGCTGTGCAAGGTGGAGACAGGCACAGGATAGGAGCTGGTGGCAATGAAGGTTCCTTCCTCCTTCTCCTCCCTATTCCCACATACTAAATAAAAAGAGCTACACTCCATCCCTGGACTAGCCTTTGTGCAAGGCTGGACATAGGGGGAGGTTCCTCATATTGCTGTAAGGGCTGTCTGCAGGCACCTGCATGAACTTAGCATGAAGTTTGGAAAATGTTCCCTGGCTGCAAGAAGTACAAGGCTGGCAGCAGGGAGTGCTCATAGTTTTTATCACTTGAATAAAGCACTAAAAAATGCACATGAAGGAGCAATCCTTTACTGCTCCCTGGGAGACTACTTAGAATCACAGAATCAGAGAAAATGAGGGTTGGAAGGGAACCCAGGAGGTATCTAGTCTAACCACCTGCTCAAAGCAGGACCAACCCCAACTAAACCATCCCAGCCAGGGTTTTGTCAAGCTGGGCCGTAAAACCTCTAAAGATGGAAATTCCACCACACCCATGGTAACCCATTCCCTGCTTCACCACCCATCTAGGGAAAAATCTTTTCCTAACATCCAACCTAGACCTGCCCCACTGCAACTTGAGACCATTGCTTCTAGTTCTGTTGTCTGCCACCACTGAGAACAGCCCAGCTCCATCCTCCCTGGAACCCCATTTTAGGCAGTTGAAGGCTGCTATCAAATGTCCCCTCACTCTTCTCTTCTGCAGGCTAAACAAGCCCAGTTCTCTCAGCCTCTCCTCATCTCTTGTGCTCCAGCCCCGTCATCAATTTGTTGCCCTCCGATGGACTCTCTCCAATTTGTCCACATCCTTCCTGTAGTGGGGGCCCAAAACTGGACACAACACTCCAGACGTGACCTCACCAGTGCCGAATAGAAGGGAACAATCACTTCCCTCCATCTGATGGCAATGCTCGTACTAATGCAGCCCAATACACTGTTAGTCTTCTTGGCAACAAGGGCACACTGTTGACTCATATCCAGCTTCCTGTCCACTGTTGCCCCCCAGCTCCTTTTCTGCAGAGCTGCTGCCTAGCCCATTAGTCCCCAGTCTGTAGCTGTGCACAGGATTCTTCCATCCTAAGTGCAGGACTCTGCACTTGTCCTTGTTTGAACCTCCTCAGACTTTTGGCTCAATCCTCCAATTTGTCTAGGTCACTCTGTATCCTATCCCTGCTCTACAGCGTATCTACCACTCCCCCCAGCTTAGTGTCATCTGCAAGCTTGCTGAGGGTACAATCTACCCCATCCTCCAGATCATTAATGAAGATGTTGAACAAAACTAGCGCCAGCTAGCGACACCTGGGGCACTCCGCTTGTTACTGGCTGCCATTGACCACTACCCACTGAGCCTGATGATCTAGCCAGCTTTCTAGCCATCTTACAGTTCATTCATCCAACCCATACTTCTGTAACTTGCTGGCAAGAATACTGTGGGAGACCGCATCAAAAGCTTTGCTGAAATCCAGGTATATCACGTCCACCGCTTTCCCCACATCCACAGAGCCACTCATCTCATCATAGAAGGTAATCAGGCTGGTCAGGCATGACTTGCCCTTGGTGAATTCATGTTGGCTGTTCCTGATCACCTTCCTCTCTTCCAAGTGCCTCATAAGGAGTCCTTGAGGACCTGCTCCATGATTTTTCTGAGAACTGAGGTGAGGCTGACAGGTCTGTAGTTTCCAGATCCTCCTTCTTTCCTTGTTTGAAGATGAGCACTAGATTTTTCCAGTCATCTGGGACCTCCCCCAATTGCTTCAAGTTTTCAAAGATAATGGACAATAGCTCTGCAATCACAGCAGCCAACTACCTCAGCACCCACAGATGCATTGCATCCGGCCCCATGGACTTGTGCACGTCCAGCCTTTATAAATAGTCCTGAACTTGTTCTTTCAGCACTGAGGGCTGCTCACCTCCTCCCCATTCTGTGCTGCCCAGTGCAGTAGTCTGGGAGCTGATCTTGTCTGTGAAGACAGAGGCAAAAAAAAGCATTGAGTGCTTCAGCTTTTTCCACATCATCTGTCACTAGGTTGCCTCCCCCATTCTGTAAGGGGCCCACACTTTCCCTTACCTCCTTCTTGTTGCAAACATACCTGTAGAAACAACGAGAGTCCTGTAACACCTTAAAGACTAAAATATTTCTGCAGGCATAAGCTTTCGTGGGCTGCAACCCACTTCATCAGATGCATGAAGTGGAAAACACAGATAGGAGGCATAAATATACATCCAAAGGTGAGAAACATAACAATGGGGAGGATAAGTGCTAACAAAGTCAATTCAGTTTGGGTAGATAAGGCCTATTGCTGTATACAGACTAACATGGCTACCCTTCTGGAACTTTATGCCTGTAGAAACCCTTCTTGTTACCCTTCACATCCCTTGCTAGTTGCAACTCCAATTGAGCTCTGGCCTTCCTGATTTCACTCCTGCATGCTCAAGCAGTATTTTTATAATCCTCCCTAGTCATCTGACCAAGCTTCCACCTCTTGTAAGCTTCTTTTTTGTGTTTAAGCTCACCAAAGATTTCTTTGTTAAGCCAAGCTGGTCACCTGCCACATCTTCTATTCTTTCTGCACATTGGAATGGTTTGTTCCTACGTTATAATACAGCCAGCTTTCTTGGACTTCTTTCCCCCTCATATTAGCATCACAGGGGATCCTGCCCATCTGCTACCTGAAGGAGTCAAAGTTTGCTTTTCTGAAGTCCATGGTCCATATCCTGCTGTTCTCCTTTCTTCCTTCTGTCAGATCCTGAACTCAGCCATCTCATGGTCACTGCTGCCTAGGTTACCACCCACTTCTGCTTCCCCTACCAAATCTTCCCAGTTTGTGAGCAGTAGGTCAAGAGGAGCACAGCCCCTTTAAGGTTCCTCCAGCACTTGCACCAGGTAGCCGCACCTCTCTGAGTCTTCAGCACACCTGTCTCTCTCCTTGGCCCCTGCAGGGAGTCCACTCACTCTAGGTCCCCAAGGTCTCCACACCCAGAGGGTCCAATGCAACTCCCAGCTCCAGACTGCAAGGCTCGCTGCCAGCATAAAACAGCAGGTTTTACTGAATGTCTGAACACAGCATGGGCAGCTCTCAGAGCCCTTGGGCCTAGAAACTCTCAGCCTCATCCAGTTGAGTCTGTCCCCATCCCGGTCTCTCAGTTCCCAGCTCAATCCCCCTATATCACCTTCCCCACCCCCCCAGCCCTGCCCCTGGCCTTTGTCTTCAGTCCCAGTCAAAAAGATCCTCTCTGACCCCGCTGACTGAGAACGGCTGATTGCCACGATGGGGTGTCCTCCTGGTCATCCATTGCTAAAGTGCCCAATCTAAGCTAAGGTCCTGGCTGCTAGGCGAGGTCACACCATGTGCTCTGAAACAACAAACCCCCTCTCCTTCCACCTCATTAAACATGCTGCACATAGGGAAAACTGAGGCACATACAATGGGTTCATGCAAATCATTAAGAAACCCATTAAGAAAATCCCCCTGCTTCATCACACCTGAAGAAGGGCTACTAGGATGATCGTGGACACAAGAACAAATGGATATAAACTGACCAGAAGGAAGTTTAGACTCAAAATTAGATGCAGGTTTCTAACTATCAGAGGAGTGAAGTTCTGGAACAGCCTTCCAAGGGGAGCAGTCAGAGCAAAAAATCTAGCTGGCTTCAAGACTGAGCTTGATAAGTTTAAAGAGGGGATGGTATAATGGGATAGCCGAGTTTGGCAATTGACTGATCTTTGACTACTAGTGGTAAATATGCCCAAAGGATATTGGATGGGTATTGACAGAACGTTCTTTCCGAGTGTCTGGCTAATGAGTCTTGCCCACATGCTCAGCATTTAGCTGATTGCCATATTTGGGGTTGGGAAGGAATTTTCCCTCAGGGCTGATTGGCAGAGGCACTAAGGGGTTTTTGCCTTCCTCTGCAGCATGAGGCACAGGTCACATGCTAGTGGATTCTCTATATCTTGAAGTCTTTAAACCATGATTTGAGGACTTCAATAACTCTGGTTTGGAGCTATTACGGGAGTGGGTGGAGAGGTTCTGTGGCCAGATCAATCAGATTATCAGTTCAATATAAGTTCGGACCTTATCCAAAATACCACGCTGCCATCCTTTAGTAACTAAAACTAAAGGTTTATTATAAAAGGAAAGAAACAAACTATAAGAGAAATGTTAAATGATTAAAGCAATCAGACACATACAAATGATTTCAAAGTCTATATACATCAGGTTTCTAGTATAAATGTGGAGTTTGCAGGCTTGTACAGTCCCTCTGGTGTACATCCAGTACCTGGATGGGTCTCAGTCCTTTGATTCACAGCTTCAGTTGCGATGAGTTGATCCAAAGGTGGGCTAAAGCTGAAGAAGGCTGAAAACTGACTGAAGACACAATGGATGTGGTGCAGCTGCCTTTTCTGTCCCTTGGCCTTGGCCCTGCTGCTTGTGGAAATTTACAGAAACAAGATGAAGTCCAGGGTCATATGAGTAAGTCCTGGTGACTCATCAGTTGTAGCCCTGGCTTCTCTCCCCAGGCCCATTGTACTAGTGAGTTTCCTTAATGGCCCATTAAGCAGTTTATTGCTGCTGCCATCCTATCTGGGGAGTTGCCCAGAAATACAGCACAAGTTGAAATACAGATACATCAAACACATACATAATTTCCAATACAAATATGACACATACTCAACAATATCATCATACTTAGCAAATTATAACCTTTCTAACGGTACCTGACATGGCCTATCTCATATGAATTATTGTAATTTTTAAATATTGATGCTACATAATACTATGAATTATAAATCTAATCCAGCCAGCATCACAAGTAGCAGGCATAGAGATCAAAGTTGGTTACTTAGAAACAAAAACAAATTTGTAAATAAGCAGGATCTGAATCAAGCAGTGTCTCCCTGATAGAAGGCACAAGCAGGTTACAGTTCCTCGATACACTGACTGGACCTACTTTCCAGCGGGGACCTATCCCATCCCCAGTTCAAAGTCTTTGTCTTCCAGACATCCCTCAAGGCATTGAGATGGTGGTAGAGAAGCCAAGTGCTGATGTCACTTCCCTTCTTTTATACTTTCTTCCAGCTTGCTAGAAAGATCCTTGCTGTGAGGTGGGGGTCAGGCAGCCCCCATTGGACAAGCAGTCTCCATTGCCTACTGGTTCTCTGTGAGAAGACTCTCTAGTGGCCACTGGGAGAGTGGAGTCCCTTTAACAGGCCATCAGCATTGTCTGGGAGGTGATGGCTACTCCTTTAGAATCATAGATTCATAAAATCATAGAATATTACAGTTGGAAGGGATCTCAGGAGATCATCTAGTCCAACCCCCTGCTCAAAGAAGGACTATCCTCAGCTAAATCATCCCGGCGAGGGTTTTGTCAAGCCGCAGCTTAAAAACCTCTAAATATGGCGATACCACCACCTCCCTAGGCAACCCATTCCAATGCTTCACCACACTCCTAGTGAAAAACTTTTTCCTAATGTCCAGCATAGACCTCCTTCATTGCAACTTGAGACCATTCTGTCATCTGCCACCACCGAAAACAGCCTAGCTCCATCCCCCCAGAACCTCCTTTCAGGTAGTTAAAGGCTGCTATCAAATCCCCCCTCATTCTTCTCTTCTGCAGACTAAACAGGCCTAGTTCTTTCAGCCTCTCCTCATAAGTCTTGTGCTCCAGCCCCCTCATCATTTTTGTAACCCTCCACTGGACTCTCTCCAACTTGTCCACATCCTTTTCGTAGTTTGGGTGATTCCAACATCCCAAAGTATTATAACAACACACACATAGCAAAATGGTGTAACTTCCCATACAATGATAGCACAGACAATCCAACAGGATATGAATGTTCAGTAGATCAAGACTTCAAATGACACCTCAAAAACCAAGCACTGTACAAAACGTATCACACTCATAGCAAAGTGGTGAGTAGGGAGGTTCCAGGGTGCTACTGTGAGGTACAGAGTGTCAGAAACCCTTCACCTCTGGCTGAGTTACTGACGTAGTCAAATCATGATTAAAAGACTTCAGGTTGCAGAACATTTACCATTTACACTAGTTTAAAACTGCAAGTGAGCCATGCCCCTTGCAGCAGAGGAAGGGAAAAAAACCCGAGTTTTGGCCAATCTGACTTGGGAGAAAGTTCCTTCCTGACCCCAGATATGGGGTATGCTGTAGAAGACACACCCCAGACAGAGAGGCGGCAGGAGGATGGCCCGCTTAATGGCCCATCAAGACCTTTACAGAAGCAAAAGGCCCAGGAAGGAACTAAAGGCATGCCTGAAGAGTTACCAGGATTGGCCCATGTGACTCTGGACTCCATTTTAGTTCTTATAAGGGCCTACAGGCCACATGGCTAGAGACAGAGGGTATATAAGATCAAACCACAGAAACCATTTTGTCTTTGTTCCTGTCCAGCTGTGGACACACACCTACCCAACTCTGCATCAATTCATTTTGCAACTGAACTGAAGGACTTAGACCCATCCAGGTACTGGATGTATACCAGAGGGACTATACAAGCATGCAACTCCACAATTCTTCTAGAAACCTGATGTATATGGACTTTCAAATCATCTCTATGTATCTGATTGCTTTAATCCTTTAACATGTCTCGTTTGTTTTTCTTTTTATAATAAACCTTTAGTTTTAGTTACTAACGGATTGGCTGGCAGCGTGGTATTTTGGATAAGGTCCGAACTTATATTGATCTGGTAATCTGGCTGACCCCTTGGGGTCAGGAGAACCTTTTTGGTAAAGAGCATAGAGTTTAAATAACTGATCTTTTTACTGGACTTAGTGGCTGATTGGGAGCCAGAGACTGAAAAAAGGGGACTGTGTGTATTTTTGTGTTAGCTTCTTGATCACCAGTGTGGGAAACCAGAAGCGCTGTTTGGGGCTGGTTGGGAAGTCTGACTTCAGAGTCACCCACCAGTGCTGGAAGAATCTGCTCTCCTTGTACAGCCTGCCCTGATCTTGGCATTATCAGTTGGCTACCCTGGGCACAGACGGGTCACAGTAACTTCGAGCCCTCCCCATCTAGTGTCCCATCATCAGCTGTTGTATATATTTGCTTCTAGTAGTCACAGGTCTTCTATATGTCACTGTGGGCAGTCTCATCATACTATCCCCTTCATAAACTTAAGCTCAGTCTTGAAGCCAGCTGGGGTTTTTTGCCCCCACTGCTCCCCTTGGGAGGCTGTTCCAGAACTTCATTCCCCTGATGGTTAGAAACATTCGTCTAATTTCAAGCCTCAACTTGTTGATGGACAGTTTATATCTATTTGTTCTTGTGTCCACATTGGTGCTTAACTTAAATAACTCCTCTCCCTCCCTGGTGTTGAACCCTGGGTTCGAGATGTAACTGCGATGGACTGGAAATACCCACCAAGGAGACAGACACCAAATTTGAGTAACAAAAAAAAGGGATTTTATAGTAATCTCATAAAAACAGATATCAAAGTAGCAAGAAAAAAAACCATATGGTGCAATAAGCAACTGCACAGTGCAAAGGACCATGCCAAGTACAGGTGGGGTAATAAACAGCTACACAGGGAAAAGAGGAGGAAAAGAAAACGATACCAGATACAAATAGAAATTATTACACTTGTGGACAACACTTGAATGGTTCCATAGAAAAAAAAAGAAAAAAAAGAATAGATGGAACGAGGTAGGATAACTACATCAGTCTATAACACCTGTCCCAGCACCGTGGTGGTACCCAGAGCGAGGAGGCAGACCAGCTGCAGCATCTCAGTCTTAATCGTTCGGCCGACAATTCGCAGACACCCAAAGGTCTCGTGGGCGGGAGCTCCCTGTCTCAGTCGGGGGATCAGTCCGACCGGTTCGTGACGTGCCCTTTAGCATCTGAGGGTGGGAGAACACCTGAGCTAACTGGGGCAGGAGCTTAAATAGTGTACTGCGTGGCCAGAGTATAAAATAGCCAATTGAAAATGAGATGCAGGTCAGGACCAATGATGTAACTGGTGCCCCGGACAATGATCCCTCCTTCGTGGTGACGGGGGTGCCGAGAAATTATCAGGGTGATTGAAACTCACCTGAGAAATTGAGGCCCATCAGGGGAGATTGGCACTTAACATTCTTCCCCTTGAGCCGCATAGTCTGGAGATGAGACCCATCAGGGCAATCAGTACTTAACATTCTTCCCTGTGGGCTGCATAGTCCAGAGGGCCATGTCAGGGTCGGGGTGGCCATTATGTCTGCTACTTCCGTTGACACCTGGTATTTATCCCTCTGACATATTTATGGAAAGCAATCCTAGCTCCCCTCAGCCATCTTTTGGTTAAGCTAAACAAGCCAAGCTCTTTGAGTCTCCTTTCATAAGGCAGGCTTTCCATTCCTCAGATCATCCTAGTGGTCCTTCTCTGCACCTGTTCCAATTTGAATTCATCTTTCTTAAACATGAGAGACCAGAATTGCTCATAGTATTCCAGATGAGGCAATCAGGTTGGTCTGACACGATCTACCTTTTGTAAACATTGTTGTATTTTATTCCTGTTGCTGTTCACCTCAAAGTCCTTCACTACTTTCCCTTTCAAAGTGTTTTCCAAGACCTTGCATACAATGGAGGTCAAACTAACAGGCCTGTAGTTTCCAGGATCCTTTTTCCCCCCCTTTCTTAAAAATAGGAACTATGTTAGCAATTCTCCAATCATAGCTAACAACCCCAAGTTTACAGACCCATTAAAAACCATTGATGCATATTTAATATTTAAGTGTTTGTTCTGTAACTATATAATATAGTTATTATAATATATATAATAATATTATATATATATATATTAATTATACACACACACAAAATAGGTACAAAATATATTGGAAGAACAGCATAGGTCATACTGATGGGGGAGTGGCACTATATATGAAAGAAAGCAGAGTCAAATGAAGTTCACTTAAACAATCTTAAATGAACTAAACTGTAGCATAGAATTTCTACGGCTAGTAATTCCATGCTTGAATAATAAAACTATAGCAGTAGGGATATACAACTGACCAGCTGACCAGGATGGTGATAGTGAATGTGAAATTATTAGGGAGATTAGAAGAGGCTATACAAACAAAAAACTCAACAATAATGGGGGATTTCAACTATCCCCATATTGACTGGGTACATGTCGCCTCAGGACGGGATGTAGATATAAAGTTTCTAGATACCTTAAATGACTGCTTCTTGAAGCAGCTAGTCCTGGAACCCACAAGATGAGAGGCAATTCTTCATTTAGTCTTAAGTGGATCTGGTCCAATTGGTGATTATAGATGAACCGCTTGGTAATAGTGACCATAACCTAATAAAATTTAACATTCCTGGGAGGGTGGGGAAGAGACACCAAAGCAGCCTGCCATGGCAGCATTTAAATTTAGAAAGGGAAACTACACAAAAATGAGGAAGTCAGTTAAACAGCACCAAAAGTGAAATCCCTGTCAGCTCCATGGAAACTTTTTAAAGACACCATAATAGAGGCTCAATTTAAATGTAGAGCCCAAATTAAAAAACATAGTAAGAGAACCAAAGTGCCACCGTGGCTAAACAACAAAGTAAAAGAAGCTGTTAGAAGCAAAAAGGCTTCCTTTAAAATTGGAAGTTAAATCTTATTGAGGAAAATAGAAGGAAGAAATAACTCTAGCAAAGGAAGTGTAAAAATATAATTAGGAAGGCCCAAAAAAGAATTTGAAGAACAGCTAGCCAAAGACTCAAAAAGTAACCGCAAAAAAATTTTAGGTACATCAAAAGCAGGAAGCCTGCTAAACAACCACTAGGGCCACTGGATGACTGAAATGCTAAAGGAGCATTTAAGGAAAATAAGGCTATTGCAGAGAAACTAAATGAATTCTTTGCATTGGTCTTCATGGCTGAGGATGAAAGGGAGATTCATAAACCTGAGCCATTCTTTTTAGATTACACGTCTGTCCCAGATTGAGGCGGCATTACAGGAGATTTTGGAACAAATTGATAAATTAAACAGTAATAAGTCGCCGAGACCAGATGGTATCACCCAAAAGTTCTGAAGGTACTCAAATGTGAAATTACAGAACTACTAACTGTAGTATGTAACCTATCATTAAATCAGCTTCTGGACCAGCAGCTGGAGGATAGTTAATGTGATGCCAATTCTTTTTAAAAAGCTCCAGAGGTGATCCCAGCAATTACAGGCTGGTAAGCCTAACTTCGGTACCAGGATGATTGGTTGAAACTATACTAAGAACAGAATTACCAGATACACAAATTAACATGATTTGCTGGGGAAGAATTAACATGGTTTTTGTAAAGGGAAATCATGCCTCACCAATCTACTAGAATTCTTTGAGGAGGTCAACAAGCATGAGGACAAGAGTGATCCAGTGGATATAATGTACTTAGATTTTCAGAAAGCTATTGACAAGATTCCTCCCCAAAGGCTCTTAAGCAAAGTAAAGATATCATGGGATAAGAGGGAAGGTCCTCTCCTGCATCAGTAACTGGCTAAAAAATAGGAAACAGAAGGTAGAAATAATTGGTCAGTTTTCAGAATGGAGAGAGGTAAATAGTGGTGTCCCCTACGGGTCTCCACAGGGACAAATACTGTTCAACATATTCATAAAAGACCTGGAAAAGGGGGTAAACAGAGAGGTTGCAAAATTTGATGATACAGATGATACAAAACTATTCAAACTAGTTAAGGCCAAAGCAGACAGCGAAGAGTTGCAAAGGGCTCTCAAAAAACTGGGTGATTGGGCAACAAAATGGCAGATGAAATTCAATGTTAATAAATGCAAAGTAATGCACATTGGAAAACATAATCCCAACTATACCTATACAATGATGGGGTCTATATTAGCTGTTACCACTCAAGAAAGGGATCTTGGAGTCAGTGTGGATAGTTCTCTGAAAACACCCATTCAGTGCGCAACAGCAGTCAAAAAAACTAACAGAATGTTCAGAACCATTAAGAAAGGGATAAATAATAAAACAGAATATTGTATTGCCTCTTTATAAATCCATGGTATGCCTGCATCTTGGATACTGTGTGCAATTCTGGTCGCCCCATCTCAAAAAAGATACATTAGAAGGAATTAGAAAAGGTACAGAAAAGGGAAACTAAAATGATTAGGGGTATGGCACTGCTTCCATAGGAGGAGAGATTAATAAAACTGGGACTTTTCATCTTGAAAAAGAGACAACTAAGGGGGGATATGATAGGGGTCTATAAAATCGTGACTGGTGTGGAGAAAGTGAATAAGAAAATATTATTTACTCCTCATAACACAAGAACTAGGAGTCACCAAATGAAATTAATAGGCAGCAGGTTTAAAACAAACCAAAGAAAGTATTTCTTCACACAATACATAGTCAACTTGTGGAACTCTTTGCTAGAGGATGTTGTGAAGGCCAAGACTACAATAGGGTTCAAAAAAGACCTAGATAAATTTCTGGAGGATACATTTATCAATGGCTATTAGCCAGGATTAGCCAGGATGGACAGGGATGCAAAACCATGCTCTGCAGTGTCCCTAGCCTCTTTTTGCCATTGGCTGGAATGGACAACATGGGATGGATCACTTGATGATACCTGTTCTGTTAATTCCTGTAGGCTGGTGGCACAGTCCAGCCAGGGGCATAGCAAACCTTCCTCAGGCCCAGGCTCTGAGGAAGGCCACAGAGCCTTGGTCTAGGGCAACAAGCTCACAGCTCATGAGTCATTAGCCCCGGCCCCCAGCGGGGCAGGCTTCCCTTGCAGTCTGTGGCTCCCTGGCCTCACATACAGCAGGACTGGTAAGAGGTCTATGGCCATCAGCCTTCCAACAGGCGGGGCAGGCAAGCAGTCTATTGCTGCTGGCCCTCAAGCAGGGCAGGCTAGCCCAAGCAATCTATAGCCCCCAGCCTTCAAGCAGGGTGCAGCTGGTAAGCAGTTTACAGCCCCCAGCCCTGAAGCCGAGCAGGGCTGGTGAGGCAGTCAATAGCCCCCAACCCTCAAGCTATTTTTTTTACTTATAATCCATAATCCATTTTGGGCAGATGTTATTCAGATGTTAGATGCTTTATTATCAAGGAAGAAAAAATTAAATGTTATTCACTAAATAATTAAGCAGAAGGGAGGACAGGTTACCCGTCAATGGCCCTCAGAAGGTTTGTTATGGGATTATGATACTTATGCAGGGAGAATTTAATTAATTTATTATTGCTCATCTTTGTTGGAAGCAATTAAGAGCAGTAATAATTGTAGTTAATTGGACTAAAATAGAATTATACACAAAGGGTCCTGCTGAACATCCAGGACAATTTTTTGAGTGTTTGAAGAAAATCCTCAGACAGTATGGGGGATTAAATCCTGATTTGCAGGAAAATCACCCTATGGTTGTAGGGTTTTTTTTGTGAGGCAATCAGCTGGGGATATTAGATTTTATTTTTATAGAAATGCTCCGCGTTGGCAAGGGAAATCCTTGTTTGAGATTATTTTCATTGCCACTTATGTATTTCCAAATAATCTATGGATTATATAATATATTATATAATATATTGGAAGGGAAAAGAAAGAAACAAACAGAAACTGAAAAAGCAACTGCTATTTTAGCAGTGTTTTTTTTTCCCCCTCGGTATCCCAATAGGAGAGGGCTCCCTCAAAGACGTTTGCAAGGCATAAGGCAGACTGGCAGGAGACAGCCTAATATTACTTATCAGAGGCAAAGGAGAGAGAATTTAGATGCCTGTAAATTATTGTGGGGAGCTTAGTTATTGGAAAGTTTTACTTTTTTTTTTAAATTTAAATCTTACTAAAGATTTGCAGTTTATGATATTTTTTTAAAGATTTTGATTTGATGTAATATACTGGTGATTTGTTTTTGTGTTTTTATTTTGAGAAAGCATGCATTGCTGATTTTTTGTTTTTGTTAAAAGCACTGTATGAGAAAGAGCATTGTGTTTTTCTGGAAAAATTGCAGTTTTGTAAACTAGAAGTTTAATAATTGAGGTATTTCATTTTTTTAAAATGTGCCTACTTTTACCAAAGTGCATAGAAGCAGTTTTTAAAGTTCCTAAACCAATCACTAAAAAGCAGATTCGTGGGTTTTTGGGAAACATTAGTTATTGCAGACAGTGGATTCCTAATTTTGCTGCTATACGTAGCTAAACCTCTAATTATGTTTACTAAGGCTTTTGAGATTGACCCACCTCCTTGGTCAAAAGAAGCTGAGGATTTTATTTATTTATTTATTTATTCATTCATTTTTATTTTTTTAAAGCAAGTTTTGTCTATAGCCCCAGCATTAAGGCTTCCCAATTATTCTAAACCATTCAATTTTTACTGTCATGAACAACAGGGTACTGTGTCTGGAGTGCTTACAAAATAAATGGGAGGGCTCAACGACCGATTGCATACTTTTCATGTCAGCCTGATCCTGTGACATAGGATCATCCAGCCTGTTTTAGAGCTGTGGTGGCTGCTGCTTTGCTCATTCAAAAAGTACAAGATCTGGTGCGTGGACAGTTTTTAACTCTTTATGTGCCATATGTTGTAGAAATCCTGTTAATTAAAGTAAAACTCAGCATATTTTAGCACAGCGCCTGACTTAATATGAAATTGTCTTTTTTAGTAGCTGATATTACCATCAAATGTTGTGCATCCCTAAATCCAGCTACACTTTTACCAATTCACACTGAAGGGGAACCTCATGACTGCAATTATGTTATTTCTCAGAGAACTACACCACACCCTGATCTTCAGGACACTCCTTTGATTAATCCAGACTATATTTTTTATACTGATGGTTCTTGCTTTGTTAATGAGGCAGGAACGTGCAGAGTGGGGTGTGCTGTCTGTACGCCATATGAGGTTTGGGAAGCTCGTTCTTTACCTGATGTACTTTCTGCTCAATTGGCTGAATTGATTGTTTTTACTTGTGCTTGCTGTTTAAGTGTAAATTGTTTTGTTAATATTTATATTGATTCATTTTATGTATTTGGAGTCTGTTATGCTTCAGGACAAATTTGGAAGTACAGGGGTTTTTTTACTTCTTCAGGACAGCCTATAGCACATGCTCAGGCTGTGAATAATTTGCTTGTTTCTATTATGTTACCCTCTTTTATTGCTGTTATTGTTTTTTAAAGCTCACTTCTGTTATGGATGAAGTCTCCCTTGGAAATGCATTTGCAAACCTAGCTGCAAAGGCTGCAGCCAGGAATGCCTTGACCCCTCCAGATATACAAGTGGTCTGTGCATCTTGGCCAGCTCAATTTTTTGTGTCTCCTTTGGTGGTTTATGATTCTGTTTCATTTTCAAAGTTGGACACATGGAAGACTCTTGGGGCAACTTTTTCTGACAATGTATGGTGGTCACCTGATGGCCACCCAATGGCCCTGGGACTCTTTTGCCTAAACCTGCCCGCTATGTCCACCAAGATGGTCATGCGTGCAAAGGGGGGGGATAGCTGATCGAGTTTTGTGATTTTGGTGTGCTTCAGGTATTCATTAAATGACTAAACAAGTGTCTTAAGGTTGTATCACTTGCCACAACAACTAGGTGCACCAAAATGGGTCTATGGCCCATTCCAGCATTTGCAGATAGACTATATGGACTTGCCTGCTTGTAAGGGTTTTAAGGACTATGCCAATCAGGAAGACAAATTTATCTCCTTATGAAGTTCTTTTTGGAAGACCATTCCAGCTGGGGGAAGCCTGATACCTGCCAGTCTCTTGGGGGAGATGAGGAATTGGTTGCTTATTTTATGAAGTTACAAAAGACACTCACAGCTATTTTTAAGTTTTCCAGAGATGCTCAGAGACTTCCTTTAGACATGGCTGTGCATGATATCCAGCCAGGCAATTGGGTGTTGCTGAAGAAGTTTTCACACAAGAATTGCCGAGAGCCAAAGTGGGAAGGTCTGTACCAGGTGCTGTTAACTACTTACATCGCAGTAAAACTACAAGGAAAAGAATCCTGGTACCATTGTAGTCATTTAAAGAAAGTACAACCACCTGACGTTAATCCCCAAAAGAAGCAGATTTCCAGGTGCAACGAGGGAGGTCCGTTGAACTAAGGTCCCAGAAGTAGACGCGGAGGGGTGAAGAACCACAGGCAATCCCCTTGTGGTTGCTCTGAAGCAGACAAGGAAGGGTGAAGAGCCCCGGGTAATCCCCTTGTGGTTGCTCTGAAGCAGACAGTCGATGGAGTCAAGAGTGCACCAGGAAAAAAGAGTTAATGGACTTTATTATTTTTACAATAATGTTAATTATTTTGTGATTATTTTGTTGTGTGTTTGTTATATTGAAGGGATGCATAGTCCTGGGAATAGGGTAGAAGATGGATTTGTTATACCTAATGATGTTTATAATTGGCTTAAATAGAGGTAACGCAGATTTTAGAGTCAATTCCTTTTATATATTGATAAGGAATTTAATTGCATCCTGGGAGGTTAAGGATTGTTGGGTGTGCTCTGTTATGACAACCCATCATCGGGAAGGGATACCCCTGATACCAATTCCTGTATCAGTCAATGAATGGGAAAATTTAGCCCGGACTAATCCCATGGGAACAGTAATAGGGAAAGACCATTGGTTGGGAATGAGGGCTGATCCCAGAGACTTAACTCTCCAAGGAAGGAGACCAGCAGTGCCAATATGCATGCAGCGGACACAACCTGTACCGGAAACAGAATCAGATAAACCCTGGTTAAATGTCACCTGTGAAGTAAAGAATGTAGGTAAATATCCAAAATGTAAATATATTGTCCATCTGCCTACGGTAGAAGAGGGAAAAGTAAGCAAAACTATAATATAGAAACGGGAATTAAATGCCACTTAATTGAATGAGAAAATTTATAATTGTACGCTAAATGCTACCCGAGGAATTAAATGTAATAAGACCCATAAATGGTGAATGAAGCTTGAGAATATGAATTTATATGAAAATGACCAGTTTAGGGGAGAGGTCTGGGTAATTCAAGAGGCTACTGCCCTCAATCAATATGCAAATAAAACCTGGATTGCATGGGCTAACATTATGCTATATGTGCTATACCAAGCCCATTCCAATTGTTGCAAAGGAGTTACTCCAATAGAGGAAGGTGTATGGTGGGCATGTGGAAAATGGACGGGGAAAAACGTTACCACCAAGGGGGAGGGGAAATGTACCCTGGTATATCTCTGGCCTGCAGGTGTGCACCCAGTTCCTCTACATGAGGTTGTGTATAACCAACGGCCTAAGAGAAGTTTTAAGCCCACCCTGGACGCTCACCATTACAATCCATTAATTGAACACTCTTCAGCATTCTGGAGAGGATGGAGAATGTTTTGGCCCTGGCAAGGAGTGGGTGATTTGGAGTATGCACTAAGAAATGCTTTAGCTGAATTTGAGATATTTGCCAATGCAACTGGAGATGCTATCCTAAAATTACAGGCTGAAATTGAATCACTGGCACAAATGAGTATTCAGAATAGGTCAGCCCTAGCCCTTTGCTAACCTGCTGTCTAGCTTATTTGGACCATCCACTGGGCAACGGACATGTAAGTAAGGACCCCTGAGTTTGGGTTCCTCGACACCAGCCCCTCACAGGATAGACCCCTAGCGAACACACCCAGTGTCCGAAGCAACCCCAGGAACTACCGCCTTGCAGGGTTCAACGCTGCACACTGCACCCTCCAGCTCATTGACACTTGTCTGTCAATTGATCAAAGACATGGATATGCACCAGCTCTGTCTGTCACTCTGAGTGAGGTCTCTGCACACATTCAATCCACATGCACTGCTTTAGATAAAACACACAAATAAGCTTATTGACTACTGCAAGATTTTAAATGACTCTAAGTCAGATTATTAATAAATCAAGCAGTTAGTCACAATCAACTAAAAGAAAATTCGCATTGTAACCTAAGATGAATGTGTCAGTCTGTATTCAGCTTACCGCCCAGGCTGGTTACAATGCCTCTTGCAGCCAGCCCCTCCCCCCCACCTCCCTGGGGGTTGATTCTGAGTCTTTGGTGCTGTTTAGAAGATGGATTCCGGGGGAGACACTGAGACGAAGACGTCTCAGCTTTTATTACGTTTCCCCAACACCTCCTGGGGTCAGGTGATCAGCTCAGTCCGGCAATGGGAATAATTTCTTCCACTTGAGCCAAATTGTTCACAGGTATTTAGGCCAGTGCATTGCTCCTGTAATGCCTCTGCGGGGTGTGGAAACACAGCTTTGTGTTCTTATTCAAGCCATGTGAGACACACATTTGGGGATATGACACAGCAGAGATTCATATCTGTACGTATGTACAACATTGCAGGAAACATGCCACCATAACAATAATGTTCAGTATGCCATGAGCATTCCAAAAACATCTTACATGACACACTTTGCATCAGACAATACACAATTACACTGTCAGGGTCAACACGAATAATACACAAATCACACCATAAGGGTGTACATGGGGTACAGCATGTCACACTCCTGCGCAACAAAAACACTAAACAAACCATTGTGGAATATCAGAGGATAAAAGACTTCATCAATTGCTCTCTTGCTCCCAGCTCCATGAAGAGGAAATGTGCAAATGAGTTACTTCCTACAGCTGAATTTGCAACTTGAAGTAGAAGTGCAGAAGGTACAAAAAGCCCTAAACAAGGAGAAAGTGTATCTTTTATGCTGGGGAAAGGATTACTGAGGGGCAACGATTACTAAGCATAAGCAAAAGATCCCTTGGGTTAGCCTTAAAGTATACAGAAAGCTTGCTTATCAGAGAAGCTTATATTTTTTTAAACTTAAGATTGGAACTCACTTGTGTCTATATAGATTCACCTGCTTTAACTTGGTAAATAACTCATATTTCCTTTCCCTGGTTAATACATTTTCAAGTAGTTTATTATAGGACTGGCTACAAGCATTGTCTCTAGTGTGAGATCTATGGTGCAATTGGCCTGGAGTAAGTGACTGGTTGTTTGGGACTGGGTGTAACCTGAACATTGCTGTGATCTTTGATGTAAGGGACCATCTCTCACAAAGGCAGGCTCGCCTTGCTGGATAACAAGATAGATTGGCGCACCCAAGGGGACTGGCTGTGACTCCATGTTAAAGCTGCTCTAGTTTTTGAGAAATTCACACTTGATATTTGTTTGCTGAAATCTAAATATCGAACTCACAACCAATGTGGCATTTGTGCCCTGCTTCTTAACAGTTTGTCCTGAGGTTAATACTCACACTCTTGTGCCACTGCAGGATGGCCTGGCACAGTCTGCAGCAAGATCCCGAAATCCCCAGAAGAGCTGGACAAGGGAAAGGACATGGACACGAAGGTAGTGCAGAGTTGCTAGAACATGGAACCAAATAAAGGCTAACAAGAGACACAGAGAGACTCAGTCAAAGCTTGAAAAGCTGTACAAAAGGGTTCTTTTCTAGGATATGGTAGTCACAACAGAAGTATCCCATAAACAACAGGGAAAGAGCTGAGGTAAGATCTTTTATTGGACCAACTTCTGTTGATGAAAGAGAAAAACTTTCAAACTACACAGAGCTCTTCTTGTCTGGGAAAGGTACTCAGTGCTCCTCCCCGTCGATGTCTTGCGCGAGAACAGCCCCTAGTCCTACGGCCAAGGCGTCTGACTGTACGAAGAAGGTGCCATTAAAATCGGGGCTGTAAAGAATGGGCTTGTGGCACAGCACGTCCTTCAAGGTGTTGAAGGCTCAGTCACATACCGGGGTCCATTGGACATGGAGTGGCTGGTTCTTTCGCTGCAGGTCTGTTAGCAGCGTCTTGCTTGAAGTGCTTGGGAAATCTCAGCTCAGTTTACAAAGGCAGGTGCATGTCCCCTCCACATCAAGGGAGGGGGCGGTCTGGGTAATAAGCTTACTCTTGTTAAGCAAGGTGGCACAGTTCTGGGGTGCAAGGCTGGAGTGTTGGGGGGAATTGACTGGATCCTCTCTATTGATGGTTCATGAGCGGCTGGGAGTCATTCATGTAACTCAGTTGGATGTGTCCCTGCCTTTGGATGTCTGAGGCCCAGCCCAGGCTGGTGAGACAGAAGGCTCAGTGGTCCCCCCAGTCCAGGTTGCACCTGGGGACCCCATCACACACTGTCTGGGAGCCCTCAGCATTTCACCCTTTGTCTGCTTCCCTCTTATGGAAAATGATGGATCTCAGGGCAGCTTCTGCTGAGTGAGTGTCACATCACAACTAGACTCTTCAGTGCTGCTCTTATCACAGAGACTGGGAAGGAACAGTCCATGGAGCCAGGGCCACCTCTTACTCTAGAGATGGGGTTTCTGGACCAGGAAGGGCCAGCAGACATGTCAGGTCTCACTCATTGGGTGTGAGGCTCACACATTAGCATGCTATCTCATTCTCACTCAAGTTCCTAAGCTTATCTTACTCATTTTGAGTAAATATATACAGATTTAAAATTATAGAATCATAGAATATAAGAATATTTTTACTCAGGCACTGAAGGAGACAAAATATATCCGGGGACTTAGGCACAGGGCTTAGAGCTTGGAAAGCCACTTTCCAAGCTTATGTACTGGGGTAATCATGGAGACTACAGGCCCACATGTGGCTGGGGCAGGTTGTGTATGTGTAAATATGTGACAGTCAAAAAAATATGAGTTTGCCCAAAAAAGGAGCAGGACTTGATCAAAAGTTTGCAGGTTCTGCAAAATACAGTTCAAAATTTAACCACACTGGACAAAATTCATGGCCCTTCATTGTCCCAGTAGCAGGCAAGACTTCTCTTTTTCAATGAATGCTGTGTCGCCGGGAGCAGTCCTGGTTTGCACTGCCTAGAGAATTCTCACGTGCTCTAGACTTTCGTATGAATAAGGACATTGAAGTATTTCATAGGCAATTGTAAGCCGTGCACATTTTAAAACAAACTATTAAGTGCCGGCTGCATTAAAATCTTGGCTACTGGATGTCACCAAGGACCAAAGGTGACAGTCCCTGTCTTAAGCAATGACTGAACCCACCCCCTGGAAAATCTACTCTTTGATCTTGACTCTCACCCTTATGGCCAACCAATCCTTGGCAGCTCTGGGCCAGTTCAATTGGAATTTGCCTGGGCTGCTGTCCACCCTATTCCTCTGGGTAAAGAGGGAGCCCCCAGGCTCCTTGACCGTCAATCCTGCAATCTTCCTGGACACTACACATGCTATGTCCAGTACCACCTACCCAAGGCTTGAAAGTACTTTAGCAACACTCACATTCCATCCTGGCAGTTCTTATCCCAGGCATGCTGTGGCACAAGAAACAGTGGCCCATCACAGTCAGAGTATGCATATCAGAGCAGGGAAGAAACCCCAGATTTCTGGATGGTCACTTCTGAGCTCATCTGCAACTGTCACTGAACAGCAGAGACACTGCGAATGAGCGTGCTGCTTCTTTCCAGCCACTCCGAGACGGAGAGAGTGTGTCGCTCAAACTTCAAACCACAGATACCTGAAGTGTACGCCGAGTCAAAGACCACTTGCTTCAGTGCTCTCAGAACTTTGACTCATCCAGCACCTTATGCTAGGAAGGTATCATCCCCAGCCATGAATGAATGGGTAAGTTCTAATTTGATAAAGTCACTTGCAGTGCCTTTATTTTATTTACACAGTGGGGGGCAGGGGACCAGGAAAATGTTTGAAGCCTCAAAGGAATTTGGAGAGGGAGTTGTGCTAGGAGAGAGATTTATGTCTGAAATGTTGTGTTATGTCAAGTTATTGCTAAGATTTGGTCAAAAAGGCTAATTACAAAAGTGAAAAAAATGTATTTAAAATCCTTATCTTCAGATAAATAACAAATCAAATATAAGCACCTAGAGCACAGAATCGAATTGAATCTGATGTAGATTTGGTTACATAGACCTGTCAATTAAGTGCTGAAATTGACTTTTGAAAATATGCCAAACTGAGGTTATTACAAAAGTGAATAAATGTATAAATCCTTTTAAACTGGGCATCCCTGGCATGGTTAGAAATATTAACATGCATGGACAGAAGAAAAATGTTCTTAATTCATTTAATTCTCCTAAACATTAATTTTGAGAATCTGATGTCTCTGAACAGAGAAGTAAAAGGCATAATGTGAGAAAAAGCATTAATAAAGCAAGATTCAAACCCCACTTTTCACCAACTTGTCTGAAGTTTTCCTTTTCAGGCTGAAATTTTCTGTGCTGGTTGTTAGCTCAAACTGGGGAGGAGGGGATTTTTTTGTTTTGTTTTGTTTTACTTTTTTTTGAAAGTTTAAGGAAAATCCCTTTGCTATTACTGAATTATGAAATAAGAAATTAAATTTCTTGACCCTTGAAAAATGAATTTATCTCATTCTCTGTAACTCAGTGCAGATGAATCTCTAAAGTTCAGCCATAGCAGGTAAAATGAGCCCCATCTAGAAAGGAAATCACTATAGCTATGGGGAGTCTGAATTTTTGATGTTACGAACATCTGAATGTGCCTTAACCAAGAATACGCAGGGCCCATCTTCAGTACGACTCACCCCTGTGGTGAGAGGCAGCGCAAGAGTTGCACCTGGGGTGACTTTCCTCCTTAGTGTTGAAGTCCCTGAGACATTAGACTCCTACATCACTTAGGGGAGTTTGGACATTTTATCCTTAGGTCACAAAGGGAAGCTGTGGTAGTGCTGGGAATTAAACCCCGGCTAGCACACCAACACTATTTGGCAGAGTCACCATGGACTAAAGGAGCTCTGGATACAGAGTTCTCTTTCCCATCCCCACAAATGGGATGTTTGACATCAGGGTCAAGAATATGGGAGGACAGGATTGGGTGGGGTGCTGGTGCTGTCCCCAGCCAGGCTGCAGATGAACAGAGGACTTGGTCCAGGGCTCTCAATCTGGCACCTTTCAGAGACACTGCATTTGCATTAGTCCCTGGGGGATGAAATGCCAACGGCTGCAGGAACTCGAAGGCTAAGGGAAGCTCTCCCAACACAATGACATTGTCCACTACCAGAGGGATAAACAACATTAGTTACAAGTGTGCAGGCAGCTCAAGCCACACAAACCAGTGACAGTCCCAGTGCCATGAGAACAACCTGGGCTTTCGCAATCCCCACACCTGCACCTTGCAGGATATCTGCAGCAACGTCGTCCTTGTGGCTGGCAAACAGGCACCAGAGCGAGCTACCCCCAGACAGGCACCACACTTTTTAATAGCAATAAACATGGCTATTTTTGCATGGCCATGCTGCTCTGTTTACCCAACTCAAGCAGTGCCAGTGTTCCTGCAGGCAGGAGATGACATGCCGGAATTCCCTCACCGTCTGCTCCCAGCTCGCTCCCCCAGGGAAGGCTCTGTACACTTGGGGACACTGGGTGAGGAGCATGGGCTGTAGCCTCTGCTCTTTATCAGATGAGAGAAACTCTCTGAAGTTATAAACACAGCAACTGGGCTTTGGGGAGACTATTTGCATCCACCAGCAAGGAGAAACAGCTTAGAGTGAACTCACACCATGGGGGTAGACGGAGGCAGTAAAGAGAGATGTTGATTCACGGCAGGTATCAGGCTGCGTTGAGTCAATAATATTTAATCCAGCCCAGGGACAGTCTGCAGGAGTGTCTGGAGGCTTGGGGTATGCAGTTAAAGAGGGAATTTGTTTAAGGGTGTTGCAAATGAGGACATTTACCTCTATCACTGGAAGCAAATGAGTTGGGGGAAGCATTGCAGATGACACTAAGCTGGGGGGAGTGGTAGATACACTGGAGGGCAGGGATTGAATACACAGTGACCTAGACAAATTGGAGGATTGGGCCAAAAGAAATCTGATGAGGTTCACCAATGACAAGTGCAGAGTCCTGCCCTTAGGATGAAAGAATTCCATGCACAGCTACAGACTGGGGAGCGACAGGCTAGGCAGCAGTTCTGCAGAAAAGATTCTGGGGGTTACGGTGGATAAGAAGTTGGATCTGAGCCAGCAGTGTGCTATGGTTGCCAAGAAGGCTAATGGCATATTGGGCTGCATTAGTAAGAGCATTGCCAGCAGATAGCGGGAAGTGATTATTCCCCTCTATTCTGCATTGGTGAGGCCGCATTTGGAGTATTGTGTCCAGTTTTGAGCCCCCCACTACAAAAAGGATGTGGACAAGTTGGAGAGAGTCCAGCAGAGGGCAATAAAAATGATAAGGGGGCTGGAGCACAAGATTTATGAGGAGTGGCTGAAGAAACTAGGCCTGTTTAGTCTGCAGAAAAGAAGAATGAGGGGGGATTTGACAGCAGCCTTTCACTACCTGAAATGCGGTTCCAGGAAGGATGGAGCTAGGCTGTTTTCAGTGGTGGCAAATGACAGAACAAGGAGCAACGGTCTCAAGTTGCAGTGGGGAAGGTCTAGGCTGGACATTAGGAAAAAGTTTTTCACTAGGAGGGCGGTGAGCACGGGATGGGTTACCTAGGGAGGTGGGGGAATCTCCATTTTTAGAGGTTTTCAAACTGCGGCTTGACAAAGCCCGCACTGGGATTATTTAGCTGAGAAGGGGATTGGACTAGATACCTCCTGAGGTCCCTTCCAACCCTCATCTTCTCTGATTCTCTGAGTCTATGATTTTATGCAGAGCTATGTGTTATTGACATTGTCTCTCCTCGCAGACAGCAGGGTGATTCCTAGCGGAATTGAGTGTACAGTGCTGGGATGCAAAGGTCAGTTACAAATAGCGCAGAAGAGAGGTGCATGCGGATAGCCTGACCACTGCTCTGTGGGACGCAAACCTGCACAGCAGCCTGCACCCAGGAACTGTTCCCATCATTAGCAATCGCTTGGCTTCCATCAGACTGAGACTCAGTTGTAAGTGAAAGCGCAGACGTCGCTGGCCGGGCCATCAAAGTCATTCCTCCTGGGGAAGAGCACACGATGCTGGATTTCACATCACCAGCCAGACATAAAACAAACATCTGGGGCCAAATTTTCCAAAGTACTCTGCACCCAGTAGTTCCCAGTGGGGGAGGAGAAAGAGCAGCTCGTGGGGGAAGAATTCCCTGGCTCTCACCTATGGTGGAGAGAGTGGGAACTCGCCCCAGGTGTCAGCAGGAGATGGGGCAATGGGGAATAATTCTGTCCTGCTCTCACTAGGAATCACAGGGTGTTCACCATTCTTGGTTTCTAGAGAAAAGAAAAGCAAATACGAGGCAACAGGGCAGATTATGCCCTCTACTGCCCGTGGGTGCATGTGGAGGGAGGTGGGGGTGTATGCCTTACAAACGACTTCAAATCGATGGCATTGATTATGCCCCCCACTGCTCCAGGAGGATGCTTTCTCAGTCGCTTTGACAACCAGAATTTCCATTTTGCAGAACCTTGTGATTTTTTGAAAAAAAAACTTCCATTCTGAATCTGAACCAAAAGCTGAAATTTCAAAATTTCTTAAGAAACAAAAATTATGAAAAATTTCTATTTGGGACCATCAGCATGGTTTGTATTATATTAAAATATTAAATATTATATGTCTATGTAATATTTTAATATAAAAGTCCAAACAAAATGTATAGACCTTTTCCTGTAAAAAATAATTCATGAAAGTCGACGCTCTTAGATTTCGATGAAACTGCCTTTTTTGATAGAAATGTCCATCAGAAAAATGCTGACTGTTGCTAGTCACTTTTTCTGTCTCAAGGGACCCACCCAACTCCCAGCAACACCACTGGCCAAACTCCCACTGCAAGCAGGACGGTGCCCCCAAGCCTACAGCTCCTTAAGCTTCTCTCCCTGTCACCCTATCCCAGCCCTCTTCCAAGCAACTCTTACCACCTTCCACACTGTTTACGCAGCTAGAATTACAGTGCAGGAGTCCCGTCCCCTAAGGGCTCTGTGGCCCTGCAAAAATAATAAACACTAGAACAACATACTACATGTCATTACATCCAGCATGTAACTTTAACCCCTCACTGGGCATGGAGACACATCTGGGACTGAGTGCGAATTTCCCTCGGGAACAGTTCATTCCCAAACAGTGCACTGAGACATGGACGGGCTACACCCACACTGAGAAGCAGACGGGGCACGCCCACTCTGAGATACAGAGAGGGCACATTGGCACACTGAGTCACGGACGGGGCACACTCACATTGACACGCGAACAGGGCACACCCACACTGAGTCACGGACGGGGCACTCTGACACACTGAGACATGGACAGGGGAACATCATGGCAGCATCTGGAGGTGGTGACAGATCAGGGGCAGACGGGCACTGCACAGAGTGAGACAGTCGCTACCCCAAAAGTTTACAAGCTTACAAGCTTGACAGCAAGGCAGGGAAAGGGAAACAGAGACAGACAGAGGAGGAGATGATTTGCTCAAGGTCCAGCAGAAAGTCAATGGCAGGCTGGGAACAGAACCCAGAAGTCCTGCTCCCTGTCCACTGTCTGATCTGTTAGCCCCCATTGCACAGATAACATTAAGTGGGCCTTGTACACCAGGAGCACTGCAGATTTCACTTTTGCCCAGTGTGCACAGGGAATAATAGGCTGAGGCATCCCAAAGACTGCAGCCCTAAAGGGTCCTGCCCCTCGCAGACCAGCCGCAGAGAAGAGAGCTGCTGCAGGAAGCCCCAGACACCCCCAGCCAGCAACAGAGTAGCCCAATGGTGCAGAGGGAGAATAACCCTTTGATTTCATGTCCCCTTTGCTGCCTAGGGTGACTTACCAATTATCTTAAACGAAGATGATGTCTTCAACCTGTTGGAAAACACCAGCTACTCCACTGTCGACTACAACGAGAGCGATACCTGTTGCTCTGTGCCACCCTGCACCCCCTACAGCATCCAGGCCTTTGACAGGGTCTTTCAGCCAATCTTCTACAGCCTTCTGTTCCCGCTGGGGCTGTGTGGGAACTGCATAGTGATCATTGTGCTGCTGCAGTGCAAGAAGTCCCTGGCTGGGACTGATGTGTTCATCCTCAACCTGGCGCTCGCCGACGTCCTGCTGGTGGTGACACTCCCCTTCTGGGCCGTGCAGGCCGTGAACGGCTGGGTCTTCCGCACTGCCACCTGCAAGGTAGTAGGCTCCATCTTCAAGATCAATTTCTACTCCAGCATCTTCTTCCTGGTGTGCATCAGCTTCGACCGGTACCTCACCATTGTCCATGCCGTGCACATGTACAAGAGAAGCAAGTCGCATCTGATGGTGGCCAGCTGCTTGGTGGTGTGGGGTGTCTGCATCCTCTTGACCACACCCGATTTCCTGTACCTGGAAGTCAAGCCGAACTATCGCCTCAACATCACTTTATGCTCCCACAACTTCTCCATCAGCAGCTCCCGGCACTGGAAAACAGGCCTTCGTTTCTGCTACCACATACTGGGTTTCTTCCTGCCCCTGGCGGGCATGGTGTACTGCTACACCTGCATTGCCCACACTCTGCTGCGCTCCCAGGGCTTCCACAAGCACAAGGCCATGCGGCTCATCCTGGCGGTGGTGAGCGTTTTCTTCCTGTGCTGGACGCCCTACCACCTGGCCCTCCTGGCAAGCACGCTGGTCGACCTGCAGGTGCTGGAGCGGGACTGTGACAGGGAGGCTGGGCTGGACATCGCGCTGTCTATCACTGCCAGCCTGGGCTACCTGCACTGCTGCCTCAACCCCCTGCTCTACGCCTTCGTCGGCAGCAAGTTCCGCACCAAGTTCCTGCAGCTTCTGGGCCACGCGGGCTGCGTGAGCCGCGAGTTCCTGCGCAGACACATCCCAACACCGAGCCAGCGCAAGGACTCCACCTGGTCGGAGACCACCGAGGCCTCCTACGCAGGGCTGTAGTGGGGAGATGTGGGTACAAGGGGGCAGGGAAGGGGAGACGGGGCGGTGAGGGGCGACTGCTCCCCCAGCGAGGGTTACTGTGGAGACAGGAGCTGTTATAGGAAAGCAGGAAGCTCATTGGTCACCTCCGCACACCTCTATCCTGTGGGGACTCCCCCCTTCTCCAGAGCGGTCGCTAGGGCACAGCTAGACACGGCCGACTGCACTGACAGACTCCGGCGTGCGGGCTGGGAAGGAATGGTAACAGATTTCTGCCAGGCTGGGGCCGGTGCAGCTGCCTGGGGCTTTTCCCCATGGTTTCCCAGCAGGCCATGGGGCTATTCCTTCCCCTTCTCCCATTACCATGGGCCGTGTGTGGCGCCATTTCAGTCAATGCAGCGAGGCTGCATTTTCAGGGGCTTCAGATCAGAACAAGAGAGTCTGGGGGTTTCCTCACAAGGACAGAGTCTGGCTGGGACAGACGGGGTCAGGGCCCACACTGGGGCCAAGCCAAGGCTGCAGACAAAGCAGCCTCCCCGGCCACACTGAAACCCAGCACATGGATCCGAGTCCCTGACCCTTAACCCAGGGCTCCCTCCCTGACACCCTCCTCGCTCTCTGCAACCCCCTCCTTAGTCAGGATTGGGGTTATTTGTGTTGCTGTAGCACCTAGCTCTGATCACGGCCACATTGTGCTGTACAACAGCTGCACAAACAGCTATGCGAGTCCCAGCCCTTCCTGACACACTCACAGCCAAACACCCCCTGGCCCTGCTCCCCCCAACTCACACCGCACCCAGCACACACACACCCATCCCCACACTGCCTCGCAGAGTGACAGTGTCTGCTTTGTTAGTGCTCTCCCGGCTCCTGGAGACGGTGAGTTCTGGAGCCATAGCCCTCTGGGTTTGCACAGCCTCTGGATCCCTGACAGCTCCGCCCCTGGCCAGAGCCCTCCTGCCTTAACCGTCAAGTGAAACGTCTTGTTCCCAGACTAGAGGTCTGTGTTCTCTAGCTATGCTGAGCATTAATCAGAGCACATGTCAAAGCAATGCACCTTCCCGTCTGTCCCTCTGCCAAGAGGCAGCCGCAGCAATATGGTGACTGGCAGCATCAGCTCCTATCCCAGGCAACGGTGACTGTGCTCCTGGTTCCGACTGTCTTTATTGTATTTCGCTGATAAACACCCTTCTGCCCTCTCCTGGGGTGAACAGGGATGGCTCTTATGGGCAGTTTGCGGCCACTGTTGCCAGTTTCTGTGAAAGCTTCTCCCACTGGGGGAGTGACCCCACAAATGGCAAATGTCAGGAACTCTGCATCCCTCAAGAATGTGGCAATACACCAGCATGATGAACACAGACGCATTAGCAACATCAGAGAGTAGGAGGGTGAAGCAGCATAAGAAACTCCGCAGCCATCCAAAGCACAGTGCAGGTCCTCTCTCTTCCCAGGGGAAATTACTTTATATTGTAGCTCTTTGTGGCATTTGCTCCTGCTTAAAAGGTTATTTCACATGACTCTTGTGTTGCACTTTCACAGCAGTTTATATTTTCTTATGCATTTTATTCCTAATAAAAAATGAATTGCCATTCTCATCTGAGACAGAGACTGTTTCCTAAACTACATTTACCAGCCAACTTGTCTGAACAATGTAAAGAGCTCTGGGCTGCACTGCATTCAGGCAGGAAGGGGTGAGCAACTCTGTTTCCCACTTACACTTTGTGCTGGTAAATTCTGAGGGTCATTGCAGAGAGGGGCGTTTGCATGTTCCAGCTGTGTGTGCTGCCAGACTAGAAACAAGCGCTTGCACCGCTATCTGTGCTGCCATCCTGCACAGCACCAGCTGCCAGAGTGGCTAACGCTAGCAGCCCCTGGAGCACTGTCTCAGCCCGCACTCCCAGCAATGCTAGCAGGAGCAATGCTGAGCTGTGGTGTCAACGGTGGCCAACTTTAGCAGGAGCAGTGACCCTGAGTTGCAGCTTGTCTCCCCAGTTCTTCCCCTGCTCAGGACCCAGCATAAACTCTGGCCAGATATTCCTCAGTTCCCAGGTTGCTCTGGAAGGGTCAGTGAGAGCCAGGATCAGCCCTGGTGTTAACCCCATCATGGCAGGCAGGGATCAGAGAGAGGCCTAGGACAGTACAGCTATATCTGGGCAGTGTCAGGCCATGCCGTTCCCCAAACCGTTGCTATTTATTCTCTACTGGGCGCACGTTCTGCTCTGCAGAAAGAGGAAACCACTGGCCGCTCCGGGGAGGTTTCAGTCCATTAGCACATCTGCATGTGTCTGCACATACCACAGTGCAGCACTGACAGGAGCACCTTGAAACTGCAGCCAGCCTCAGAGGAAGGAGACCATTAGAACAGCAGCCGGTTTGTTAGTTACCGGCAGGAACTTTATGGTATCTTCTCAGGTTTTTATTGCAGTTTAACAGATTCATTAGACATGTCAAAATAAACCCCTGGGCAGCACGACTGAGCAGCACGTGCTTGAACCAGTGGCAGACTGGGGGTCCCCAAGCTGTGAAACACGGTGGGTGAACAGGGTCTGTAGGGAGGTGGGGCCAGGTGGGAGCGAGGTCCAGAGGTGAGGGTCAGGTGGGAAGCAGGGTCCCTGGGGCACAGGCACAGAGACAGACTGCAGGAAGAGGGAGGGGTCCATATGACACGCTCCCTAGAGCTTTCAACAGTCACAGTGACCCGTTTGTGAAGTCATAGGAGAGTGGTGGTGCAGCCCATGGGGGCCAGGCTGATGAGAAAGGGAGGAGCTCTGGGCACCCTCTTCCTTAACCACAAAGCTTAGTGCCACATTCTGCAGCACCAACTCATGATCCATGCCCACCGCCCCTGGAGTGCGCTATGAACGATCACAGCAGCCCAGCCCCAGCTCACGCCTCCACAGGCGCAGACAATGGGGCCCTGACCAGCAGGACGGCGGCAGCATCCTCAACGGGGCCTTCCCACCCAACCTGCCACATCCCCAGCAAGACGTTCCCACCCAACCCGTCACGTCCCCAATGAGGCCTTCCCACCAACCCGCCACGTCCCCAATGAGGCCTTCCCACCAACCCACCATGTCCCCACCGAACCTCCCACATCCCCAATGGGACCTTCCCAGCAACCCGCCATGACCCCAATGGGGCCTTCCCACCAAACGTGCCACGTCCCCAATGGGACCTTCCCACCCAATTTGCCACATTCCCAATGTGATCTTCCCACCAAACCTGCCACGTCCCCACCCCACGTCCCACATCCCCAATGGGACCTTCCCACCAAGCTGCCACGACCCCAGAGGGACCTTCTCACCAACTCACCACGTCCCCACCAAACCCATCACATCCCCAACGGGACCTTCCCACCAACCCTCCATGTCCCCAATGGGCTCTTCCCATCAAACCTGCCACATCCCCACCCAACCTGCCATATCCCCAACCAGGCCTTCCTGCCCAAACCGCCACATCCCCAATGGGACCTTCCGACCCAACCCGCCATGTCCACAACAGGACCTTCTCACCAAACCCGCCATGTCCCCACCCAACCTACTAAATCTCCAACTGGACGTTCCCGCCAAACCCTCCATGTCCCCTGTGGGACTTTCTCGCCAAACCCACCACATCCCCAATGGGACCTTCCTGCCAAACCCGCCACGTCCAAAGAGGGACCTTCCCACCAAACCTGCCACATCCCCAGTGGGGCTTTCCCACTGATCCCAACATGGCCTCAATTACTCATGAGCAGCATACCCAACGGGGCCTTCCCACCTATCCCAGCATATCCCTGACAAAATGCCAGCAGCATCCTCAAGGGACCTTCTTGCTGAACGCAACATATCCACTATGATGTGGAAGTGGCAGCCCTGACAGGCTTTCCCACCAAACCCAGCAGTGCGTACAAGTAATGTTATTCACAGCCACAAACTTCTGTAGGCTCTTTGGAGCAGGAATTGTCTCACTCTGTGTCTGTGCAGCTCCCAGTGCAGTTGGGTCCTGAGCTTGTCTGGGGGCTGCCCGGCAATCTGTGCAATGCCCTGCTCTCCATTATCAGCATCTGTACAGAGTCTGGCACAATGTGTCCCCAGTCTCACCTGGGCTCTCAGCAGTGCACTTCCACCCCCCCACCTCCCAATCTCAGCACCTACACAGGGCCCCATGCAGTGGGTGGGCCCAATTGCGAGGACGTAAGATCCACCTTCCATGGGACGGGCTTACAGGCAGGCTGTGAGCAGGGCTGATTGCTTGTAATCAAAAGTGCATCACAGTTGCAGAATCAGTGCAGCTCGCTAGCCAGGCTGGCCTTTCGGACAACTACCCCGAAAGGCAGGGAGCCAACGCAAAGCCATTCAGTCAGCGGTGAGTGTTATTACCCTGACTGTTCAGGACTCCAGCCGCAGCAAGCTACAAATCCCATCTGGGGACATGCTCCAATGCTAATGAACGCGCATCAGTCAGGTCCAGTCTTTCCTTATGTGCCTTAAAGATAGCCACGTGGCCATGCCCCTAGCTCCACAGCCCTGCCCCTTTCAGACAAGAAAACAGACAGCCACTGGCAGCACATCAGGAACCACAGCAGAGCTGCCTTTGCCTCTGGAGCAGCAGCTCTCCCGCAGTGCACCACGCTGCATGGGGGCTGCCTCTTGGCAAGAACAGGCTATGGCCCCAAACACAAACTCCCTAGACCAAAGGTTTCCTTCCTCTCCCTCACCCCAGCACAGCCTCCCAAACTAAAGCTTTTCTGTCCCCTCTCCCTGTCCCCAAAACAATCTTATTTCCCAAGCAGCATTCTGCTTCCAGTAGGACACTGATGGGGCAGCTAGGACTCTGGGAATCAACTTCACCTACATGGCCCAGAGATGGGATCATTTACTTGATGCACAGACTCTGGTGATGGGGGACAACTTTGCAGTAGGAGGTCTCCCCTAGTCTGCACCCAGCCTCGTGGTTCTGCCTATCTGTCATTTCTTCTCTTGACACATAAAAGCTCTTTCATCACCGGAAGCTTTTCTAGTACTAGCTGGACAGTTCTGCTTTTTGCTCCAGGTCTCCCCTGGTTTCAGTCCATGATCAGGGAGGGTCTGGGCAGCAGCAGAATCGAGTCCACTGGAAACATGGGCCACACCACAATGTATGATCTCCTCATGGTAAGTGTCTTCCGAAGTTCAATTTACTGTCTGTAAATGTGTCACAGGCTGTGGGTCTGTGACAGAATGTGCCCCATGTGCATGCCCTACATGCTAGTGTAATGATCTTTGTACACGGCATGTCTTGTAAGACGCCATTTGAAAACACAATTTGCTGGTCAACTAGGAGGGTGGTGAAGAACGGAATGGGTTACGTAGGGAGGTGGTGGAATCTCCATCATTAGAGGTTTTTCAACTGCAGCTTCACAAAACTCTGGCTGGGTTATTTAGCTGAGCTTAGTCCTGCTTTGAGCAGAGGGTTGGACTAGATACCTCCTGAGGTCCCTTCCAACTCTAATCTTCTATAATGCTAAGATTCTATGATGTTAACAACACATGTTCCAAACTGAGGTTGGCAAACAAAGGAATGTGTGCTCTGCTTAATTTGCATATAAGTACTAGGGTCATCAAGCACAAAGGGAGACAAAAGGGAGTTCAAACAGGTGAGAAAACCAGTAGAGAATATCCTAACATAAGGACACTTTCTCCTGAATCTCAACTGGAAATATTTTCCAAGAGGGGTGTTGACCCTATAAAAAGGGGGTCAAATACCCCAAAGCCCCTCCTACTCCCTCTCTTTCTGTCCATTGATCCACTGCATGAGAAAGGACGAAGGAAGCAACCACTGAACAGAAGAAGGGGTCCTGGCCCAAGAATTTTGGGCAGTCAGTGCTGAGAACATATGATGAGAAAACTCGGCTTTGAATTGAACAGTTTGTTAAGCTAGGGCTTAGTTGCATTTTATCTTTATTTTCCTTGTACCCATTTCTGACTTTTATGCCTCATTACTTGTAATCCCTTAAAATCTCCCTCTTTGTAATTAATTAACTTCTTTGACTGTTTTATCTGATCTGGTGGGTTTCAATTGAAGTGTCTGAAAAACTATTTGAAATAATAAGCTGGCATATTATTTTCTTAAAGAAATAATGGACTTGCCATACTTGCAGTGTCCAGGGGAGGGCTGGCAGGACAGGACAAACATTTCTGAAGAGAAAACTAAGAGTGGGAGTGAGCCGTGGTCACCCCGTAGCATAGCCCAGGCTGCTGAGAGGCAAAGGGTGGCTGGCCGGCTGCAGCACACACAGACCTAGCTGGGTGTGACTGTCGCCCTGGAGGCTGTTTGGGAGCTGCGGCAGCAAAGCTGTGTGAAGGGCCCCCAGGTCAGAAGGCAATAGTGATATGGCTACTCAGTAGTCTGGGTTGTCCCTTGGGTATATCCCAGGGTCCCTGGGAGAAAGAACACTGGGACCCCTAGGTACCATTTCTGTAACAGTGGGGCTAATGGCTTTAGTAGGAGCCATCCCAGAAATTCACCTAGGAGCTTGAACAGTGCCACGAGGCAGGGCCCTGGAGACGAGACTCAAAGTGTGACGTGTAACCTTGGGGAAAAGCTAATTGTGCAGATGTGGCCGGCGTCCAGTTACATTCTTCACACCCTGCCGTAGTGGGCTTAATAGGAAGTGAAGGTGTTTTCCTGCCCATCAGCAAATGAGACTATACATTACTCATTTGACCCTGAGAAAGAAAGCGATTGGGGGGCAGCTCATGGCCAACACTGGCAGCTGGGCTGAGAAAGCGACAGATGTGCACTGCAAAGCCAGAACAACTGCGCAAAGCCCCAGGGCCGTCCTAAGCAGTGCGATAACTCTTACAAACAAGCAACCGAGAAACGCGCCAAGTTTCCTTTCCTGTTCGAAGCCGCAGGCAGGAAGAACAGCAGTTCCCTTTGGTAGTTCTTGCCCTCGCACTGTGCCAGCAGCACGTGCACACCAGCTCCTGAGGGGGAGCCTGAGCGCCATTTTCAAAGGTTTGAAATCCCCAGATCTCTTTTGAAAATGGGATTTAGGCACCTGAGTCACTCTGGTACTTCTGGAACTTTTACCCCGTGTGGCTCCTACAGGGAGCCTGCGGGGCCGGGACCCTGTTGTGCTGGGGTCCGTGCACAAGTCCCTGCCCCCAAATGCTGAGGTGCCAGATGGGGGAGGCCAAGGGAACAAGGAGACCCTCATGATGTTTGATCATTAACGCTGCCAGCTGCCCCCACGCCAGAGGTGCAAATCATTCTCATTGTTCCTCAGCCCTCGCCCCAGCGCACATGCCAGAGAGCGAAAAGCTTCTACAAAGACATCCACCCCACCCAGCTCAGGGGACATAACCAGCGCGTCTCTAGCCCCCTCCTGGCTTACACTGACGCACGCAGGCACCCCCAGAAAGGCTCTGGGTGGCAGGTAAACCGGTGTCTCTCTCTGGGATCCCCTCTAGCCCCTCCTCTCTGTCTCTCTCCCTCCCAGGACTACAGCGGCGACCCTGACATCAGCGAGGACACGGCTCCTTGCCAGCAGGATGCAGTCGGCGAGTTTGGACAACACTTCGCCCCCCCAGTCTTCGCTCTGGTCTTTGTGGTGGGGCTGGCAGGGAACGGGCTGGTGCTGGTGGTTCTGGGTGGGCGGCGATGTCCCTGGCACCCGGCCGACCGGTATCTCTTCCAGCTGGCGCTGGCTGACGTACTGCTGGTGCTGGGGCTGCCCTTCTGGGCCACGCAGTTTGCCCATGGCTGGGTGTTCGGGGAGGTGCTCTGCAAACTGGTGGGGGCGCTGTCGGCAGTGAACAGCTACAGCAGCATGCTGCTCCTGGCCGGCATCAGCATCGACCGCTACCTGGCCATCGTGCACGCCGTGCAGCTGTACCGGCGCCTGCGAGCCCTGCACCTGCACTTGGCCTGCGCCCTTCTCTGGGCCGCCTGCCTGGCCCTCTCCGCCCCGGAGCTGCACTTCCGCACCGTGGCCTTCCTGCCTCAGGCCCACGCCGCCATCTGCCACCAGGGCTTCGAGGCCCATGAGGCCCAGGCCTGGCGGGTGGGGCTGCGCCTCACCTCCTTCTTCCTAGGTTTCCTGCTACCACTGGTGGTGATGCTCTTCTGCTATGGCCGCATTTTCTGCACGCTGCACAGGGCGCAGCTGCTGGCCAGGCACCGCTCGCTGCGGCTGGTGCTGCTGCTGCTGGCCCTCTTCATGCTGTGCTGGGCTCCCTTCCACGCCTTCCTGCTGCTGGACAGCCTGCAGCGCCTGGGCTACATCAGCCGCCGCTGCGCCCTGGAGCAGGCGCTGGACTTCGGGCTGCTGGTGACCGAGGGACTGGGGCTGCTGCACTGCTGCCTCAACCCCCTGGTCTACGCCTTCGCAGGCGTCAAGTTCCGCAGAGAGCTCGCTATGCTGTGCCGGAGGGGCCGGCGCCGGCACCAGGGCCTAGGGCAGAGCCTCTCCACCCGGGAGCAGAGCCACCGTGGAGGGGGAACCTCAGTGCCCAGCGCCCCCGAGGGGGACACAGAGCATGGCTACTCAGCCATGCTGTGAGTGGCCGGGGACAGCGTGCACCTGCTGCAAGGGGCTGCTTGAGACGAAGCCTATCTGGAGAGGACACTGCGCCCCATGCATTGCACCCGGCCAGACTCCCATCCCTCCCTCCCTCCCTCCCCTCCCAGGACTGCTAGAACTGGCTCCTGCACTGAGACACCCTTTTGTCTGTGGTTCCCACCCACCCCCACCAGTCCAGGGGCGACAGGCACCGTCCGAGGAAGGACAACTGGTGTTGCAACAGCGCGGCCCGACTGGTTACAAAATGCCGAGGATGCAATATCCTGCCCTGCTGCACATTCACCCCGGAAACGACCCTCCTGAGCATATCTGTCTGCCTGGCCTCCGTGCTGGCACCTGCTGCCAAGGGCCAAACCCAATGGGCACTGAATGGCAGCTCCATCAGCCAGGTCCTCGCACTGATGGCTCTGGCGTCAGCTGCACACAAGAGCTGTCCAGAGCCATGCCTGCCCCGGGGAAGACAGCTCAGGGACCAAGCCAGGGGCAGCAACTCCAGCTGTGGCAGGTTAACCACAGAAACTCAGAGCACGGGAACACCCAGACGTGGCCGTGCCCTATGACACAGTGCAGCGGCAGCTCTGCCCATGCAGCAGGACCCCACGCGGCCTGGCTGCAATGCACCATCTGGCCCAGGGGCAGCTCTGGGACTGCGTGACGCCAGACGCAGCCCCATTCCAGCCAGCGGGAGTCAGCGGGGCCACGCCCTGCAGCACCCCTGGCCCGCACAGCACAGACGCTGACGACAGCCTCGTGTGTAGGGGTAGCTGTTCTCCAGCCCAGCACCCATGGCGGAGCGAGACTGGATGACTGTAATGGGCCCTGCAAGCCGGGAAGGAGCCGAAAGCAGAGGTGAGGCAGGCTGTAAGGCGTCCACAGCCACTTCTGCCGTGTGTCAGTGCCAGAGACAGCGAGACCCCAGCCCCTCCTGCCCTGCACCTGGCATCGCCAGCACTGGGTCCGCCAGTGCCAGCTGCACGTGCTGGGGTCGCTGCTAGCCGGGCAGCCCCCGGCACATTCCCTCAGCAGGAGACTGAGTACAGCGTGTGCTCGCTGCCCCAGCCCCCACCCGGACTGAGCCATGTAGCCACACAACAGGGCCCTGACCCGGGGAAGAGGTTCCTGGCCCTGCTGCAAAGCACATGATAACGAGGAGCTCTGCAGCCACGAGACCCCATAGGGATACGTGGGCACCGGGCCCCAGTCTGTGCCGGTCCTGTGTCCGCGTCTCAGACTGGCCAGTGCCCAGGTCCTTTAGCAATAAAGGGAGTGCAACCCAGCGAGCGAGTCTGGGGGAGCCCCACAGCTGCACGCGTGTCTGGACCTAAGCGCTGGTTAGTTACGCTGGGAGTGACGCCTAGAGGGCACCCCACCGAGCTCCAGCCTCTCCCTCTGCAGCAAGGCAAGAACTCTCCCTGGCCCAGCCCAGATCTCATCCACAGCCTACCCCAGCCAGCCTTCAGGCTCTCTGCCTCCTAGCCCCCCTCCACTGCCACCTCTCCTCCCTCCATCTCCCAGGGGGCCCAGACCTGTAGCTGGGCTGGGGCGCAGGCCAGGCTCAGGGAGATTTGCTGACTTCAGAGAGCCCAGGTAGGTTGAGACTCTTGGATGAAGAAACTCCCAGCAGCTAATTACCCTCCATGAACCCTGGCACAGTCCTGCCCTCCAGCAGGCCCCACGTAACCCTGAGAACCCAGCCAGCTGCCCATGCCCTGGGCCTGGGGAGCGAGCCAGCTGCGGGTTGCACTCACACACGTGCCTTGGAGTTAGACCCGCTTCACTGCATTAGGGGACATGGTCATAACCCGCCTGAGAATCTCGGGGGTGTGGCGCTTCCCCTGCCAGGGGAGCGGGAGACAGAAACAGGGCTTGCCCGGGGTCAGTGCAGGAACACAACGCAGCTCTGCGTCCCCCAGCGGAGGGGCCCCGCACTAGCCCAAAGCCTGGGCTGGGAGAGGGACAGGGGGTTGCCACCAAGACTGGGAAGGAGACAGAGAGTCCACGAGCCAAAACCGAGGAATTTAGCGGCCCCAATAAAACCAACAATCATCCACAGACTCATGTGAAACAGCAACACCTCCCAGTTGCCCTCTCCCCACAGACCTCACAGTGAGCCGGGCCTGCCCACCCACACCCAGTGATGCTCAAGGAGCTTCTGGCAGCAAGGGCCGCAGGGCACTCACAAGGTGGCAGTCGCAGATCCAGCCCCTCGGCCCCTCCCGCCAGCTGGGGGCCCGGCGCCTCTTACCTCAGCCGCAACAACCTCTGAGAGTCGGGCCCAGGAATTGGCTGGGCCCCAGCCCCATAAACCAGGCCCCGGGAGCTGGGGTTCTCGGCGGGGCTTGTACTGGCCCATCAGCACATGTGGGAAAGTCTGCTGGCTGCAGCTGTGCAGCTCTGGAGCCAGGCCGTGAAGCAGACCTCTCCATGCCTGAACAACGGCTCCTCGGCTGCTATCTTTATAACCAGGGATGAGGCCCTTTCCCAGCCTCACCACAGCTGGGCCAAAGGACCAAAGCTCTGAATCAACTCAGGGGTCCCCGCCCATAGTACAGACACCAGCCACACCCTGATCTGCAAATCCACAGCAGCCGCAGCAATGCAGGACAGCAACAACGCAGCCTGGCCTACAGACAGCACTGATGGACGTCCCTTCCATCACATCCCATCCTCCAGTTCCCCACTCCCTCATCCCTCCCCACGCCCCCACCCCCCATACCTTCCCACCAAGCTACTCATCCCAGCCACCTCCTCATCCGCTCCAGTCCCCCAACCCTGCATAGATACACCCCCCTCCAACCCGTCCCTACACAGATACACACCCTCCAACCCATCCCTACAGAGATATGGCCCCCTCCAACCCGTCCCTGCACAGATACACCCCCCTCCAACCCGTCCCTACAGAGATACAGCCCCCTCCAACCCATCCCTACACAGATACAACCCCTCCAACCCGTCCCTACACAGATACAGCTCCCTCCAACCCAACCCCATCCATACACTCTTGCCTCCTCCAGCCCACCCACCCCCACCGCCATCCCTCCATGCACACACGGAGTCCTGGGATAGGGAGCTCTGTCCCCACCTGACCCAAGTGTCCTGCTCCCCCTGCAGCCCAGCTCTTGTCCCTTAACCCCTGGAGAGGAGGGGCACAGACAGACGGCATGGCACAGCACCACTGGTTAGAAAGCGGGGTTGTAGTTCACGGCCGGGACGGGTCTGCCGTGGCAGCTGGAGAGCATGACGGGCTCAGGTCACTGAACCGTGGGCATAGCTGTTAGCAGCCGGGGTCGGGCCCCATCACCACTTGCGGTACACACATAAGACAGACCCTGGCCCTAGAGCTCACAGTCTGCAGCCAGCCAGCAAGTCGCTGTCCCGCCACGGAGCCCAGTCTGTGCTGGAGGAGAGCCGTGTCCGCAGTGGCCCAGTGCAGACGCGGCCATGGCACGGGCTCCTGCAGGAAAGGGAGCTGGCAGGCAGCATGGCCCGTCTCATGACTTCCTCCTGCTGCACACGCCAGTCGCCTCTCAAAGCTGATTGGGATTGGCCAGGAGAGCCGGGCTCACAGCCACGACAACCACAGACCCGCCAGCCAGGGTAACGTGTCTGATCTCAGAAATGGCACCTCCAGCAGCACGGTGCCCCAGTGCCACAACGGGGTATTGGGCCCAGTGCGGCCAGCCAGGGAGAGCGCCCCTTACTGAGATCCCAGCTTGCTCCTAGCAGCCCAGCACCCCCGGACAGTGGGCCAGGGCATCGGGGTTAGCAGTGACTGTGAGGGGAGCACGGCCCCAATGAGACCCCAGCCCACTGACTGCAGCCCAGCGCCCCCTAGCACTGCAGACGGGCATGCGCATCAGCCCTGCCTGAGCGGGGGAGCCCTGCTTCTGGGCTCCCATCCCACTTCTGGATGTGCAGACACCCGCCACGGAGCCGCTCTCATGCTGCATATGGAGGTGCCTAGTGCCAGAAAAGTCCGTCTGGCTGTGAATTGGAAGCAGACACGTCTGCCACCGCCACACTGCAGCCATTGCTGACGGCCCATCACAGGCTCGTGGGAAAGCAGCATCTGCTGCCATGGGGAAATTCTCAGCAGGCAGATCAGTGACAAACCCTCCCTAGCAGTGCCCCTATAAATACCACAGGGCTAGGGCCTCCTGTCCCACACTCAGGAGAGAAGCAGGACAATGTGGATCGTGCTGGCTTTGCTTGCGGTGGCAGGTAATTATGTGGTACGCAGCAAGGCAGCTTGTGGTGAGGAGGGGCCAGGACATAGCTGCAAAATATGAGTGAAATTAACTAGGCTCCAGCTAGGGCTTAGAATGAAACCAACCTCTAGTTTCCCTAGAAGCTGGCGCATTCGTTCACCTGGGCATTACAGCACCCATGCGAGCCATGAGCGATGGATGACAGGCCAGGTCCTGCCTCTGCCCAGCAGGAGTGGAGACGTGTGCTGACTGATATATCATGGGCTAAAGTATATATAAAGCACATTGCCCATAGGTGTCTATCAGTCAGTATTACGCACCTCAGAGTAATCGAATAGTAGTTCGGCGCCCTATGCTTGCTATCGAGCCCTGCTCACTAATGCTAAGTGTCCGTGACACTTGGCATTTACTGAAGGAAGTTTTGGCTTAAGCAAATAGGGAAGCTGCAAAACCTGGAGCAGATGAAAGCTTTACCACAGCCCCAGATAGGGTCTTGCTCTTACAGGCCTATATGGGAATGTCCCTAAGGAAAAGGATAAGACATAGGATTGCTCTACCCCCACCGGACCCAGGAGGCTCCCCCACACTGTTTGCTCCATGGAATGCAGGTTTTCAGAACACAGAGCTAAGGGGGGCGCCATGGTACCAGGAAAACAGGACGAACACCGATGAGTTAGATCTAGCTTCAGATGATATACAAGGAGCCTTGTCGTTGTTAACAGGCAGGGTATGAACAGGTGGCTTTGGGGCGTCACTTTGGAGCACAGGTGGTGTGCCTCGCTGACTGAGATGGGTTCAGGGACAGATGTCCCTGTCCTATATTATTGGCTTTCAGCAATAAACCTGACTAATGCTGGTTATTTGGTCTCGTAAATCTATTTCATAACGAACCAAAGTGTAGTCAAGCCACTGTATATACAATGAACAATCCATGCAGATAAACAGGACCAGAGCAGCGGCCCATTGCCGCGCAGGACGGAGAGCACTGTCTAGCTAACTGTGCAAACCCCACAGGATGACTCGCCCAAGAAAGGTTCCATGTATGCACCAGCGTTGGCCTAAGCAATGAATCCCACTAGCCAACGGGGCATCCTAGACTCGCACGTGCTCACTCTGCACCACCGTGCCAGTGCTGGCAAGTTTAACAGTCCTGACAAAAGACAGGCTCCCTCCCCTGTGCATTGCAGACAAGGCCCTTTGCCTCTGATCATTTGATCCAAATGACCTTGGAGCGTCATTTTCAAGATTAAATGAATTTATTTCTAAAATGGCCCCGTGACACTGATCGAGGCCGAGATTAGTGCAAAATCCTGAGTTCTGTTCAGCCTGCGTGGGATTTATTCGCCTTCTGCATTTCGCTTGTCTCAGGCAAGTGGAACAAGGCTCAGCAGTTTCATTTCCTGGCCTCCATCCATGAGTCAAAGCTCTTGTGGTGCGTTTCCAACAGAGCAAGGAAACAGAAAAACCCACGGAGAGATGGCAGCTGTCCCTAGTCTCACAGTCCAAGCCACCTGGAGTGCCACTGAGAGGAAGTCTGCGTGGGTCCGACCGCTGTTCCCATTACAGCAACATTCCCAGTTTTAGGCTCTGTAATGTCCTTCGCTTACAAAACCTACACCGTCAGTGACGGGGCCACCAGCAGCTCATCAGCCCCGCTGCAGGCACAGCTCCTTCACCCACATAATCCAGCTACGCTTTTTCCTCACAGCCGCCGCCCCGCGGGGAGTAGACAGGATTGTCGGGGGATACGAGTGCAGCCCCCACTCACAGCCGTGGCAGGTCTCCCTTAACGTCGGTTACCATTTCTGCGGAGGATCCCTCATCACGGACCAGTGGGTGGTGTCAGCTGCCCACTGCTGGTACTAGTAAGTGGCATTTGTGTGCATGTCCCTGCGCAGTCAGAGCAGCACCAGGAGGGTGGGAGCAGGCTGGGGCTGGGGGCTACCCAGAGGCACTCTGAGCTGCCACTGGTTTCCCAGCCCCGACTCCCTGGGATGTATGTCACTTAGCCACTACCGCAGCACCAAGTGGGAGGGCCAGGGACTGGCTCTGAGCTGCCACTGCTCTCCCAGCCCCAACTCCATGCAGGTGATCTTGGGGGACCACAACATCCAGGTCTTTGAGCACACCGAGCACCTGATGCGTATCGAGACCATTGTGTGGCACCCCAGCTACGACTACCAGACGCTCGACCATGACATCATGCTCATCAAGCTGGCCCACCCCGTCCAGACCGACGCCTACGTCCAGCCCGTCCCACTACCGACCGCCTGCCCAGCTGCCGGCACTTCCTGTGTGGTGTCAGGCTGGGGCAATATCCTCAGCGACGGAGGTGAGTGCCACCCTCTCCATCTCCGGAGCTCCCCAGCTGCTCCGCCGGCCCTGTCTAATTGTCGCCTGCTGACACCACAACCCACAAGTGCCCAAAGAACTCAGAGTCCAAGCAGAGAAACTGAGAGGCAGGGCTGGGGGCAGAAAGCAATCGGGATTTTATACAAGCTGGCCTGGCCTGCCAGACCCCATGGGAGCCCGGGCCATGACCCCAGGGCTGAGCTCTGAGTCCATCTCAGTGCACTACCGCCCCGCGCGGACTCTGCCCGGACCAGGCCAGCTGGCGCAGCTGAGATTTGTGTCTGCTGCAGCTGGCTGAGAGCCGGGCACATGGATGAGCACCCGGCACTGCTCCCTACCTGGGAGCACAAAGGCCGGGCACAGGGTGGTGGCCATTACCACAGTAACTAAACTACCCTGACACGTGTCCTTTCCCCCACCCCGTGGGGGCCCAACCCTATTTCGTAGAGGGGCTAACTCCAAGCCACTCCCCAGCTGTGGACAAAGCACAGGTGTCCCACCCCAGCCCACTCTGACCCACCAGCCCTGCTCCCCTTTCAGAGCCAGGAGAGGACCCAGGAGCAAGCATGCCACTTGTGCACTGGGAGCCCCCAGTTAGTGGCAGGACAGCAATGGAATCCTGCCAGGAGTGCTGGGGTGCAGAGGGGGAGGAGGAGATGCTGGGTGCTGACAGGTCCCCTCTGCCTTTCAGTGTTCAGTCCCTACAACCTGCAGTGCGTCGACGTCCCCATCCTCAGCAACGAGGCGTGCGAGCGCTCCTACCCCGGAATGATCACCAGCACCATGCTGTGCGCTGGGTACCTGGAGGGAGGCAAGGATGCATGCCAGGTGGGGGCTAGCAGCCTGTCAGGATGTCAGAGAGGCGCTAGCCCTTCTGCCAACAAGCCGGGGGAAGGAGGAATCCATGAGCGCAGGGTCTGTGGGGCACTTGCAGCATATGGGGCTGGGGAGATCGGAGTCAATAACAGGCCCTTAATTTGCTGGCATCTCCTTCCCCTTAACTTACACACAGGGAGACTCTGGCGGCCCGCTGGTCTGCAACAGGGAGCTGCAGGGCATCGTGTCCTGGGGGTACGGCTGTGCCCAGAAGGATCAACCTGGCGTCTACACCAAAGTCTGCTCCTTGCTGCCCTGGATCGAGAGCACCATGGCTGCCAACTAGTTCCCACACAACACTCCACATCTGGGAACATCGGCACTCTCCCCACTGCACCGGGCCCACACGACAGGAAGAGCGAGGCCGTCCTATGCAGGAGCACTGTCCTATGCTGCGCAGGTGCGGAGATGGCAATAAACCCTGTTATCTCTATGTCATTCCCGTTTGTGCTGTGCGCAGCCGCCTCCTGACTCTGGCCTCGGAGGGTCCAGCTCCCCCCCCCCACCTTGCACTCCGCCTGAGCTCCCCCTGTGTGTCCCCTGGTTGGGACCCTGGGGAACCTCAAACACCCCCAAAGGGCCAGGCACCCGCCTCGCAGTCAGAGGCGATTCCCAGCCCATGGGAGAAACGGGGGGTTATTAGTTCCCAGGATCCCAGCACACAGAGTTTGTTAGCAGCTTCATCAGAAGTCACAGCAGCAACCAGAGCCTCTCTCGGGCCCCATTCCCCTCGACCCCTCATGGATGACTGCCCGTGCTCCCAGCCACCAGACAGGCCCCCCATTCCCTTCCCAGTCCTTTGTCTCTTTCCCAGGCAAGATGTTCCAAACTGTCCTGGCTGGTTAGACCCAGGAGGGCAGAGGGTCCTGCCCATGGTGTGCGCACGTGTGGCTGGGGGAGGCCCATCCGCCCTCTAGTGGCCTCTGCAAGGATCACATGCCTGGTAAATTCTCCAGCGCTAAGAGCTCCAGGAGCTTGCAGGGGCAGGTGAGGAACTCCAGTGGCTATGTTGGGTTTGACTCACATGAGCACCGGCAGGGCCTGTGGGTGCGGAGAGTCGTGGCCTTCCCAGACACAGAGTCGTCAGGTAACGGGAAGGTTCCAAACCAGGGGCCAGGAGGGCAAACGCCAGCGAGGGATGATTTCTAAACCCTGAAGCTCCCTGAGGTGCACAGAGCTCCCCTACCACCACGGCCACCAGCGACACGGAGCAGCATCCCAGATCTCTGCTATGTGGAGACGGGCGAGAGGAACAGTTCGCAGGGAGGGGCTTGGAGCTGAGTGGCAGTTTGAACAGGACACAGGTGCCAGCCTGGGGAGGTGAGCAGGTTCCTCTGCCGGGTCTCAGCCATGTAAAGCCCCAGGGCAAGCACTGTCAATAACTTCAGGGTTTTTTGAAAACCTGCCCCAAGTTACACATGAAGATCACTGCCTTCCACATTAGCAGCAGCCCGAAATCCAGCCCCCTCCTCCTTACCAGAGAGCAGAGACACAGTCAGTTCATTACAAAATCCCACCACCTGTACTCACAGCACAGCCCTCTCTGGTCCAAGGCTGCCTTTCCAAATCGCTTACCCTAACGCATGCATCAAATGCAGCCCAGGTTGTTAGCAAAGAAACAGGTTAGCAAGTCAGTGACAGGCTGGGGCAGGTGAGCCAGAGCCTAAGGGACAGCGCTGGCAGGTCCAGTGCAGGGAGCCCCATTAGATTCCAAGTCAGAAATTGCTAACCATCTTCCTCCTCCATGTCCCCGCTCCCTGACCTACTAAGTGCAGAACCTTGCAAGCCTGCTCATGTGGTGTCTTTGGCTGTAAGTGTTAAATGGGCACAGTCTTCTCTGAGAGTGCTGGCGACATCAGGCCAGGTGAAGGACGCTGGGGCATGTCTACACTGCGATAGAAGAAGAACCATGACACCGAGGGGCAGCCTGGGCCAGGTGACCCGCTACTAGCCCTGTGTCCTGGCAGTGTAGATGCTCAGGGTGGAGCCTGGCTCTGAAGCCTTCCTCTGGCTCCAGCCCGAAGGTCTGCACTGTATTCAAAGCGTGGGCCTGCCATGGGTTTATACAGGGGCCTGCTGGCATATTTCGTCTTCTCATCTATCCCTTTCCTAATGGTTCCTAACACACTGTTAGTTCTTTGCCTGCTACTGCCCACTGAGTAGATGTGTTCGGAGAGCTCTCAGAGACCTCGCTAACGCAGGGCCCAGCTCTGAACCAGGGAGACCCATAACTGAGCAGAGGGGCAATCACACACACATCCCATGAGGGGCAAGCATGGCCCTCGCAGCCTTGGGAAACACAGAACGCCCAGGCCTTCCCTCCCGACAGGGCGACCGGGCGACAGGGGCAGCTGACACCAAATAAAAAGGGTTTGGCCTGCATGGGAATTCCCAGCCATTACACTCTGCAACCTTCATAGTGCCAGGCCCAAACCGAGTAATTCCCTTCGAGAATAAGGATGCCTGGGTTCTGTCCCCATCTTGGAAGGAAGACGAGGTCTAGTAAGTTTCAAGTAGGGGAGGGGTGTGTGCTATGAGCCAGGAGTCCTAGCTTCTCTGGAAGGAGGCTGGGTCTGATGGGGTGGAGGGGAGCCAGGACCACAAGTTTCCCTCTGCAGCTGTCCTGCAAACTCACCCTGTGACCCTGGACAAGTCACTGATTGTCTCTCGGGCTCTGGGGTGTAAAAGCTTTTCCCCACAACAGCTGCACCAATAGGTCACTCTTCTGCTCCAGCAGGCCTATTGCTCCTGCACCCTGGGCAGGGCCTGGAGGTTCCCCACAGCAAGGAGCCACATGACCCACATGGCACAGCCCAGCTGCCCCAGCCCCAATGCTCCCACTCACCAATCATAGCTGAGCAGGAGGCATATGGCTAGCTACCTAGCCAATCAGAGCTCTGCGGAGGCAGCGGGCTCTCACACATAGTTGCTATGCAGAATGGCAGCTGTAGGTGGTGTTAGAACCCAGGAGACCCAGGTCCCAACGCCTCCTGCTCTAACCACTAGAACCCACTCTCCTCCCAGAGCCAAGCATGGATTCCAGGAGTTCGCTGCGCTGTCTCTGCGTGTAGGGGATGGGATCTTTGCATGGACTAACAAGTCTAACAATGTGGTCTCTTTGCTGTCCTGTGCCGAGGTGTGGCTGGGCAGGGCTTGGGTGCGCGGCACTGGTCTCGCTGTGTAACGTGGGGCAGATCAACACGTTGGGCACTGAGCCCTCTTGAAAATCTGCCAATCAATGGCTCAGTGCAATGAGCAGCTGAACGTCCACCTCAGCTTTGACTGCATCATGTGGAAATGTGACTTTCCAGTCCCCACCCCACCTGAGGCCTGCTCGTACAGCCTGCTCAACACCAGAGCGAAGACCAGAGGAAAACCACAAACATCCTGACATTATTGACAGTGTTTAAATAGGGCTATAAACGGCTGAGACCCAGCAGAGGAACCTGCTCACCTCCCCAGGCTGGCACCTGTGTCCTGTTCAAACTGCCACTCAGCTCCCAGCCCCTCTGGCTGCGAACTGTTCCCCTCGCCCGTCGCCACAGAGCAGAGCTCTGGGATGTTGCTCCATGTCACTCACGGCCATGGTGGGAGGGGAGCTCTGCGCGCCTCAGGGAGCTTCAGGGTTTAGAAATCATCCCTCGCTGGCATTTGCCCTCCTGGCCCCTGGTTTGGAACCTCCCCATTACCCAACGACTCTGTGTCTGGGAAGGCCACGACTCTCCGCACCCACAGGCCCTGCCGGGGCTCATGTGAGTCAAACCCAACATAGCCACTGGAGTTCCTCACCTGCCCCTGCAAGCTCCCGGAGCTCTTAGCGCTGGAGAATTTACAGTTTGCAAAATACCATCGCAGTCCCTTCGTCAGAGGTGTGAGCAGTGATGAGAACCCTTTTCCCGCCCCACACACACACCGTGGGCCATTCCCCCCCACACACATCATGGACCATTCCCCCCCCCACACACACACACCATGGGCCATTCACTCACACATACATACCATGGGTCAGTCCCCCCCACACACACACCATAGGCCATTCCCCACACACACACACACCGTGGACTGGTCCCCCCCGCAAACACACCATGAGCCGATCCCCCCATACACACACACCGTGGACCGGCTCCCCCC
>ML675751.1:77429-119291 GCA_007922155.1 Mesoclemmys tuberculata
GACACAGACACACATGCGGTGTGGGGATAGGGATGGGACACAGTGCGGGGTAGGGACACAGACACGTGCAGTGCGGGGGTAGGGACGGGACGCAGTGCGGGGGTAGGGACACGGACACACGTGCAGTGGGAGGGTAGGGACACAGACACACATGCAGTGTGGGGGTAGGGACGCAAACGTGCAGTGTAGGGGTAGGGACGGGACGCAGTGCGCGGGTAGGAACGTGGACACACATGCAGTGCAGGGGTAGGGATGGGACGCCATATGGTGCTGGGGTAGGGATGCAGATGCAACACGGGGGCAGGAACGCAGACACAGTGTGGGGGTAGGGACAGGACGCAGTGCGGGCGTAGAGACATGGAAAATGCAGCAGGACATGGTACCAGAGTTTTATTGCGGAGTCTGGGATTTCACATCTGCATTTGGTGCTTTAATCGTGTTTCTCCAGGCTGCGGGAGCAGGACGGGGCATCTGAACACAGCCTGTCTGCTAGGAGAGGTATCTGGGCAAGTCAGTTGTTGGCAATGACCTCCTCAATCCAGGACTTGTAGTTGCACACTGTGGTGTAGACACCAGGGTTGTTCTTCTGGGCACACCCGATGCCCCAGGACACCACGCCTGTCAGCTCCCCATTACAGACCACTGGCCCGCCGGAGTCTCCCTGCAGGGAACAAAGAGCTGACTAGTGGGGTGGAACAGACCCTGCCTGGCATCAGAGCTGGGCCAAGCAAGTAGGGGTGCACGTGCCCATTAGCCAAGGTCCAGGTCATCTGAGGTTGGTAGCCAAGGGAAGAGCTGCCTGGCCAGGCTCCCCCATCCCTCTCCTTCCCACCTGCCCTTGCTGGGACATCCCAGCCCCAGGGAAGAGCCGGAGCATATCACAGGAACCAACAAAGTCAAAGAGGCATTGTAGACTGTCAGCTTGCATGAGGGGGAGATTGCTGGTGCCTGGACCCTGCGCTGGGCCCTGAATGGAGCAGAACTTCAGACCTTTGCCTGGCAAGTGCAGATCTGACATGCCTAGCGGGGTGGCTTTACCCTCCTCCCAGCATGAATCCCAGCCAGTCACAGCGACTCCCTCTACAGAGCCAGCATGATCGCATGTGCATGATTTGGGCACCCACTGACCCATGCAGGCCCCTAGACACCCACACGGGCACACACTGACCCATGCATGCCCCTAGACACCCACGCATATACACACTGACCCATGCACGCCCCTAGGCACCCACATGTGCACACACTGACCCATGCATGCCCCTAGACACCCACGTGTGCACACACTGACCCATGCATGCTCCTATACACCCACGTGTGCACACACTGACCCATGCACATCCCTAGGCACTCACAAACTAACACATACACATCTCTATGCACACACACATGCATGCACTGACACCCCTTCTGTAGACACTAATAGACATATGCACGCTAGCACACACACCACCGTCTGTGCACACTAATGTGTCCAAATCCCTTGGCATTGACACCTTTCCACACACACACACACACACACACACACACACACACACACACACACATATGCCTCTACGCACACAAACACACTATCACACATGCACAAACATGCCTCTGCGCACACAAACACACTATCACACGAGCACACACACATGCAGCACTGGGCACTGAGAGGAAATGCCCAGGAATGTGTACACGCACCTACGACAGCAATGGCGCGATGAACCCCTGATGGGACATAGCCGAGAGCCAGCCGGTGCGCCACACCCTCGACCAGCTGAACGCCAGGCCCCTCCCCACACACCCCACGGCTGCTCCCCCATACCTGGCACGAGTCTTTGCCCCCCTCTATGTAGCCAGCGCAGAACATGCTGGTGGTGATGCGGCCGGGGTAGGCGGCGCGGCAGACAGAGTCAGCCAGGATGGGCAAGTTCAGACACTGCAGGGCAGCCGGGTACTGAACTGGGGAGGAGAGAGAATGGGGAGAAAGGGGGAGCTAATGCTACAGACCATTGGGTGGCAGGGACACACCCAGCCGGGGGGGCCCTGACTCCCCCTGATGGCCCCCTCCCCTTGCAGATGTGCCCCACGCTGAGCTTGGCCCCACTATCTCTTACCCCCAGCCGTGAGGAGATTCCCCCAGCCGGAGACCAGGCACACGGTCCCAGGCACAGGGCAGTCGCCGGCAATGGGGATGGGCTGCACGTAGGCACTGAACCGGGCCGGCTGGGCCAGCTTCACCAGCATAATGTCATTGTTCATGGTGTATTCGTTGTACTGGGGGAACTGGATGGCCTTCGCCACCTGGATGTGCTGTTCAGTGCCCTCGTCTGCAGTGGTGTCATGCTCCCCGAGGTGGGCCACCAACGTCCTGGGCCTGCAGGGAACAGCCGCAGAATCAGAGAAGTGCAGGCCAGGAAGGGACCTGAGAAATCAAGTCTAGCCCCGCGCTGGGGCAGGACCAAGTAACCCGAGACCAGCCCAGACACGGCTTTATCCAGCCTGCTCCTGAAACCTCCTGTGACAGGGATTCCACAGCCTCCCTTGGGAGCCTGGCCCCGCCGACCTGCCCTGGGAGTGAGAAGGGTTTCCGAACAGCCATGCTGGATCTCCCTTGCTGCTGGTTGCTTCCTGTCCTACCGTCCATGGCCAGGGAGAACGACTGATCTTTATAACCGCCCGACTGGTCTCCAGTTTCTCCTGGAGTCTTTCCTCAACCCTACACAGGCCCTGTTTGTAACCTGTTCTCACAGGTCGGGTTTTCTAACCTCTGAGCATTTTCATTGCCCTCCTCTGGACTCTCCCCAGCTTGGCCACCCCCTCCTACAGCACAGCACCCCGCTTTGGACATAGCACACCAGTGGAGGCCTGGCCCGTGCCAAGTCAAGCAGCCAAAACCTCCTGTCTTGCCTGCTAAGCCAACTGAGAATTGGATTCGCCTTTTGGGCCACTGCATCACAGTGTTTCCCATGGTTCAGTTGCTTGGGAAATACAACCCAGGCCCCCACATAACAACCACATGGCCTGGGTCCCACTGAAGACCTGCTTAATCCCCAAAGGGGCCGGCGCCTTGTGCTAGGACAGAGCTGAGTCCCCCAATCTGTTCTCTACTGATGCACCGTCCTACTCACATTTTGTAGCAATGAGCTGCCGAGATGATCCACCACTCGTTGATGAGTGACCCCCCGCACCAGCGTTTGTTTGCGCCATATGTGAAATAGACCTGCCAGGGCTGAGAGTGGGGCACGCAGTCATACCCCCCTATTATCTTATCGTCATCGGCACTGCTGAGCGGCGAGGCTGCTGCAAGGCACACAGGGTGGGTAGAGATTAGCCGGGGGGACTGGAACAGGGGAACAGGGAGGGCAGTGCAGACAGGAGTTACCTGCGGTGCTCAGCAGAAGAGCGATCCAGAAATGCTCCATGGTGCCAGGCTGGGCTGGGCATGAGGCGCAAGCAGGTTTATACCAGCTGAGCCAGCCCCCTTATCCGGCAGCTGCAGAGATTAGGGACTGAATTTAGAAACAAAACCACATCTGTCTCTCCAGGTAAATAACTGTCTACTCCATCTGCTGCATTCCCTTGGGAAGGAATCAGGGCCAGAAATAGTTCAGGCAAGGCAATCCTCCTATACCCTTTGGGTGAAATTTGCCCAGCGCCACGCCACTGTTACCCTGGGCTGGAAATGATAAACAGGCAACCTGCATGTCAAATCCACCAGCCCAAGGCCAACAGCCACTTCAGAGCTAGACGGGGCACAGGACTCCTGAGTGCAGCTGGCAGGAATTTGCCAATTCAACTTTTGTTGTTGTTGGAAAATGCCAAGAGATCAAACCAGAAACTGTTTGGGACACAGTGGCTTGAACACTCAATTTGAAACATTGTTGGTTAAAAGATGACAAGATGCTAGTGTGACCCGTCTGTGCCCAGGGGAGCCCACTGATAATGCCAGGGTCAGGGCAGGCTGTAAAAGGAGAGCGAAGTCTCCCAGCACTGGTGGGTGACACTGCAGTCAGACTTCCCAACCAGCCACAAACAGTGCTTCTGATTCCCCCACACTGGTTATCAAGAAGCCACTGTGCAAATACACACAGCCCCCTTTACTGCATTTCAGTCTCTGGCTCCCAAACTGACACTAGGTCCAGTAAAGAGACCAGTCATTTAAACTCTATGCTAAAATAGAGTCCAGAGTCACATGGGCCAATCCTGGTAAGCCTTCAGGGATGCCTTTAGTTCCTTCCTGGGCCTTTGGCTTCTGTAAAGGTCTTAATGGGCCATTAAGCGGGCTATTGTCCTGCGGCCTCTCTGTCTGGGGTGTGTCTTCTACAGCAGTTTGAAATACAGGTATATCAAAGATCTCCATAACTTTCCTCACATATATCACACATGAACACAAATATTATCATCTTATTCAGCACATCATAACCTTTCTAACAGTACCGGACATGGCATGTCCTACATGAATCATTATGATTTTGACATATTAATGTCAAATAACACAAATCCCCCCCCATCCAGTCCACATGACAGGTAGAACCAGTAAAATTCAGTGTTTTGAGTCAAACTGACTTTGTTTTAAAGTGTTGGTACATTTTCACTACAAAGGTGAAATGAATATAAGGAAAATTGAAATGAAATGGTCTGAAATGACTGAAATCAAATGTTCCAGGTGACCTCAATCAAAATTATTTCAGAGTTTTGGTTCACAAAAATGTTTCAGATTTTGACTTTTCATCCCAATTCGAGATGGGAAAGAAAATGTGTATGTTGAAAATTCTCCTGAGCTAGGTGGGAACCAGGTTTATGCCTCATCCCACCCCTGGGGTTGGTCTCTGATTGTGCCCCAGACTCCCTGTGTGATCTCAGCTGAGTCACTGACTCTCTCTAAACTGTGGTCCCCATCCGTAACAGGCGAGTGTGACCTGCTTCCCCAGGAGTGAGGCAGGGCTAGTCTGCACTAGAAGTGCCACAGTGGTGAGAGGTAATAAAACCTGCTCCCCAAGAGGTGGTAGCTATGTCAGAGTGCTGTCCGCACCTGCACTTAGCTCAGTGTAACTGATGTCACTCAGGGGTAGCTTATTCACATCCATCCATTCTAGGGACATAGTAGACAAGCCCTGCGAGCTGAAGGGGGCAACGGAAGCATTGAGTTAGACTGGCCTGAAAGGTACATTAGCTTCGAGGACCTTGTTCTGAGCTGGCAAGTGCAGAGACAAGCTGCTGTCTGGGCCCCTCTCGTTACAGCCTCATGGCTGGTCATGCCCTGGTCTGACTCTACTGAGCCCCCATCTTGCATGGCCAGTGGTCACTGTTCACCCTTCTCAACCCCCCCCCCCCCCCGGGTGCCTCCTGGCTCTGATCGCACCTGGGCATGTGTCATTTTCCGTTCTGTGACACAGAAAGTAACAAACAGCAGCTGGCAGGAAAAGCCCAGATCCGTGTTTGGTTCCCAGTGAGTGACCCTGGGGGCAGGTGTCCTTCATTTCATTGTTAGCACATAAAACATGGCCAAAGGCATCTCCAAAGGGCTGACCTCAGCCACCGTCCTCTGACCCAGGACAAACACACACTTCAAGGACAAGGGCATAGACCCGAGAATTCACCATCCTTTGTGACGTGCAGAGTGAAGCCTGGTTCTTTCCGCGTCGCTACGAATGAGAGCTTAGCTCGTGAGCACTGGACATGTCTCTGCAAGGCACACAGCGCTCTGCACTTGTGCAGCTAGAGCCAGTCAGATGCTTTGATCTTCAGGGCACTGTTGTGATTATTTTGTAGTGCAGAAGCACCTGCAGATTCCACCTATGTTGGCAACTCTTTGTACTAGGTGCTGTACAAATGCAGTCCTTAAGCACAGTCATAGCAGCTGGTTTACACTGGGGTGAATAAAAGAGGGCTCAGGTGCAGGAAATCCACTGCCATTACTCCTGATTCACATCAGGGAGTGAATGTTCTCCCTGGTGGTTCCATGTCTTCATTTCGTTTCAACATTTGTTAGCTAAACAGCCCATTTCAACCTGAATGAAATGAACCATTTTACCATTTAAACCTTTACTTTTAAGAGAGTCATTTTCAGCTTTCCAAACTGGAATATTTCAGGATATTTGTTCCATGACAAACTGAAAGATTTAGACTTTTTCCTAGTTTGGAACAGAATTTCTATTTTCCAGACAGTTGTAATATATAGACTGAGGCCACAGACACACACCCTCCGGCTGTGTATATAGGATATACATGGTCAGATCCTGCTGTGTGTACAACCCCTTTTCCTGCAGATGCCCCCGGATGCCTCCCAGTTTGAGTCACAGACAGAGTCACGGTGTCACTTCCCAGTGCCGTGTGTGTTCCAGTTGCATAGCTCCACAGGCTGGGGGGCGGAGGGAGCCCACACAGCCTGTACACCAAAGGCTGCAGGTCAGCTCCCGGGCCGGCCGTGTACGAAGTGCAGTGAATCCTTAAAGCAATTTAAATAGCAGCACGTGTGCAGAGCACGGGCATCCATCACGCCCCATGTCAGGCAGGCCCAGCTGCCTCCGCTGAGGGGATTCGCAGCCTGTCACGCAGCCAACGTGTACCGCGGCCTCCCCGCCCTCCCCGTCCATGCCTGCGTCACAGCTAAGCAGCTGGCCACACGCACACCCCTCGGTGTACCAGCCACGTGTCGTGCGCACATGTGCACGTGTGTACACGCACGCCCACGCTCCCCGGCCCACAAGGGAAAAGTGCTCAGCTCTGCTGTGACCTGGCCCCACCCCACCCTAGTGCTGCTCCCGGCCCAGGCACCTCCCCCGGCCGCGTGGCTCTGGCTGTCCTGCGTGTGGGGAACGGAACCTGCGTCACTGAGGCCCTGCTGGCCGTGGCTGGGCTGCGGCTAGGCCGGGCCTGCTGGATTCTTGCTCAATGGGCTGCAAAGTCCCCAGAACTACCCTCCCTCCCCCCATCCTCCCTCCGTCTCCTAAATCCTTCCACCAGACCCCCTGTTCCACCTAAATCCTCCCCTCTGGTCACACTTGTTGCCCCTTAAATCTCCTCCCCTGCCCCCCATCTCCTGTGTTACACCCTAATGCTTCCCTCCAGATAATTATCCTCGTCACTCACAGAGTGAGCAGGGTGACTAGCGGTGGTGCATTGCTCTGTATCTTTCCAGTCCCGTGTTTCACCCCAGTAGCCCCTCCCACTGCACACCATAAATCTTCCATAGGAGTTACCATCACCGCGCTGGCCCCAATACATCCCCCTAACCAACCATTTCTGCCCTACATCGTCCCATTACTTACCCCTATAATTCACCCTACATTTCCCTTTCTGGGACTCTAAACAATTCATAGAATCATACAATCATAGAATATTAGAGTTGGAAGGGACCTCAGGAGGTATCTAGTCCAACCTGCTGCTCAAAGCAGGACTAACCTCAGCTAAATCATCCCGGCGAGGGTTTTGTCAAGCCTCAGTTTAAAATCCTCTAAAGATGGAGATTCCACTAGCTCCCTAGGTAACCCATTCCAATGCTTCACCACCCTCCTAGTGAAAAACTTCTTCCTAATGTCCAACATAGACCTCCCCCACTGCAACTTGAGACCGTTGCTCCTTGTTCTGTCATCTGCCACCACTGAGAACAGCCTAGCTCCATCCTCCCTGGAACCCCCTTTCAGGTAGTTAAAGGCTGCTATCAAATCCCCCCTCATTCTTCTCTTCTGCAGATTAAACAAGCCTAGTTCCCTCAGCCTCTCCTCCTAAGTCTTGTTCTCCAGCCCCCTAATCATTTTTGTTTCCCTCCGCTGGACTCTCTCCAACTTGTCCACGTCCTTTTTGTAGTGGGGGGCCCAAAACTGGACACAGTACTCCAAATGTGGCTTCACCAATGCTGAATAGAGGGGAATAATCACTTCCTGTCATCTGTTGGCAATGCTCTTACTAATGCAACCCAATATGCCATTAGCCTTCTTGGCAACCAGGGCACACTGCTGACTGATGTCCAGCTTCTTATCTACTGTAATCCCCAGGTCCTCTTCTGCACAACTGCTGCCTAGCTTTTCAGTCCCCAGGCTGTAGCTGTGCATGGGATTCTTCTATCCTAAGTGCAGGACTCTGCACTTGTCCTTGTTGAACCTCATTAGATTTATCCCTCTGTGACTCACCCAAAATCACGTCTCATTCACAATGGGGACATACATACAAAAGGAAGTGTTTGTGAGAGGCGGGGGCAGGCTCTGGGTATGAGTGCGGGTGTGTGTGCATGTGTTGCTCTGTGTGTGTATTGAGATGTGTGTGTAAGGGGGGGCAGGTATGCTGGGTGGGGGGGAGTGAATGCACATGGCTGTGTTTGTGTTTATAAGCAGTGTGAGGGGCTGTGTGGCTCCGGGTGTGCAAGGCTTTGTGTATATGTATGTTTGTGCATCTAGCTCAGTGTGTGTGGCTGGACGTGTGAGTTCTAGCAGTGAAATTAACACTTCCAGTTCATCCCCTGCTAACGCTCCAGAGTCGGCAGTGCATGCAGGTGGGCGGTGGCATCAGATCCCTGCCAGCCTGGGGAATGGGCGGGATGTGAAGCAGGGGCTGCTCTGTGTGCGCATGATCCCATCTTGGCACCCAACCCTAATGTGCACTTGCAGTTTGGTAGTGATCACTGACCCTGAACGTACAGCCAGGCCTGGCTCAGCCCTGTGACAGCGAGCCTCACTGACCCCAAATCTATGGACAGGCCCAACTCAACCCCTGTGACTGCGAGCCTCACCCCGGGAGCAATGCAGAGCTAGAACAAAAGTTTGCACTCGGGCCTTTTCGACTCCTGGCTCTTGGAGACAGGGCGACAGTGAGTCAGAACAGGAGGGGCTGGGAGCCAGGAGTCCTGGGTTCTGTTTTCAGCTTGGTGGAGAATGCGGTGGGGAGTCAGGACTTCTGGGTTTTCTTCCTCTCTCTGCACCTGACTTCTCAGGTCGTGGCCCTTGCTGTGCCTCGGTTTCGTCTCAATGCCTGAAGACCGGGTAATAACACTGGCCTACCTGCCAGTGGGCTAGATCAACCCATCACTCTTTGCAAAGTGCTCTGACAGTGTGGCGGGAGGTGCAGTTACAGCCAGACCCTATGTGAGCCCCAGCCCTCCAAGTTCTGTGACCAGGAGCCCCACGCTCAGCAGTGAACGGAGCCAGGCAAGGGAATTTGCTTTATTGACTCCGTCAGCATGCGCCGCACATGGGAGCACACGGGAGCCCGCCTGCTCTCCTGGCCGGCCGTGGCTGTAGGAATGCAGGGCAGACGGCAGCCTGCGTCACTGATCCCCGTGCCACCAATGGTAAAGCTGGTCCGACAGGACTCCCGTGTAGGTGCCCACGGTTGATGTGGTTTTCTCATAGGTGTCCCTGGGAAGGAAAGTGGAAGGGATGAGGAGAAGCTGCATGGCAGTGCTGGGGCCTGGAGCGATGGTCTGCACTGTCTGTCACCAGCACCAAACCCAGCCATGGAGTTCTGGAAATCACCGACTCATGGCCCTGTTTCCCATGGGCCTTAGGGCCCTTGGGCAGCATAGAGGCTGGGGCTTCAGACAGGCAGGGCCAGCCCCAATCAATGCCCTGCCAAACAGGGCAAAGAGCCATGTGCCACGCTGGAGGCACAGCATCCCCCTCTGCTTCCCGGGCCATGGAGAGCAGCCACAGCAGGGCTGAGCTGGGCCCCAGAGAGTTTCAAGCTACAGGAAGCGTGAAGGTAACTCAGCTGTCCCCTCCCTGCCCCAGAGCCTGCCCCATCTGGAGGGCAGGCTGTTAGGTCACAACTAGTGCACGCTCTTTGCAGCTGTGTGAGCCCACCTGGGACTCTCCAGGCCTTGGTCTATGTATGGCGGCAACAAAGCAAATCCTGTCTAGTCTGGGGCGAGCCAGAGAGCACCTCCACCTCCCAAGCCCCTCCCTCCCTCAGGGGTGTCTCTGGCACCTGGAACACGGGAGGCTTCCTCCCAGGGTAATCTCTGCGACCAGTCTGCGCCCCTACCTGATTTTCTTCCCCACTGTTGTGGATTTGATGCTGTCAAGCCAGCCCTGGGCTGCTGAGTTCAGTTGCTCCCAGTAACTCTTGGCAACCTCCTGGATCTGGGAGAATGAGTCCTGAGCCTCTCGCTTCTGCAGCCGATAACTGGCAGCTTCTGCAAGAACAGACAATGGGGCACTGGTCTCTCTGGGGGCAAGGGCCACCCCCAAGGAGGCAGCTGCTTCTAAACTGGGATTGGGAAACCAGAGGACAAACTGGAAAAGCAGGATCCTCGCAATCCCTCGCTGTGCAAAGTGCCTGTTACAAATCTCCCGGGACCTTCCTCGCATCACGCCCACTGAGCACAAGATGCTGTTCACGCCCCAACGCGTGCCACAAACGCTGGCTGGGAGGGGTTCGGGTTTGATGCAGAGGGAGATCAGCCCATTTCAGGCTGGACGGGTGAATGCCCCCTCCCCACTTTTGATGTGAGTGACATGCTAAGCACGAGCTATGAGCACGCGGCAGCCGATGAGTCTAACACGTGTTTCTCAAGGCCTGGGCTGCAAGCCCCACAAGGGACATGAAAGGCAAGTGCAGGGGTTCTGGGGCAAGGAAACCTCAATAACAAGTCTAACTGGTATTGTCTTGCGGTACAATTGGATTGCAGCTCCGATGCAAAGAGAAGAACCTTTCCCAATGACTGCAGGGTGGCCAAAACCTTCAAAATGGTCAAGGTGCAAAGCCACGCTGTATGCTACACGTGTGACCCTGTTCTCATTTGAACTCTCCTGCTATAGCCGGAGCGGTGCATGCTCATTTTCAGTTTCAGTAAGGGTCGCTCCTGTGAAGAGGCTGAGAAATGCAGCTGTAGCAGCCCCAGAACGAGTGCCGGCCACAGCTCTAGGGTCTGCAGCTCACTTCGGGGCCAGCCCGGTAGAGAATTAATTGGCTTTTGTTCTCATGAAAAAATGGAATTGAAGCAAAGACATTTTCCTTTCTCCGTACAGTCATTCACCTGCTTCCCATTGTTCAACTGCACTTTTGTTGCTGCCAGTAAGCAAAACGTGTTCCCAGGAAATGGCATTGAAATTGGATGTTTCCTTGGCAATTTCTCTACTGGTGGAAAAACCATTTGGGGAAAGCACGTGGAAGAAAAGCATGGAGAGGAGGTGCAGGGCTGAGCAGCCCCGCAACTCCAGGGGCTCAGTCACTCAGAAAACCATGCCCCCAAATCAGCAGCCACTTTGGCAAATATTGGGCTGTATCCTCTGGTTTCCCAGGGCTTGGCTCCGCCCCACAGCTGTAAATGGGAGAAGGAAGAGTAACGTGTTCGGAAGCAGGGGAGGGTGTGGGCTTCTCTAGAGATCATCACACGGCGTTTAACCTGCGTCTCCTGGTTCAGGGACTCTCCCTCATTGCCACAATCAGCGTCTCTTACCGGTGCAGAGCAGCAGCAAGCCGAGGAAGGCTGCTACAGCGACCAGCTCCATCCGGCCCATGTTTGCTGGAAAAGGAAACCTCGGGTTACTGCCTCTGCCTCTCTCCCTGCTCACTGCCCCGGGGCCGAGCGCACTCCCGTGGACATCAGGAACAGGGACGTGTTAGCTCCCAGTCAGGCCGCAAAGCCAGCTTGGGGGTGCGCCTGCAGTACCCGGGGCACTGCTGGGATTCCCCACCTGGGTCACATCTAGCCAGCAGACCCCCAGGCTCTCAGCACCTAGCTCTGGGAGTGCAGGCGGCGCTACCCCCGCCTGATGCCGCTCTGGATATCATGGCTCCCAGGAATGGCCCAGTTGTCTCCCCACCCTGCTGAGCCCCTGTCAGACGCTGGCTCCACAGGCAGACTGTGCAATCAGCATTTCCTGGGCTCCGGGAGTTTATGGCCCTTCCAGCCTCACCTCCCGCCTATCGCACTCCACGGCCTCTAATCCAGCGCTCCTCCACTGAGCCCGAGACAGCTGAAGCCCAGCAGTTCAGCCCTCAGGGGACTAACTGGGCAGTGACCCAGAGAGACCCAGGTGCCAGCATCTTGCTGGGAGCCGAGCCCCTGAGCTCCCCGCGCCTGGTCCTGTCCTTACACTGGCGGAGCGGGGTGCCCTGCTGCCCTGGGCTGGGAGCGTGGCACACACCGTGTGCCCATGTAAAGCAAGCTCGGGCCACGGGGTGCATACGCAGACAGTCCTCAAGTCGAAATCCACCGTGACTCATGCGTCTGCCTGGTTACGCCAGAGCCGATAGCTTAGACCGAGACACCAAACGGGGAGTCCCCACCCCACACCTGTCCTGGGAAAGGCTCCTCCGTCCCTCTTGCTGAATTTATTTAACTCCCGCTTCCCGTGGGCTGGCAGGGGATCCCCGCCCTGGGGTGACGAGGGACCCTACCTGCTGCAGAGAGCGTGGCCCCTTCTGAGACTCGAGCAAGACACAGAAACCTGCAACCAAATAAAATACGCACAGCTGGTCAAGGGGGACAAGACCCATGGGCTCACAGGCCTGGCACGCCAGGCACAGCCTGCGGGGTGTGTGTTCCTAGCAAGCCCCTGTCGGGCCCTAAGGCCCTGGCCTCATGGGGCGGCTGCTCCCCCATGGCTCTTCCAGGTCAGGGTGCAGGGATCCAGAATGGGCAGCCTCCCCAGTGCACTCCCTGCACCCTGGCACACTGGGGCCAGGCAGCCAGATGGACTCACCGGTGCGAGGCTGCTGCTCGCTCTGGCACCAGGGTCGGGGCAGCTCATTTATAGCATGCTTGGAAAATGCTGCCCCTGCCCACCTGCGGCTCCATCGATGACACAACCTCAGCCTCCAGGTCAGAGTCCAGGCAAACACAGCCAGGGCCGGGCTGCGACCTGATAATGACTGGGCGACCGGGGGCTGCAAACCAGGAGCAGAGAAATTCAGCCCCTTGGACCCTCCCCTCCCCCAGCTCAGCAGGCAGCTTGTGGGACCTACCTCCCCACTCCCTGATTCCCCCAACCATCGCCCTATGTCCCTCCCCACTTCAGCATGTCCTCCCCCAGTCATTGCCCTAGATCCCCATCCCCAGCCTGTCCTCCCCCACGCATTCTTCCCCCACCCCCAGCCTGTCCTTCCCCACCCTTGCCTCCCCCAGATCCTATGCCAGGCCCCCCAGCGGAACCTCAGAGACCACTGGACCCCACAGCCCCTCAGTGGAAGCACAGGGGTTCCTACACTCCCCTGGGGGGCGCTCTGCACCTGGAGCTGCGTAGTTCAGAGCCCCCCGCATCCATCCCTGCTCAGATAGGGGCTGTGCCAGCCGAGCCTCCATGGCTCCTGGGGGGATTCACCCTGGTGTAGGGGCAGCCTAGGCTCCAGGTAACTCCAATAAGGTCTAGAAAATGCCCCAGAGTTGCCCAGATCAGATTCTGGGTCTCTGCCTGCCCTGGTGCCTCCTGCCAAGTGGGGCAGATGCCTCACCCACTGAGGCACGTCCCTGGCATGGACGGAATGGATGAGCAGACGCTGCTCGTGTGCATGGCTGGGCTGAAAAGCCGCTCGAGTCATGGACCGTGACTATCCCTGGCTCTGGGAGGGTGTGGGGTCTAGTGGGTTAGAATGTGGGATTGGGGCCAGGACTCCTGCGTTCCTCTCACAGCGGTGTTGCTCACTGGCTGTGTGACCGTGAAAGACCTTGCAAGAGACAGGGGGGTATGGGAGGGGGACAGGGGGAAGGCCCTGAGGTAAGACTCTGTGTAAGCACCGAAGTGTGTCTCTTTTACCAACAGAAGTTGATCCAATAAAAGCTGCTGCCTCCCCCAGCCTGGCTCTCTCATACTCTGGATTGACCTAGCTGCACCAGTGCAGACCCTGCATGACTCCCGCGTCCTCTGCGAACTGACTGAAACGCCCACCAGAGAGGCTGCAAACATGCTGGGAAGGCTCCTTATTTCTGAAGCACACCTCTGCCAGCTACGGCTCTGCGGGTGGAAAACTGCTCCAGGAGCCCTGGAGAAGAATGGGCAGGTTTCCTGCTGCATCCAGTCAGGATTCCCAAGTCCCTGTTTTCCTGTGGCAGCCCTGCCTCCGCACACGCTGCACGTGGCCAGCCATCAGCTCTCAGGGTAAGGAAGCGGCCGCTCTCGTGGGTGGCTGTCAGTGCGTCTCTTCCCGCTGGGACGGGAGCGATTATGCTTCTCCTGAGTTTTCCCAGGTGCCATCTTCAAGCCCGTCTTTCAGCCCAGTCAATGCAGCTCACAGATGCCTCACAGTAGTGGGCCATGACTTTATGAATGGTGGCAACGAAATTACTGCCAGGCAATCTTCAAGAGAAGAGACCCTGGCTATTTCAGCGTATCACACACGCGCCATGAGCTTTATGTCCCTACATGTCCAGTCAGCTGCCTCTGGAGCAACTGCAAGAGTTTTTTATAACCCGACTAGTTCATGGTCACGTACGTCACGCTTGGGCTTTCGTAACCATTGCTCTCCGAGCAGCCCCCAGCTGCACCCCATGAACACCCTCATGGTGAAATTGTGTAGCATTCATGTTCACCCTTATGTGGTGACAACACCTTCTAGTGTACCTGTGAATTGCTAAGGCACAGTGTGTCATGGAGGGTGCTTGTGGCATGCTCATGGCACACTGAAGGTTATTGTTGCACTGTCACATGTATGGTTACGAAGCTCTGCTAGGCAATATTCCCAAACGTGTCTCACAAGGCTTGAGGCAGATCCGGTCAAACACTAAAGACAGAGGGGCAGTTCGCACCCTGCTAGGGTGTGCAGAACACAGCCCAGATCTTTCAGGAACAATGGCCTGGCCTGAGCATCAGATAACGTGATGCACATTTGACCCAAGTGAAGGAAACCATGACAGACAGTACCAGCTGCCTGACCCTGGGGGCGGGGAAGGGGGCAGAGAAACATGGTAAAGGTCTCTCTGGAGTTCTCTTGCAAACCATCTGCAAGACAACACCAAGCAAGGAATTGAAAGACAGTCCACAGGGGAAAGGCCTGGCTGAGGAAGGGTCGCCAGCCCATGGTGAGCATTGTCTGAGACTGCAGCATTATTGATGTGTTAAATTTAGTTTAGAATGCGATTTGCTTTTATTTCTTCCGGATCAAATCTGATTTAGAGTCCTCTGGTTTGTAATCACTTAAAATCTTTCTGTACTTAAAAAGCACATGATTTGTTTTATGTAAAGCACCGCGTGTGGTTTGGGGTGTGCAGAGCCCTCACAGGGCATGGCAGAGTTGGTGTGTAGCAACGTCTGATCAATTGACAGACCTAAGCCGTCAGTGTCCAGTGGCAGAACTGAACTCTGTAAAGCAGCAGTTCTTAGGATTGCATCTGGGAATGGGTGAGGTGGGTCATTTTATTATATAATCCCATGAGTGGCTGGCCAGAAGCGCTCATTGACTAAGTCAGAGATCGCTCCGGCTGTGCGTGGGCTGACCCAGGAGTGGGGATTCACACAGCAGGGGCAAGTGCAAGATGGTGCTCAGGAGTGAGGGATTGGGGTGACACAGCTACACACCAGCCGAGATTGCAGCAGGGAATGTTACACTGTGTAAGAGAGACTGTGGCTGGGGCAGTGAATCTCCAAAGGAAACACGTGGACCATGTATCTTGGCAATATCACAGGCTTTATTGGGCGTGGGGTGGTCTCATTCTCACACACACACACAATTTGCCCTTGCCTTGCCTGTCCCACAGGGCAAGCCCTGTTCCCTCCCCCAAGCAGGTGTGTGGCTGGGCAGGTGGGGCACCCACCAAATTTCCTCCAGCTCTCCCTGGAGGCGATGGCGTTGGCAACCTCCCGACATGACGGCTTGTGCAGGGTGTTCGAGATGCTCCAGGCATTGCCCTGCATCATCTGCTTCTGCCCACGGGCGGGGCACAGCCCTGGCAGAAACAGATGCTAATGACAGCCCAGCAGACAGGAGGGAAGGAGGCACACAGGGGAGGGACAAGGACAGGCTTAGCCCTGGATCCGAGTCCTATACCCTGACCTTGCTGCAATGTGATGCCAGGAACGGCATGGCAAGGCTTACCAGCGCTGCTGATGCCCCTAGGCCCTGGTGAGCTGGTCAGTGGGACCCTGGTGGGCCTGGAGGCAAGGAGGGAGGCAGGATGGGTGTCTGCTGTGCACCCATATGCACGTGTGTGAGAGCGAGAGAGCCCCATTACTGCCTCACTGCATCTGTCTGGGCTGAGGGTGGCATTTAAACATGGCGATAGCCCGTGTGAAGCTGGGACAGGTGGAAAGGGGCTGAGGGGATGGGTTCGTTCCTGCTGTGAGTCATCTTTACCAGCAAACACATGGTCAGATGAACTGTGACCGTCTACAGCAGTTTTAGCTAATTTAGTTTCTCAAATACACCTTTTGTTCTCATTTGTACAGGGACTGTGTCTGTCTGTCTATCTCTGCGGCTGGCTGATTGGGTCTGTGTATCTGTGTGCTTCTGTGTCTGGCTGGCTGGGTCTGTGTGTGTGTCTAACTGACTGGGTCTGTGTTTGTCTGTCTGCCTCTGTGTCTGGCTGGCTGGGTCTGTGTGTGTGTCTGACTGGGTCTGTGTCTGTGTCTCTCTCTGTATCTGTCTGGCTGGGTCTGTCTCTGTCTGTCTCTTGTGTCTGGCTGGCTGGCCTTGTTTGTATGTCTGTCTGTCTCTGTGGCTGGCTGGCTGGATCTGTGTCTGTATCTCTCTCTGTATCTGGCTGGCTGGGTCTGTCTCTGTCTGCCTCTGTGGCTGGGTCTACACTGATGGCAGCAAATTCGCTGCCGTCACATCGATTGCTCTGGATCAACTGAGTGGTCTGTATAGACGCGCTCAGTCGATCCAGCAAGCGACGCGGGAAAACCACCCCCTTAAGTGGAGTAGCGCGGCGTCGAAGGGAGCGCTGTTCCCTTCGACGCAGCGCAGTGTGGACGCTGCGCGGAGGAGATGCTGCAAAGTCGACGGAAGATACACAAGTGATTTACGTCACTTGTGTATCTCCTGTCGACTGCCGCCGAATCGCCAAGGTAAGTGTAGACCAGGCCTCAGTCTGGCTTGCTGGGTCTGTGTCTGGCTGTCTGGCTGTCTCTGTGTCTGTCTGGCTGGGCCTGTGTCTGTCTCTGTCTCTCTCTGTATCTGTCTGGCTGGGTCTGTTTCTGTCTGTCTCTTGTGTCTGGCTGGCTGGCCTTGTCTGTATGTCTGGCTGCCTCTGTGGCTGGCAGGCTGGGTCTGTGTATCTGTGTCCCTGGCTGGGTCTGCATGCTGGATCTGGGTCTCCAGAATTGTCTCCTAAACTCAGAATGGTGCAGCAGCCCCTTCCCTCGCTGCTCCTTGCCCAGCTCCAGTTCTGCGGCACAGCTGGGTCCCCCATGCCCCTGCCCTTGTGGAAGGTGGTGTACAGGGTACAACCTGGCTGCTATCCCACTGGGACCGTGACCAGAGTGAGAGAGAATTAATTAGAGCGCACGAGAAACAGAAAAACAATCTGCTGACATCTGCCCCAGACCTGCCTCACGGGGGCTGCTGCAGGGACTGCATTAAAGGAGCATCTTGGGGCCAGCTGACCCAGGCGCTGACCTGACCCCAGCAAACCTGGCCCCATTGTGCAGTGCTGTCCAGACACACAGCGGAGTCCGTCTCCGCTCTAAAGAGGTAACAGCTTAAGCAGGCGAGCCAGCCAGAACCAGGCTGTTCCCCATTTCACAGGGGGGAGCTGAGGGTCCGTGAGAGCTAGTGAATTATTCAGGGTCACCCAGGAAGTGAGTCCTGGATCTCATTCCGGCGCCTGGAGGCCATCCCTCCAATTGTCTGCAGGACCTCAGGCCCCATGATCCCTGCCCAGCTGGGGTCTGTCTACACTATAGTGTGCAATGTGACTGCAGCACAACAAGGCATGTCCGCAGGAGCCACCCTAGCTACACTACTGACCATGGCCTGCTCAGCTGGGACCTGGGGTCAGCCTCGTGTCTCTGCTCACACGGCTGCTACTTCGGGGCCAGCTGCTACAGGGGAGCCAGAGCAGGAGTGGTAATGGCACCCTGATTGAAGTGCAAAAACTCCCTGAGCCTTGTCGCCAGAGCCTGGGCAGACACAGCCCAACAGGAAAGCCCAGGTGGGGGCTGACAGCCCATGGAGCCAGGGGGAGCTACAGAAAAGAGGTGGTGTCCTGTCACCGGCCGGTTCCTCCCGAGCTTCTAACCCTGGGGCAATAAAACTCATGCAACACGCACATGGGGGGAGGGTCAGTTTCACTATTTAGTGCAGGGGGGAAAAGAGTGTCATTGGAAGGCAGAGGGCATGGGAGGGTTCAGCTAAAAGGGAATGATCCATCTCCTGTTTCTCCCACACCCCAACATCTTATCTAATCCAACCTGTCCCTATACGCACCTGTCCGTTGATCCACTTATCTATCCCCATACACCCCCAGCATCCATCCATCCATCAATCCGCTTATCTGTCCCCATACATCACCATCAGCCGTCCCAATGTCAGTCCAACCATCGATCCGCTAATCTATCCCTACGCACCTCCATCGTACATCCATCCGTCCGTCCATCGATACATTTATCTGTCCCATACACCGCCATCATCAATCAATCTATCAATACGCTTATTGGTCCCCACACACCCCCATAATCTATCCATTCGTCCATCCATCGATCCGCTAATCTAGCCCCACACACCTCCACCGTACATCCATCCATTGATCCACTTATATATTCCCACACACCTCCAACATCCATCCATCCATCGATACATTTATCTATCCAATACACCGCCATAATCCATCCGCCTATCCCCACACACACCCATCATTCATCCATCCATCCATGCCTCCATTCATTGATCCATTCATCAATCTGCTTATCTATCTCCACACACCCCCATCATACATCCAGATATCCGTCCATCCATTCATCAATCCACTTATCTATCCCATGACAACCCCATCATCCATCCATCTGTCCATCAATCCACTTATCTATCCCATACACTGCCATCATCTACGTATCCATCCATCGTCCCCAACACTAGCTATCCCCAACACTTCCATCATCCATCCATCCATGCATCCATCCATCAATCCACTTGGCTATCGCCATACACTCCCCCATCATCCATCCATCCATCCATCCACCCACTTATCTAGCCCCACTCACCACCATCAGCCATCCAGCCATCGAACCACTTATCTGTCCCATACACCACTATCAGCCATCCATTGATCTGCTTATCTATTCCCACACATGCCTATCACCCAACCATTCCTCCATCTGCTTATCTATCCCTACACACCCCATCATCCATCCATCCATCCATTGATCTATCCCCACACGTCCATGTGCATCCATTCACCCATCCATCCATCAATGCTTTTAGCTATCCCCACATACCCCCATCATCCATTATCCATCCATCCATCCATCGATCCGCTTCTGTATCCGCACATACTCCCATCATGCATCCATCCATCCATTGATCCAAGTAGCTGTCCCCACACGCCCCCATGTATCTATCTGTCTGTCTGTCTGTCTGTACATATACACACCCATCATCTATCTATCTTTCTCCCTTCTTGTCTGGCAGCCCCGCACCATTAGCAGCTCTCTGCCCAGGAGGGGACTTGGTTCCCTGCCCATGGAGAATGACAAGGACTCCCCGCATCGACCCGCCCTGCTTAGCACAGGGGGTATGTAAAGCTGGGGCTCTGGGCATGCGCAGAGCTGGCATTGTTGTGTCCCCGCTGCTCTTCTGGGTCCTCCATTGTGCTCCTCTGTGTGCCCTTCTTCCACCTCCTCAGAACAGCGCCAGGGCCAGCTTCTCAGGGTCAGCAGCCAGTGGCACGGCCAGTGGCATGGCCTCAGCAATGAGGAGCAGGAGCTGCCGCCGCTGTAAAGCACACGGAACCGCACAGAGGAGACGTGCTGTATCACGGCTCGGTTCTCGTTATTTACGAATTATTAGTGTTAATAAGTTGGGCTCCCTCTTTGCCCCTGCGCAGCTGTTCCACCTCCTCCAGCCTCCAGCATGCACGGGGCTCTCGTCTCCCTATGCCTCACACAAGGGCCCGCTCCCATGAATCACATTCCCACAGCACCCTGCTGCAGCCGCACAGCAACGCCTCCTCCAGCCTCCAGCATGCACGGGGCTCTCGTCTCCCTATGCCTCACACAAGGGCCCGCTCCCATGAATCACATTCCCACAGCACCCTGCTGCAGCTGCACAGCAACGCCTCCTCCAGCCTCCAGCATGCACGGGGCTCTCGTCTCCCTATGCCTCACACAAGGGCCCGCTCCCATGAATCACATTCCCACAGCACCCTGCTGCAGCCGCACAGCAACACCTCCTCCAGCCTCCAGCATGCACGGGGCTCTCGTCTCCCTATGCCTCACACAAGGGCCCGCTCCCATGAATCACATTCCCACAGCACCCTGCTGCAGCCGCACAGCAATGCCTGGTTACTGTTAGGTCTTGGCACCGCCAGTGACGCACGCCTAGGAGTGCCAGTCGGGCCAGGACCCCATTGTCGTACAAACCCAGACCAGGAAGATGGTCTCTGGCCCAAAGAGCTGACAACCAGTTTGTCTGCACACAGAAGCTCTATCCTGAACATGGTGCCACGCCAGCAGGAAGCAGGCAGCTCTGTCAGCATAAAGGGGCTTTATACTGAGCCAGCGGTTTCCCTTCCGGGAGTGGAAGAAGCCAGGGCAAGACATCTTTCTATTGTTGTCGATGCATCCACACAAGGGCTTGGCCTGGTGTAACTACCTCCGTAAAACTCAGACCTGGAACCAAAATAAAGCTGCTGGCCCAGAACCAGGCATCCACTCACCGGCTTCTCCGTCAGCGGCTCTCTGACAGGCTGCTGACCTGGGGGGTCCAAAGGGTTGTTTATTTAAGTGACCAAAGGATGAGCAGGCAGGCCGTGGGCCTGAACTCCTGCTCCCAAGGTCACTTTGCTCAGAGCTTGTGCAATATTTGCTCCTGGTAGCTGATCAGCCAGCTTTCCTGGAGCCGTTCAAACGTGCACATGGGTCACCAGGCAGCTCTGCAGTTGGGCTCAGGGGGGCAAGGCGTAAGGCAGCAGCAGTGATGCACAGCACTGAGGGGCTGGCACTCAGAAAGGAGCCCTGTGACCACTCTTCAGACCCGCATGACCTGCCAGCCCCAGAGACCCGTGGGTTGCGGGACCAACATCTTATTTCCATAAGAAATTAAGACCAGCCAGACTGGGTCAGAGCACGGGTCCATCCAGCCCAGTGTCCTGTCTGCCCACAGTGGCCATGCCAGGTGCTTCAGAGAGAATGAACAGAGCAGGTATCCAGTGATCCGTCCCGTCAGCCATGCCCAGCCTCTGGCAAACAGCAATCCCTGCCCAGCCTGGCTGATAGCCACTGACGGACCTGTCCTCCAGGAACATAGCTAGGTCTTTTTTGAACCCTGTTGTAGTCTTGGCCTTCACAACATCCTCTGGCAAGGAGTTCCACAGGTTGGTTGCATGTTGTGTGAAGAATTATTTACCTTTTGTTTTAAACCTGCTGCCTATTAATTTAATTGGGTGACCCCTAGTTCTTGTGTTATGAGGAGTAAATAACACCTCCTTATTCACTTCCTCCACACCAGTCATGATTTTATAGCCCTCTATCATATCCCCCCTTAGTCGTCTCTTTTCCAAGCTAAAAAGTCCCAGTCTATTAATCTCTCCTTATACGGAAGCTGTTCCAGACCCGTAATCAGTTTTGTTGCACCTTTCTGTACCTTTTCCAATTCCAATAGATCTTTTTTGAGCTGGGGCGCCGAGATCTGCATCCAATATTCAAGATGGGGCGTCCCATGGGTTTACAGAGTGGCAATACGATATTTTTGGTCTTATTTTCTATTCCTTTCCTAATAGTTCCCAACATTGTGTTCATTTTTTTGACAGCCGCTTTACACTGAGTGGATGTTTTCAAAGAACTATCCATAATGACCCCCTTTCTTGAGTGGTAAGGGACTGTTTTCTTAGCATTCTCCCTCTACCCATCCTCCCAATATTATCATAATCATTAATAATAATACTAAGCAGGACTCACCTCCCTTCACTGGGGCGTTTCTGCAACACCCAGCACCTCCCGCTGTTGTTGCACAGAGATGAATAAATAAGGGACGTCCCTTGTACCGTGGGCCTGCGGTGACCCTCCTTGAGGCTGTTGCAAACCCAAGCTCACTTCCCTGCAGTCAGTGCATGCAGCAGGGGACTGGAAACAAGCATTTGGGTCTGGATCTCTAGGGGCTTGTCTACACTTATGGCATGCAGCCATGCAGCTGCACTGCTGCAGCGCTTAGCATTTTCCATGCTACCTACACCGAGGGGAGTGCAGAGCTGCTCCTAGGAGCGTAGGTGCTCCACCCTCAGGGACAAGAAAAGCCCTCCTCTTGACACAGCACCCTCTACACCAGGAGCTAGGCCAGTTTAACTATGCACTCCTAAGTTTGTAGTGTAAACCAGGGCTAAGAACGACTCCCCTCCCCACCCCCATCTTGATGTAAAGGGACACCCCAGTGAAGGTGGCCCAGTGGCCAATCCCTCTGCCTGTTAAAAAGCTGTGCTTGGTTCCAGTTTGAAATGGTTTCACCTCAACGCCCAGCCACTAGATCTTCTTCTGCCTTTGGTGAATTTAAAGAGCCCCCTCGTGGCCGTGTGTCAGTAATTGTTGTGTTAAAGGGAAATATTTAAATGTGGTAAGTTCAAACACACACATATTCTCGACCCCACACTCCACACACCCCAACCACTTCCGCCTGATGTCAGGCTTCACAACAATAAATAACTGCTAAGCCCAGCAGAGCCCATTAGCTCAATTGGTCTGACTTGCTGCGTAACACTGGCCAGAGACGCAAACCCCAGCTCCCCTGCACTCAACCCAGTCGCTTGCTCTGGACTAAAGCGTCTTCCAGCCCGGCACCAGTTGGAAGCTGATAGGGAACCCACCACTTCCCAGGGGAGTTTGTGCCAAAGGTGAATCGAGCTAGTTAACTAAGGTAGTTCAGCACTGGAGTAAATTGCCTGGGGAGATTGTGCAATCTCCTCACTGGTGCTTTGTAAGGGCTGGTTACACAAACGCCTGTTGGGGCTGGGCTGGGCAATGCGTGATCCTGCCCAGAATGCAGGGCCAGGACTAGATGAGCTTGTACGGTTCCTTCCAGCCTACGATTCTCTGCGTTACTCACCTTCACCGATATCGTTTGTACCTGGCTTCTAATTGGATTGTGTATGGCTTTGACACCTCGCAACTAGTTCTGTCCTGCCATTCTCTGCTGGATAAGAACCCGTTTGTCCCTGCTACAGTCTAACCTCTGTGAATGTGCTCATAGACTTGGATCAAGTCACCCAACAATATTCTTTTGAATAAGTGAAGCAAATTGGTCTCCTTCTGGCACTTGCTGGCAGGCTTTTTCCAGGAACAGTTTGTGTATTAGGATCATTTGTGCATCTATTTTCTGCACCCTCTACAGGTTTTCAGCATCCCGAGCTGGAGAAGTGTCACCACCCATGTGCATGTATCTAGGCTGCACAGCCTAACCCTGTGTACGGTGCATAGGAGATGCAAGACTGTAACTGACAGACACGCAGGAAATGTGCAAAGCCTCTGCTGTGTGCGGCAGGGGGAAGCCTGGGCCCAGGCGCCGCAAGGTGACAAAGGGGAGGAAATTCAGGGCTGTCAAGTGAGCCTGAGCCTGCAAACCCGTGGCTCAATGTGGCTCAGGGGCAGCTGAGGGGCCAGGGAGCGACTGTGTGAATGGCATGCAGCACGGACTGGTTGTAGGCGATCCAGGGCCAAGCGTGGGTGCAGGGGAGGCAGGGGCACTGAGAAAAACAGGATGGAAAAAAGCAAAGTGAGGCTGAGTGTTTTGAGGCCTCCCCCGACGGAGCAGTGGCCAGCGCCCCCGGATACAAACCCAGCACTAAGGCCATGAGCATTTATTCATGGCTACGAAAAAGCAAGAGAAAACAGGAACGTGGATCTCGGCCAGGGGCCCAGCACCCCTGGACTGCCCGTGAGCAACGCAGACAAGCTCCCTCAGTCAGCTCTCTCCTTGGCAAACTTCTCATTGAACTTTTCCTTCAGCTTCTGGAATTGCTCAGAGAACCAGTTCCTGCAAGACAAGGGAGGCAGAGGCGCCCTCAGCCCGTGTGTTAGGGCCTGTGCCGCCTCACCCTGCGCAGGGGCTATGGGCTGTGCCTTCGCGAAAAGTGACCGCGCAGCTACGCTGCGCTTCCCAGCACTGCCGTCTAGGGGGGCTGGCAGAGCCAGCTCCCCCCTGGGGACAGAGCCCGGCCGCGGCCGGCAGCCGCCCTGGGAAATCTCAGCAGCCCGCCCGCCACTGCAGTTAGGTCTAGGGCTTTGACACGTGGCTGATGAACGGGCATTTCCCGCCCCCTGCGGCTGGGAGGCAGCTAGCTGGCTCTGGCCCAACCACGACGTAAAGCAGGAGAGTTTCTCGGCTGCACCCTCCATCCAGCTTCCCGTGGGATGGCACCGCAGGCTGGGCTGTGCAGCTCTCAGCAGCGACTCAGCACAGAGCCCCCAGTGCCAGGAGCTGCCCAGAGCCCCCCAGTGCCAGGAGCTGCCCAGAGCCCCCAGTGCCAGGAGCTGCCCAGAGCCCCCAGTGCCAGGAGCTGCCAGAGCCCAGCCAGGATGAGGCGTGTCCAGTGCACGCCAGGCCCGCTGTCCCAGTGTGACCAGTGCAGAGCCACCTGCCGGAGGCTGCAGGGAGCCTGCAGCCCTAATGGACACGTCGACCTTCGTAACAATGTCCTCTGCCCTGTGCCCGGCGCAGCGGGTCATGGCACTGCACAGCTGCCAGGGCATCTCCAGCAGCACCTCCCGCTCCCCCGTCCCAACCCTGCCTGCGCCGCCCTGGGTGTCCCACTTTAGCCTCACAGCCCAGCGGGGCACAGGCCCCACGGCGGCGCAGCTGGCAGGTACACAGTTTCTGCAGGGCCCTGCCCCAGCCAGGCCCTGCCGCTCACCGGGTCCTTTCGCTGAACTCGCTGTGGTGCAGCTCATGGAAGGCGGCTTTGGTTTTATCTGCGATGCCGTCAGCGAAGGCCTGCAGCTTCTGCTGGAAAGACTCAAACTTCTGGCTCAGGGTCGGCTCTGTCACTTCAGCACGAGCAGAGTCTGAAAGGCACATGGCGCGGGCCAGTGACAGCCACCCACGCGCCCCCCCACCCCTCACACGAATGCCACAGCAGTGACCTGGTGCTCAGACACCCTGGTTCAACTTACTGACAGCCCTGAGTCTCACTGCGTCTCAGTTTCCCCAGCTGTAAAATGGAGAAAATCACCCTCCCCATTGCTCCTATTTGTGGTTTTTACACACACACGTGTCAAATCGCACACTCACACACACCTGGCATGATGTCCATGCACACGCACAAACACCCCCCCGCACACGCCTGCACACACCCGGCATGTTGCAGGCATAACACACATGGCCCTAGTTTCAATGGCACCAGCTCCTGCTGACAGATCCCAGGCAGCCCTGAGCCACTTCCTTATTTCTAGTCCCTCCCGTGGTCCCTCGGCGCTGGGCACTGCACGAGAGCTGGCCTGTCCACGAGGGCGAGGCAGAGACGAGACAGACTGGTTTGACGTCCTTCCCTGCTCTACTCCCGTGCCCCTGGCCTTCCCCGCCCGCCCCCCCCATGCCATTCCCGTCAGACCCTCCCACCCGCCTCCCCTCATACACCCTCCCCCCGCCCTCTCTCACACTCTCCCCGCCCAGCCCCGCTTCTCACACCCTCCCTACCACCCCTGCCTGTTTCACACCTATACCCACCCCCTGCCCTCCTCCTCTCACACTCACACTGACACCCACCAACCATCCCCCGCCCCCTCACACTCACACCTTCCCCTGCCAGCGCCCCACTCCCAGGCTCTGAGACACCCCCCCCGGCCCTCCCCGCAGTGCTGGGTCCCGAGCTGGAGCTTACCTGCCAGGACAGCCAGAGCCAGGAGGATCAGAGCAACGGACACTGCGGGTCGCATGGTCCTGGGACGGCGGAGCCCTGTGTGGGGAAGGGGGAGGAGGTGACCCCGACACTTGTCCCAAAGGCACCTACCCAGCTGGGAAGGGACCCAGCCAGTGCCTCTGGCACCCCCCTGCTGGGATACCCCTGAACTCCATACTGACCCCACATCCTCCCCTCACCCTGCAGTGCCCCCCACATGGACCACTGCCCCACCAGGGCTCCATGTCCTCCCCTCTCCTCATCCTGCAGTGCCCCCCCATGGATAACCCTCCTACACGGACCCACTGCCCCCCCAGGACCCTACATCCTCCCTTCATCTTGAAGTGCCCCCACACATGAAACCCCCCCCCATGGACCCTGCTGCCCCCCCACAGGCCCCACATCCTCCCCGATCCTGCAGTGCACCCCCCGACACCTCCCAAACCCCACATGGACCCCACTGCCTCTCCCTACTCCCACCCCCACATAGAATCATAGAATATTAGCGTTGGAAAGGATCTCAGGAGGATCTCAAAGCAGGGCTATCCTCGGCTAAATACATTACTATGTCCCCCACAGACACCTCCTTGAACCCCCACCTGCCCCACAAACCCTTCTCTCCCCCATCCTCCAGGGGACACCTTAATGCCAGAGGGAAGTGGGTGCAGGGCTGACCTCACTCAGGGAGGTACAGCCCCAAACTTCATCCTGCTAAATGCAGCCCCCCTCTCCTTTTCTCTCCCCCCAACAAGCTCCTGCCCCACCCCATCAGGTCCCCAGCTCCCTCTCCCCACCAAGCTCCCCTCCAGGTTCTCAGATCCTCCTCCCCACTCAGTCCCCTGCCTCTTCCCACCAGGTACCCCAGTCCTATCCAGAAGTCTCATTCCCCTTTGCCCACCCTTCAGCCCCCCTGCCTCCATAACCCAGCCCAGCCCCACTGAGCCCCAAATCACCCGCCGCTCTGCCCCGCTGAGCCCACTGAGGCCCAAATCCCCCCAGCCCCATCCCACCCAGCCCCACTGAGTCCCAAATCCCCCGCCACCCCGCTGCACCCCACTGAGCCCCAAATCCCCCAGCCCCGCCCCGCCCAGCCCGAGTCCCAAATCCCCCCAGCCCCGCCCCACTCACTACAGCTGGATTTAAACAGTTTCTGCACTGGGATGCAGCCTGCCAGCTGCTCCAGCTCCCTATAAAGCCTCCCGCCTCCGTCATCCGCCCCCTCCGCCTGCTGGGGGGTAACCTGACCCGTCCCGCCCCTCCCTTCCCAGCTCTTCCCAGGCCTTGGATTATTAGTCTGTGCCACGGGGAAATGAAATCCCAGCAGGGGGGCAGCTGGGCTGGGGCAGCGGGTGTTACAAATCAGGGGCTGACCAAGGTCCAGCTCCATTGTGCCAGGCACTGCACAGATGAGCCTGGCACAGACAGTCTCTGCCAGAGGGATACGGGGGGCGACACCCGTCCCCTGAGCAGTGGCCTGGCAGCAAATGGCGTGTTAGTTCCAGGGTGGGCTGGGGTGGCAGTGGCTCAGCTACATGGGACACACAGGACAGGAGTGAGGGGAAAGGCAGGACGGGTGGGGTGGGAAGGGGGCTTGGCTCAAACAACCAATCAGCACAGGGCAGTGAAAGGCCCGTGTGCCCCTTCAGCTCCTGGTTCGGGGAGCAGACCCCAGCTACACCCCAGATGCAGCAGGGAGGGGGTCATGCCCAGTCTGTCAGCTGATGAGTACCCAGGAATTGGGCCCCCTTTACCCAGAGGCAGGCTGTGCCGTGCGCATGCACAGAAAGGAGTACTTGTTAGCTTGGAGAGGGGACTTTACACCTGGGCCAAGGAGTGTGTCAGTCTCTGGGACCACCAACCACACAGAAGCCAATTACACGAGCCAGACCGCCAAAAAACCAGATCAGCTGAAAAGCTGGGGGGCTGTAAGATCAACAACTGTTGGGGGGTGGACTCTGCTCTGTTATTGTCTCTGAATTCCCTGGTGTGCCCCCCATCTGTGTCTCTCATCATCTGACATGTTGATTGTGACACCTGTGGGGCAGGGACCAGCTCTTTGCTCTGTGTTTGTGCAGCACCTAGTGCAAGGGGGTCCTAGGGCGTCTGTGTCCTATGGTAATAAAACCTTTGCTAATACTGTTCCTTTGCCCTCTGGTGTCTGAACCTGTAGCGGAAGCATGGTCCGTTTTTTCTCTAAAACCAGGGGGCTAGAAATGTACAGGATTTATTTAAATTAAAGCCAAGCTTCTCCCATAATCAGAGGACTCCAGGAGCTGGGAATTAAGAAAACACACCAAGTGTTGCAAGCTGACCATAAGAACTGGGAGTCATTTCAGTTCAGCTTATTCCACATTTTTACCCCATTAAACTGAATTTAAACAAACCTATTTTAAAACCACAGCTTCACTGAAATTGATGCCACTTCTACCGAGAGCGAGCAGAGGACATGGACAGACAGACACGGGAGGTTAGCAAAAGTCAGTCAGGCCAGGATAAGAACAAAAGGGGGGAAGGGCAAGGGCTCCAGGGAGAGTGGGTGGGATTGTCCCCTACCATCTATTCCTTCCTGGGTAGAGTGGGGGGCTCACCACTATAGCCCATGCCAGCCCCCAGGGATGTCCCCTGCAGCCCCCCCCTCCCGAGGGGTGGCGGGCAACACTGGCACGAGGGCGCCCTGTGACTGACACTGGCCCCAATCCACTAGGGAGCCAGGACCTCTTTGGCCAGGGATGGGCTGAGGCAGGGAGCTGCGTGAACGCTGTCACTGTCGGGAGAGCCACGCGCCTCAGGCTGGGCCTGAGCCTGCCCTGGGTGCCCTGGGGGGGCTGCTGGAAAACTCCCCGCAGAGCTTGAGTGAGCCGTGCCCTGCCCTGGCCCTTCCCCAGGGAGGGGACCCCTAGCGTGGCCAACGTCCAGGACTGTCCTGGAGTCACCAGGAATTGAAGCTGAAGCATTCAAGATTGTGTCATGTGATGAAACCTCCAACATGCAACCAAACCTGGCAGCCCCAGGGCCCCCGGCTCCCAGAACCTCTCCCCCCTTTGCACCAAGCATCGGCCTTGTTTCCTCACAGCCTTTCCCGAACCTTTCTTTGTCTGCTCTGCCACCCCCTTCCTCCCCGTCAGGCATCTGCACAGTGCAGCCCCTGGGGGGCGGAGGGGCCACGTAACCAAACTGTCAACCTGTGTGTGTGGGGGGCAGCAGATCCCCCACACCAGGGCAAATTCCTGCTGAGCCCGAGTCCCCTCCCCACCAGGTGACTCTGAGGGGGAGTCGCTATCCCCCCAAGAGACGCCAGCCCCATTGCTGTCTCCGCCCAGTGCCATGGGGGGAAGGGCAGCCCCAGGCTGGTGGCAGCACAAAGGGTCCCCGCGAGGAAGGGCCTGGCTGGGAAGGGAAGAGCAGGGGTTATCCACGGTCACTGCTCTCCCCTGCGCACCCACACGCTCGTCTCCAGCCAGCCAGGGTCTGCCCGCTAGTAACCCCTCCTGGCAGGGCCTGTGGCCCAGCGCCTCATTTCCAGCTCAGCAGCAGCCCACATTGAGAAATGGTTTGGTTTTGCTGAGAACCCAATTCCCTCCTCCCCCCCCCCCGAGTTTTCTTTTTTCAGCCTGAGGTTTGGGTTGTGAAAGCTCAGCCAGCACTGAGTCACTCACAGCCACATTGCAGGGCTGCTTGCACAACAAAGGCAGCTCGCATCAGCACTTTGCCACGGCTTGGTTGGAAATGCCCCATGTGGGCCTCAGCACCTGCTGGTCCAAAGAAAACACACAGCCCTGGGCTCAGCAGAGGCGGATGCTCCCAGATCCCATCTCTCTCCTCCCCAGGTTAAGGCCAGAAAGGACCAGTCAGTCACATAAACTGACCTCCTGCAGAGCCAGGTCCCCTGCACAGAGCCCGGTATGCTGCCTCGTTTCCAGACAGTGCTAGCAGGGGTCCCAGGCAAACTGTCACATTCTTCGTGGGCAGAAATCTGCGACAAAGGCTTGGAAGGATGGGCACAAATTGAAGAGAGTCCAGCAGAGGGCAACAAAAATGATTAGGGGGCTGGAGCACAAGACTTATGAGGAGAGGCTGAGGGAATCAGGCTCATTCAGTCTGCAGAAGAGAAGAATGAGGGGGGATTTGATAGCAGCCTTTAACTACCTGAAAGGGGGTTCCAGGGAGGATGGAGCTAGGCTGGTCTCATGGTGGCAGATGACAGAACTAGGAGCAATGGTCTCAGGTTGCAGTGGGAGAGGTCTAAATTGGACATTAGGAGAAAGTTTTCACAAGGAGAGTGGTGAAGCACTGGGATGGGTTACCTAGGGAGGTGGTGGCATCTCCATCTTTAAAGGTTTTTAAGCTGAGGCTTGACAAAACCCTCGCCGGGATGATTTAGCTGAGGTTAGTCCTGCTTTGAGCAGGGGGTTGGACTAGATACCGCCTGAGGTCCCTTCCAACTCTAATATTCGATGATTCTAGGAGCAATGGTCTCAAGTTGCAATGGGGCAGGTCTAGGTTGGATGTTAGGAGGTGGTGAAGCACTAGGATCGGTTACTAGGGGAGGTGGTGGAATCTCCATCCTTTTAGGTGTTTAAAGCGCTGCTTGACAAAGCCCTGGCTGGGATGGTTTAGTTGGGGTTGGTCCTGCTGTGAGCAGGGGGTTGGACTAGACACCTCCTGGGCTCCCTTCCAACCCCCATCTTCTAGGATTCTATGCGAAATGGAACCTGGGTAGAGTTTTTGTGTCACCTGCTTTATTTACCCACAAACATCCAGTCCTGGAAGATGGTGATAAAACAATATGCAGGGAAATCCCTTCTCCCAGGAATCACCAGCAGTTCCCATGAAGCAGCTCTGCCTTGCACAGCTCCCTCCCTCCCAAAGCTGCCTCTGCTGAGAACTTTGCATAGCCCCAACAGCTGCACGGCATGTCTCTCCAAGCCCCAAAACACTCCCACACGCAGCACTCAGGAAGCCTGGGTGTGACAGCACCCCTGGTGATCCCTCTGCCTCAACAATATCAGCCACCAGGAACCAGCAGGGGAAGCTAAAACAGCCAGTGCCCAGCTCTCCACCCCGTTGTCTGTTGCTCACGCCAGTAAAAAGGCGTTTTCACATTTCACTAGTGTAAACTGGGCACATGCTGCCTAGCTAGCTGTGCACGAGTCTCCTCTGCCAGAGCACGGGGAGTGCCAGGCACCAGCAGGTGAGTGCAGCAGCATCAATGGGCGTGGGGTGAGAGGGCAATGGTGACTTGTGCCCAGGCTGGCAGGGGACGGCAGGAAGGGAATGGCGGAATTGCACTCTGCGTCAGTGAGCAGGCTGCAGGGAGCAACAGCTGCCAGCCACAACCTGCAGCGGGGTCCCAGAGACGTGTCGCCCCAACTTCTATGTGGAGCCCAGAAACGAGGGGTCTGTTTACACAGGGCCTCCCTCCCCTGGCTCTGAGATGAAGCCTGGGGGTGAAGTTGTTTAATCCATCTGGTGCTAAAATGCAGCTGCTCCTGGGGCAGGGCATGGAGGCTGTTTATGCAGGGTCCCCTTGCCTGAGCAGAGATGCAGCCCCCTTTGGGGTGGGGATGGCTAACCGGGCAGAACACAGCTCAGTAGGTGAAGATGTGAATTTAAGCCAAGCTGAAAATGCAGGCAGCCTGGAGTTCCTGGATTAGAGCCAGTTTGCCACAGGCACTTGGCAACCCCCCCCCCCGTCCCGTCCCTGCCGTCTCATTTACATGCCCAAACACCATGAGGTTAGTTGAAATAACAAGGCTAATAAAGGCCACTGCTCTCCTGGAAAGCGTGGGCTGAGATGCCGAGCGAGCCGGCAGAGAAACGTTGGCCACAAGTTTCCCCAAAACTTAGAAAAGTGACAGTTGTGAAGCCAACATAAATGTGTTGAAATCGCAGCTTGGACAAAGAGGCCCACAGACAGCTGTGCTCTGGGCACGACTTGCGCTGCTTATAACCCCGCGCTCTCTGGCTCCCCGTCACAGAAACAGCTTGCTTGTCTCCTCCTGCAGGGACAGGAGAAGGAATTCAGGATTTTAGCTTTGACCCCACACCCCAAAGAAACCATCCACTGAGCAAATGCACCTGCTGCAGGGGGCGGAGTGTGCGTGTGCATATAAGTTCGCTCTCCCAGCCGCCGCGGCTGGAGCGAAGCAGAAGTCCTTTGAAATGCAACCAGCCAAAGTTCCTGTTGATGTAAGTCCCCTGAGAACCTACCCCCAAAGACATGGCTGTGGGTGTTCGGGTAGAGAGCGGGTGGGGCTGGTGAACAGCATTTCTCACTGAAGCAGCCAGCAGATAAGTATCTGGGGCAAGTCTGAACCCAGAGGCCCCAAGGGAAAGGCTGTGTCTGTGTACAAGGGGGTTGGGAGCAGATCCCGGGAACCCATTCAGGGGAAAGCAGGAGTGAGGGTTGCCAGGGAGGCTGGGGGCTCTTGAACACATTGGGTTAGCTAAACAAATACCACGTTTACAGTGAATTCCTGGATCCCAAGGCCAGAATGGAGTCCTGGGATCATCTGCTCTGACCTTCTGCCTAGCCCAGGCCAGAGAAGTGTCTCCGAGTAACTCCTGGAGCAGAGGAGCTCTTAGGAAACACCCCATCTTAATTTAAAATGGCCAGCGATGGAGAATCCCCCCCTTTGGTAAATTGTTCCATTGGTTTGCTGCTGTCTGCATCACAAATGTACCCTTTGCTCCAGGCTGAATGTGCCTAGCTTCAACTTCCAGCCCTGGGAGTGCGGCAGGCCACATTACATGGCACTTACAGACGGAGATCAAGTTGCCCCTTCACCCGGCCTTCAGTGAGCTACATCAGTGTAGCTCCTGGAGGCTGTCCTAATTCTTTGATCCATCCCGTGGCTCTTCTCTGCCCCCTCTAGCTTCTCAGCATCCCCCTGACATGGGGAACCAGAACCAGGCCCAGGATTCCAGCAGCGATCACACCAGAGCCAAACGCAGAGGTGAAATCGCCTCCTTGCCCAACAGCCGTGCTCACATCTCAAGGCAGCTGCTGCACCACGGTCCCTTGTGCTGCCTGGACAGTGGAGGGGCTAGATGGCTCAGTGCTGAATGGAGCAGTGCGGAGAGTGGGGGGGTTGGTGTCCCTTGCCACCAGTGGGGGAGCAGGCCCCCCAGACGCCATTGGCACTACAGCTGACTTACACCAGCTGTGGGGGAGCTGAGTGTATCTCACTGTAAATGCAGATCAGAGAAGAAAAGGCCTCTGGTACCTTGTGCCCAAAGCAGGAATTTATTTGTTACAGGTGAAAGCCCTGAGAAAACCAGCAGCTCTAGCAGTGAGGCTGGAGTGGGAGCACCGCGTGCGGCTGGGGTGGGTTACCCCCTCTCACAGCTCCAGGGTGTGTACACAAGCAACTCAGGGCCAGGCTCATTGGTGCCCCAGGTGCGAGCGCAGTGCCCCTAGGTCAGTGCAGGCGCAATGGAGAGCTGGCCTCGGCGGGAGGTCTAGAGGGGGCTTGAAGGTGACGAGTGACTGTCACTTGTGGAGTCCCAGAGCGCCATGGCTAGCATGCTGCCCTGGGAACGCAGGCCCGACTTGCCAGGGCTCTGGGGTGGTGGGGGGCCGGAGTGTGGGGCAGGCAGGTGCTGTTACAGCGGGAGCTTCCCTTGCAGCTTCTCCACCAGGCCCTGTAGCTTGGTGCTGACCTCCTGCAGGAAGGGTGCAAACCACTGGCGCACCTGCTCAGCCGCCTGGTCCAGGGAGCCCCGCACTGCCTCAGCTTTCTCCTGCAGGTGCCCGTGCAGCTCCTGGGCCCGGGCGCCCAGGCTCTCACGCACCTTCTGGCTCTGTTCACCCACGGCCTGGCTCAGGGCTTCCAGACGCAGCTGGCTCTTGTTGACCAGGGGCTGCAGACCCTGGCGCACGGCCTCCACTTGCTGGTCGGCGTGGGCCTGCACCTCGCCAGCGTAGGCAGCCATCTTGCGGCGCAGCTCCTCCGTGTCTTTGCCCAGGCGCTTGCGCAGCTTGCGCAGGTACATGCCCACCCGGGCCCGCACCTCCTCCAGGTTCTGGTCAAACATCAGGCGCACATCGCTCGTGTACTGCACCACCCGGCCCTTGGCCTCCTCCATGTCGGCCTGCAGCTTCCCCGTCAGGGCTGCCACCTCACTGCCCAGGCGCTGCTGGGTCTCCTGGGCATAGGGGCCGATCCGGGTGCGCAGCTCCTCCGCGTACACCTCTACCTCGGCCACCGTGTCCGCGATCAGCCCACTGCAGGGGGATCAGGGGTCAGCGCTGGGTGGCTGGGCTGGCACCTCCCTCCAATACCTGGGGCCGTGGGTCTGGGATGAGCCCACGGGGGCAGAAGAGAGAGCAGCGACCTCGGGCTGCACCCCCACCCCGCCTCCACTCGACCCTGTCTTGGTCAGAGATGGGTAGGGACAGGAGGGCCAGAGCTGCTGGGCCCGGGCCTCTTGTCCCTGCACTGACCTGCGCCCCCATCGCACTCCCCTCCCCGCCCACACACACAGAGCCCCCATCGCACGCTGTGCCTGGGCGGGGCCAACACACTCACACACACACTGAGCCCATCCAAATCCTGCTCTACATCGGGGCACTGAGGCTCACCCAAGGACCCCTCATCACCCCTCTGTGCCCCAAGTTGTGGCCCCTGGCTGGCACCGCCCCATCTGCCACCTCCGCCGGTGATGTGCCTAACCCGCCAGCACAGCAAAGCAGCCAGGCCGGGCCAGGCGCGCATTAACCAGCTGCACCAGCCACGTTGGGCTTAGCACAGCCCGGCTCCCTGGCTCCGGGCCACAGCTCTGCATTTTCCCAGCAGACCTAGCACAGGGGCTGGCACCTCTGTCTGTGCATCGCCCATTGCCCCCACTGCTGCCCAGCCACAGGGTCACTCACTCCAGTTCCTTGCTGAGCTGGGAGCTCTTGATCTGCGCCGTGACATCGTCCGCGGCACGGCCCACTTTGGCCACGTAGCCCCAGAAGACGTCCACAGCCTCTTCCCACTTGGTCTTGGGCTCGTCCTGGAAGAGCGGGCTGGCCTGGCAGCCTGGAGAGGGCAGAGTTAGCAGGTAAAGAGCCAAGGACCATTCATAGATTCATCACGTAAGAGGCCAGCAGGGCCCACGACACCTGGTTTCCATAGCGCTGGGTTCCCCCAGCCTATCTGCTCACGGCAGCTGGGAAGCCCTTCGGGGAGGGACCGTCTCCTGCCAGGTGCTTCGTGCACAACCAGGACCCAGCTCCCTGTTGGGATCTGCAGTGCCCGGCGCAAGGTCCCCACGTCAGTCGGCGTCTGTGCAGGGCCGGCCAGGGACATAAGGCTGGGCTCCATGCACGAGGTCAGACCAGGTGTTGTGGGCCCACCCACTCCACCACACTACAGGGACAAGGCACCTGCCCCATTCACAGGGCCATAGCTAGGCAGGTCAGCACCACACCTGCCAGGGCTTGGCCTCCTGGTAAAACTGCAAAGGCTGGGCTCGGCCTGGCCTTTACTGTGTGGGGGTAACAGCTACATGGGGCGGGTGATCCCATGGCAAATACACACCTGGTTCTGGCAGGGAAGACAAAGCCTGAGGTTGCTGGCAAGTCAGTGCAGAGCTGAGAATAGAACACAGGAGTCCTGGCTCCTAGCCCCCCCGCTCTAACCACTAGACCCCAGTCCCCCCCCAGAGCTGGAGTTAGAGCCCAGCCCCCCCACTCTAACCACTACCCCGTGCTCCCTCCCAGAGCTGGGGTTAGAAGGACCACTACCCACGGGGCCCTCCTGTTGGTTTACACCATGCTGAGCGAAAGGGGAGTCAGCCCCATCGACTCCAATGGGGGGTCTCTCCTGACAGCCACCAGGAGGGAGTTTCCAACCGTGCCGGGGAGGAAGGAGGAGTCATTTACCTGCCAGCAGGGTGGCCCCCAGAAACACAATCCAAAAGTTCATGGCTGCAGCTGTGCCTGCTGCGAGAGAAGGAAGGGGCCAGGGTGAATGAGGTGCCATGGGGCAGGGTGGGCCACCCCATCCCACTCCCCCCAGGGGATACAAACTGGGGTGCAGAGCATGGAAACAGCCTGATTTCCTGTGCTAGGGCAACCACCCGTCCCAGGGAAAGCCCTTGCCCCTCTGGCTGCCCCCTCCTGCCCCTCATCCCTCTCCTCTGGGCTGCCCCCCATCCACCCTCCCAGTCCTCTGGGCTGCCCCCTCCTGCCCCAAACGTGCCCCTCACCAGCCTGTTCCAGGCTGCAACCCCCCTCCCACCTCAGCCTTTGCCCCTCACCCCTCTCCTCTGGGCTGCCCCCCATCCACCCTCCCTCTTCTCTGGGCTGCCTCCTCTTACCCCAAACCTGCCCCTCACTCGTCTCCTCTGGGCTGCCCCCATCGCTCCATCCCATCCCATCCCACCCCTCCCTCACCTCTGCTGGGTCAGTCCGGCAGGGCTGTAAGTACCACCAGCCCCCGTCCGCTGCCTTAAATAGCCACAGCTGCAGCGCAGGGGCCGGGGCGGGGGCAGAGCCAGCGCAAGCTTGCCAAGGCATGGAGGGGCGAAGGTTATTCCCCCGCCCCCCCTGCCTGAGGCCGGACCGCTTCCCTGCGGAGAACGCCTTAACCCTCGGCATGCCGAGGGCTTCGGAGCCAGCGCCGAGCTCCTCCCCTCACATTGCACCGTGCTCTGCCCCTGCGGGCGGGACCCCAGGCATGGGGGCGGGAGGGAGAGGGGAGCCCCCAGGGACAGAGTGGGGGCGTTATCTTCCTGTTTGCAAAGTGTCCAAGTGTGGCAGGCTGGGGGGTGAAGTAGGGGCACAACGTGTGTCAGGGGTGCTGAGATCTTGTGTTCAGGGGGCGGAGGCCTGGTGCTGGGTATTTGGGAGTTTAGGGGAGCTGAGGCCTCGTGCTAGGCATTTGGGGAGGTGACACGTGCAATCTCCGCCAAAACCCCAGGAGGTTGTGCGGCTGCTGTTTGGGAGAGCTGCCCTTCCTGCAGGGCATCTTCCTAGTCTCCAAATAGGGCATCTTCCTGGGCCAGGGCAGTCCTGTCCTTGGGGAGGGTTGAAAGGACCCATGAGACTGGGCACCTGTGCTGAGCTGGGAACCACACGGACTGCTCCTGCCAGAATCCCTGCTGGGAAGCTCATCAGCATCACCGCAGAATAACGCTGGCTTGCTCTGAAAGACCTTAGACCTGTAGTAATCACCCATCTCTGACCAGAAAGCAAGTCTGGGCCTGGTTCTGTTCAATATCTTCATCGGGATTTAGCTACTGCCACGCAGAGTACACGTGCACACGATCCCCGGCTGGGAGGGGCTGTAAGTGCTTTGGAGGATGGGATTAAAATTCAAAATGACCTGGACAAAGTGGAGAAATGCTCTGAAGCAAAGAGGAGGAAATTCAATACGGACAAATGCAAAGTACTCCCCAAGGAAGGAACAGTCAGTTGCACCCCTATAAAAGGGAAATGACTGCCTAGGAAGCAGGACTGCGGAAAGGGGTCTGGGGTCAGAGTGGATCACAAGCTAAATATGAGTCACCAGTGTCACACTGGTGCAAAAAAGCAAAGGTCATTCTGGGCTGTACGAGCCGGGTGTTGTAAGCAAGACACGAGAAGTGACTTCCGCTCTGCTCTCTGCTGATCAGGCCTCACCCGCAGTACTGCGTCCAGGAAAGATGTGGGCAAATTGGAGAAAGTCCAGAGAAGAGCACAACTGATGAAAGGTCCAGAAAAGAGGAGCTTGGAGGGGAGATTGAAAACATTGGGGTTCTTCAGTGGGGAGAAGAGGAGACTTGGTGGGGGACATGAGAACAGGTTTCAAGTACATAAAAGGTTGTTACAAGGAGACAGAGAAGGAAGAAAAATTGTTCTTTTCAACCTCGGAGGACAGGACACAAAGCGACAGGCTAAAATTGCAGCAAGGGCAGGTTAGGTCGGACGTTGGGAAAACGCCCTAACAGTCAGGGCAGTCCAGCACTGGAGTAAATTGCCCAGGGAGGTCGTGGAATCTCCACCACCGGAGATGTGTAAGCGCAGGTCAGACACATGCCTGCCAGGGCTGGACTAGAGAACTCCTGGCTCTCCTGGCCCTCTCAAGGCCCTTCCTGTCCTACTCTAGGATTCTCTGAAGGTCGGTGAGGCAGCCTGTCATTGCTGGGAAATGGAAAGCGAGGGCAGGAAGCTGTGCAGCCTGAGAGCACCCTGCTCCGATGGGAGAGAGGTGGGGTCCCTCCCCACCCAGACTGGCAACAACCTGTGGCTGGCAGCTGGAAGCCAAGAGCAGAGGCCTTTGCTGAACCACTGAGAGGAAATGCAGGTGCCGTTGCCCTGAACTGTGACGGAGGCGCCCTCAGCACAGCGCCCTGCTGCCACACTGGGGCCAGCATTGACAGTGCAAGGGAGGAATTGCCCCCTAGCACCACCCGCCCCCACTGGGCATCTCCCCTCCAGACGCTGAGCCCGGGAGCCCTGCAGGCTGGCCCCAAGAGCCAGGTTCAGGGTGACGCTGCCCCCGGAACACAGCGACACTGGCAAAAGGGCTTCAGGCTTTGTTTTTCCAAAAAGACAAACAGAAAATTGGTTTCCAGCCCACCTGGCTGGGAGCTGCCCGGGGGCTCTAATTATATAACAGCAGCTTCTTTGGGGTTCTATATATTAAATGCTGGTGAGAGTTGGCTGGGGTGAGATGTTTGTGCAGGAGCCCGGAATAACAGTTGAACCTGCCCCTTCCTTTCCATGCCGGATTATTTGCCCTGGCAGTCAGAAACCAGGGTCTATTGCCCAGTGCCCCACTGTGGCCCCGGCCCTGTTTGCTGGGAAGAAAACCATAGTCCAATTCATAGCGCCAGCTCCCAGCCGGGAAGGGACGGGCCCTGCAGCTGCAATTTGCTGGCGGCACCTCCCTGGGGCTAGTCCTTATCTGCGGCTGTTGACCTCTGCACACAGAGCTCTGCTCAGCTGTTTCAGCAGAGGGGACTCTGCCTCTGATCAGAGATCGGGTCGCTGGGCTCCAGCCTGCAGTTTCATTAACCTTTGCACATTCCTTTGTGGTCCGGAGCCAGGATTTTCAGCCTCTGTTTCTGCCCCTCCAGCGCTTTCGCCTGAACTCCCCTGGTTAAACAGCATTCCTCATGCCAGCTGCATTCTCATCCCCCCACTCCCACGCTCCATCCCCCTTAGGTTTGAGCTATTCCCCCCCCCACAAACCCTCTGCTGGTGTAAACAAAGCCCTTCCCTGGGGACATGGATTCCATGTGCCCAAGTGGAGGGGAGACAAGACAATGAATAGTCAGAGGAGCGTGTTTTGTAGCACGTTTCACCCACAGATCACGGGGAGGGGGGAAGCTGGTACTTGGCCTGGGTACAGCCACTAAATCCCAGACCCCGCCCAGAGCCAGGAGCCCTGGCTCCCAGCCTGTCATGCCAGGTTCTGCATAGACACACCGGCACAGCTGGGAGGGTGTCTCCCACCCAGTGCAGGCAGACAATGTGGGGTGGGCACTGTGGCACGGCCAGCGGCATGGGCTAGCCACCCACGTCCACGCTCCCTGCCCCAGGCTGTGTTATGTGGGTGGCTGCTGGTGCTACTCACTGGAGCACGTTAGCTTGAGCACAGCTAGCAGGGCCTGGCTGCCCAGCTGCAGTGTGGACACCCGGAGGGGGAGAGATGGCTAAATTGCAGAGAGAGGAGCTGAGACGCAGGCCGGGGAAAGGACGAGCAGGGCAAAGGATCTCCTGGCGCTGAGGCTGGTGCCCACCCACTGCTGCAGGCTGCCTCTATCCAGGTTTTCTGAGGTTGTCTAAGTGTGGGTGGCCTGAGCCCAACTCTGGCAGCCGCTGCTGATTTCTGCCCTGGGTTCAAAGCTGAAGGGTGCTGGGGTCTCGGGAGACCCCCCGGGCTGAGATCAGCCCGCCCAGTAAACAAGTCAGCCAGGGCGGTTCACAGTGAGAGATCATGAGACCTGATGGGGAGAGGCTGCCAGACCGCTGGGCAGGCCTTAGCATTAACCTTTGGCTAACATTATTACCCTTAGCAATTATGTGTAGTGCAGGAGCTGCAGCTATGGGGCAGGCTCGACTGTGCCCATACAGAACAAACGGACAGTCCTTGCCGACTGCCTGGGCCAATGAAAAGTGGCTGCAAAGTGCCACAGTTTAGATAGGCTTGGCTGCACTAGGAGAGGGGCAACAAGACCCAGTGCCTGTCGCCGTCCCTCCTTTTCATACTGGCTGAGCTGGCAAAGACCTGACGCTCAGCGTGGGGTATTTCTGGGTCTGGCAGCTCCATGGTAATGTCTGAACACGGGACCGTCAGCTCCAAAACGGCAGGCAGTGTCCAGGCGTCGCTTGCCAATTGGAAGAGTGAAAAAAGCAGGGTAATGGGGCTGACCCAGAGTTCTCGCCATCTGAATAGCACTGCCACTGCCTCAAGTAAATCTGCCACTGGCTGCAGGTGACACAGCTGGCTGGTGGTAACACGAACTCCTTCCAGTGTAACAGTGCCCGGCTCGGCACTACCCAGCCGCCAAGAGTGCAGAACCAGGCCACCGGGGAGACTTGTCCAAACACATCACAATGGTCAGGAGGAGGAAGGCAGTCCCAGCCTGGCCTGGGCCACGTTGGTGGTGGGCGTCCCAGCAGAGCAGAGAGCTGAGGAGGGCTGCGAAGGCTGCTGTGAGTGTTTCAGGCACGCGCAAGGGGCGCAGGGCAGAAGGCACCGTGACAGGACAGCGGGCGATGGAGGCTGGCGGCACGGGCCTGTCTGAGGCAGGGACCGACACTGACTGAATGAAAGACGACAGCAGGCGAAGCAGTGACGTGGCAGGCCTTGAAAGAGACAATAAGTCGCTTAGGCTTGATGCTGTTGTGTTGGCAGGTTCTGGTGACTGCAGGGTCACAAACCCCTGAGAACGGTGTGACGACACCTTCAGTTAACATCCGGGGCAGGATATGTTCATTGCAACCTCCTGCCCCCAGACAAAGGGGCTGTGGACCCACCTGAGAGCCTGAAATTGGCTGGGAGAAGGGCCTTTTGCTGAGCCCTGGCCTACATGATGAACTTACGCTGGTGTAACTACGGAAAATCCACACCCTGAGCGACGCAGTGACACCGACTGCCCCCACTGTACACAGCGCTATGTTGAGGGCAGGGCTTCTCCCATCCACGTAGCTACTGGCTCCCGGGGAGGTGGAATAGCTGCGCTGACGGTAGAAGGTCCACCAGCAGCACGGGCAGCATCTAGACTAGGTGCTCCAGTGGCGCGGCTGCAGCCCTATCAGTGCGGACAGGCCCTGACTATGGGTCGGGCTTTTCATTCCACCTCCTGCCATTCCTAGTTTGCAGACGCAGGACTCTGTCTGCTCCTTGTGAATAAACAAGACTGCCTTCACGACAATGCCGGACTCCATCATCCGCCTGCACCCCCTGCTGGGGCATCGCCAGGGCCCTGCACTTCAGCTAGCTGCCTGGGTCAGAGGTGTAACACTGTGACCGCACTAGAGCCGAGGAGCCAGCAAAGAGACGTGGCGAGGAGAGAGATCTGGCCAAAGCAACGGGCTAAGAGCGGGATCTGTGCAGCCGGCAGGTGGGGCCAGGCTGGAGAGAAGCTGCTGGAGGAGCTGAGCCTGGTGCGGATGGATAGGAACCATCTGAGGTCAGGGCTTTCTGGTCAGCACCTGCCCCGGCCATTTCATTTCGGGGGTGGCAGCCCAAAGCCACGCCCCCAGACAGGACGTGTGCCCCGTGACCATGCCAGGTCAAGTGGGTTAATGAGTTACAGGGGAGGCGCCTGTTCTCTGTGGGCTCTGACTTGTCTCTTTCCTCCATCCCACCAGGTTCTCGGGGAAACTCCCAGCATGAAGCTTCTCGCTGCTGTCCTGTGGCTGGCCGTGCTGATAGGTGAGTGAGTCTCAGTGCAGCACCCATTGGGTGCTGGATGACTGTCTGGGGATCCCTCTGAATTGATGCCTGCTCTTGTGGGAGCTCTCTCCCTCAGGAATCAAGAAGTGG
>ML675751.1:149069-160710 GCA_007922155.1 Mesoclemmys tuberculata
ACGGGCTGCTCAGGCCCAGAGCCCGGCACCGGTGTCGGCAAAGGCACCGGCTGCCTGGTCTCTGAGCGGATCGCGCTGAGGGCTGGGGCCCAGAGGCCCGGCTCGTCTCAGGGTGCCCGGCTGCTGGGAGCCATGTTCCGTCCACCCCCCGCCCACACACGGCCCCACTGTTCACACTTGCCCTCTGGGCCAGAGAGGAGGAAGCAACAGCAGCAGCTTTATTTAGAGATCAGGTTAGTTAGTGTGTGTCAAAAACCCTGCAGGGCCGGCGCTGATGGCAGGGCCTCAGCTGCGGCCGGGCAGGGATCCTGTCTGAGCCAAGGATGAAATTCAGGTCGGGAATCCAGAAATGAACCCAGCAGCAGCGGCCCCATCCCTGCCCTGGCTCCTGGCAGAGCTGACAGGACTGACCTGTAGCCCCCCCGCCCCACAGCGACATGGGGAGCATCCCCTTCCTCCCAGCTAACAGCACCATCAGGGAACTGCCCCTACAGCAAACGTCGCTGTCGTGCCTGGCCAGGGGAGACGCTGCCCCCTGCCCCCATCAGGGCTCAGAAGGGGCCAGGGACACAAGGCGAGACTCTGCCCCTGGCCTGGGGAGCAGGAAGAGTTCTGACCTTTGGCCAGTCGAGACTTCTGGTACTCAAGCCTCCAGGCCCTGACATCCAGCTGGCCCCCTCAGGCCAGACCCCCAAGCTGCTGAGGGCTGCAGCCCCACTGGGAGCAGACAGAACGGGGGTCCAGCAGGGGCCAGAGCCAGGCCCCAGTGCCAGTCTAGGAAGCCATGGGCAGAGCCAGGTGTCTGCCTAGAAAGTAGAGGGGGGTGGGGATCTCAGACGTCCAAGGCCCTGTCCAGAGAGCCACGTGTCTGTCTGAGCCTAGGGATCCCAGACATACTTGCCCAGGGACGCTGGGGGTGGGGACTGAGAGATTCCAAAGCCAAACACGACCACCAGGACCATCTAGTCTGATCTCCGTATAACAGGCCAGAGAACTTCCCCACAGCCCAGGGAACCCTGGCTCACCTCGGCCCACATCTCTGGGCCGGGGAGCTGTCTGTCTGTCCAGGACCTGTGTGTCGGGCGTCAGACATACAGGGCTCGAGACATGATGAAGCCCTGTTCTGGGGCACCCTCCGCAGAGGCAAAGGACAGGGCGTCGTAGATGGGGTGGATCTGGTCCAGGTACTCATCCTCCAGGCTGGGCCCCAGCACTGCTGCTGGCTCCTTGTCCTCCAGCGTAGGTAGCACGTGGTACCGTGGCAGGTCCTGCAAGGAGATGGGCGGACATGTGGGGCAGGCAGCAGGGGTCTGCGATCCTTAGGGGCTCCTCTGGGCTCACGGATGGACTAATGGGTTAGAGCAGGGGGCTGGGAGCCAGCTCCGGGAGGGGAGTGGAGTCTGGTGGGTTGGAGGGGGCCTGGGTTTTACCCCCAGCTCCAGGAGGGGAAATGGGTCTAGTAGCAGGGGTGGGGCAGACATTCCAAGAGGAGTTTCTGACACCCCCACCCTGGTTGTTCTCAGGGCTAATCCTCGCTGAGGATGGACACCTGGGTCCCCAGCCCCTTCTAGTAATTACCGGCTCTGTGGAATCGGCCGTGATGCTGGGCTCGAAGTAGGGCGCTTTCAGTGGGATATTCTCAGCCTTGGAGGGGTTAGAGACCTGGAATAAACCAGACACGTTGAACCCAGGCCAGAGACAGAAGCGTGCTGGGCTGCTCATCCGATCTGGTCAGAGGACCCAGGAGTCCTGGCTCCCAGCCCCCACCCTGTTCTAACACACTAGACCCAGCCCATGGGGGTAGCAGAGATGGTGGACCTACCAGCTCAGGGTCCTCAATCTTCTGGGGTGGGGGCGGCTTGTAGGCTGGGGGCCCATCCATGCTAGAGTGGGGGGGAAACAGGCAGAGAGGTTAGTGAGGGTGGGGGCAGGGAGGGGAAAGCATGTCCCCGGTCTCCTGCCCAAATCGTCTTCCTGACCCTCATTACCCCCGAACTCTTCCCTCCCTCCCTCACTTCCACCCGATGTCCTCCCCGCCCCTCCCCATCTCTGCTCCCTGCTCCCATCCCCCAAGCACTGATCCCTGACACTCGCTGCCAGCCCCTCCTCTGACCTTCCTGCTCCAGACCTGCCCCCACCCGTGCCCAAAGCCCAGCCCCCGGCACTCACTCCTCATCCTGCTCGGTCCGATTCTTCTGCTGCTGGCGGAAGATCAGCACCCCGGTGCCCACCACGGCCACCGCCACGATGGCAGCAATAATCCCGCCGATGATACCCCCCGTGGTGCCTGCACCAGCCATATTGGGGTGGGCTAGGAGAGAGGGAGGGGGCATGAGCAGGGGCAGTGCCAAGGGCCAGGGGCTGCCTCCTCTCCACCCCCCCAGGGCCCTGCATCCCCACCCTCAGCCCCAGCATCACAGACCTGGCCACCCGCCCTCATCCCTAGCCGCCAGTGCCCAACGTCAGCCCCTGCCCCCTTTCTCCCCGAACCCGCTGCCCAACTGACCTTTAACCCCTACCCCGTCCCTACCCGCCCCCCAACCCCTACATCAACCCCTGCCCCCTCCTTCTCTCCGAACTTGCTGCCCAATTGACCTTTAGCCGCTGACCCCCACCGCCCTTGACCCATCCCCCTTCAGCCCTGGCATGGGGCTGGATGCCCCCGGGTGCCCCTCAGCCCCAGTGGGGCCCCGCTGCTTCCTCTGGGCCAGCCCTGTAGGAGCTGCCAGTTCTTGGAGCATTTGCCACCAGGTGGCGCTGACAGGCTGTCCTGTGCAGGCAGGGCCCACGCTGTGCGGGGCACAGACAGTGAGTGGGCTGGGAGCCAAGCCTCAGGTTCTACCCCTGGCTCTCAGTAGTGGGGGGAGGGCAGGACTCCTGGGTCCCATGCCCAGTGGGGAGTAGGGGGCTAGAGCAGGGGGCTGGGACTCCTAGGTTCTGTTCCTTAGCACAAGGCTTGGGGCTACAGAAATCCCCTGCCTCCTAGTTCTCAAGGTGGGGGCGTCACCCTGCCCTATAGATGCTGGCAGCAGCTGTTCCACCCTTACCTCCCTCTGCCCCAAAGGCCACACTGCACTTGTGTGTGCGGGGAGCAGCCAGCCTGCAATCCCCCGTCTCCCAGAACTACACAGCCCCACGCATCACGCCTCAGCAGCTGGGACACCTCAAAGGGGGTGAGGGGAACCTTGCAAGTTGCTGTGGACCAGCAATTTCACAGCCAGCAGGGCTGGCCCCATCCAGCAACCCTGCCTTGGGCTCCCCTCGCAAGACAGATCCCAGCAACCGTAGTTAGGAGGGGCCCCAGCCCCACGGGAAACCTCCTTCTCAGCAGGTGAGAGCTGATGTAGCCCCAAAGCAGAGAGCTTAACATGCACGTATGACTGGAACCCTGCGCTCTCCTTGGGACATCTCTGAGTCTCGGCAGCCTCCGTGGAGTCTTATCTTCTTTCCCCAGGGAGGGTGGGTGCGGAAAGAATGGGGCTGGGTCTCAGGACGCCTGGGTTCTATTCCCAGCTGTCACTGACTCCCTGGCTGCCCTTGGGCCAGTCCCTGCTGCTCCCTGGAGCAAGGGCCCAGCTGTGAAATGGGGCTAAGAGCCCTGGCTCTGGCTGTCTTCAGCACCCAGCCCGACAGGGGCCCCCCTCGGCTGGGCTCTGTGCAGTGCCTGGCCTGACACAAGGCCTCCACAGCAGGCCGGGCCAGGCTGCAATCCACCGTAACACACAGCAGCAGTAATGACCCTCTCTTAAAGCTACAGCTGGCAGCCGAGAGCCTGTGAATTCAGGGCGCCCAGCTCAACACGCAGGGAAAGGGAGCCTGGCTTTGCAGAGGGCAGATGCTCCGCACTTAGCGCCACTCCCCTCCCTGAGCCGGGCTAGAACCCAGGCATCCTGGCTCCCAGCCCCCTGCTCTCGCCACTAGGCCCCACTGGGCAGCACAGCCCTCACTGCTGTGAGGGGAGCAGGGAGAAACACAGGGCGTGAGGTGCCTCACAGTCACCAGGTGACTCATGGGAGGGATCCGAAACCCATCAGCTCTCCCGGGGAGGGGCTGTATTGGGGTCCCCTCCCCCGCAGCTGGTGGGGGGTGGGGGAATCAGAGCTGAGTTTCCCTGTGTGCAGGGACGGGAGGTGAAATACCAAAGCAATGAAACATTCACACAGGCTCCCCCCCGCCTCCCCCAGAGCTGGAACGAAGCAGGCACCAGGCACCTTATCTTATCTCCTGCCTCCCCTAGAAACAAAGTCCGACTGGCTGCGCAGCTGGGGCAACTCACCCTGGCCGCCAGCCCCCCCTTCCCTCCCAGCCTGCAGCCCCCCCAACCCCCCGCTCCCCTCCCCCCACCCAGCCCACTGACAAGTACTGGCCCTTCCCCCACTACCAACACTCCCCAGCCCTGGCTTAGCCGTGTTTGCATGGCCCAGACACAGCGACGCCTGCACCTGGGCTAGGGCGCGTCAGGTTTCACTCACGGCCTTGGCGTGTGCCCCACTCACATCCCCCCACCCCATGGCTCTGAACCTCGCACTCCGCGTAGCCCCCCGGGCTCCCCCAGCGCCCGCCCGACAGTCATGGCTCAGGGCACGTCCCCGAGGGGCTGATGGCAGCGGCCCTGGGCAGCGAGGGAGCCGGGGGCCGGGTGGGGAGGGGAGACTGGAGGCCTGGCTCAGACGCACTGCTGCAGTTTTTGGCTCTGTGCCTCAGTTCCCATCTGTACAATGGGGACAGCAGCCCTGCTCGGCCCCCTCCCCCCACCAGGAGGGTGAGAGGGGCAGCGTAGGAAAAGTTTGTGGAGCGCTTGGAGATCTCCAGCTGCCAAGCGCCAGGGCTGGATGAAAGGTTTGGTCAACATAGGCACAAACCAGCCCTGCTGCTGGAAGGTCTGGGCGGGAAAATGGGGTTTCCATAAGAAATATTTTGATGAAACCAAAATAGGAAACTGGGTTTTGCTTGGGTGCTTCCCCCTCTGTATAAACAGAAACCAGCATCTCGGACTCTGCGATTACGGACGTTTCTGTTTAGTGGAGAAACCCGGGAAGGGACTCGAGGCCAGACAGGAAAAGGCGCCTGCTTCTTTCACCACCTTGCTCAGCCCCAGCCTGCCTTTGTTCCAGGGGCATCCTTCAACCAGCGCCTGACCCTTCCACAGCCAGTGGCTGCTCCAGGCGGCTGCAGACTCCAAGAGCCCAATGGCTCCCTGCGACCCGCACAGGTGCTTGGGGAGACGTGCCGAGATGAGGGAATGTCACACAAGGCTGCCGTTTTTCATAAACCCCCTGCTCCCGGAGTCATGGGCTGAGGGCCGGGAGGGTCTCAGCTTATGCATTTCACAAACTAGCAGTGAATTTCTAGCCTGCATGTATTTGGCAGAGAAGCCAGACAAGATAGAGCGTGACCCCTTCGGGCTCAGAAAGTTGCCAGAGGTCACGGAGCGGGAGCCTCTGCGCCGGATGCTACACAACCATGGACGAGCTACCCCTGTCACTCACTCCTGTGCCTGGCAGGGAAGTCAAGCTGCCACAGGAAACCCCCCCCATTCTCCCTGCAACCTGACTTCGCTGCCAGGAACAGACATGGGGCTATTAATACACCACAGCCACTTAGAGCAAGGCCGGCAGCTCAGGAGCACCATGGAGAGGAAGTCACACGACTTCCAGGAATGGGCACACCCGGAGCCGCGTCACTCACCCACCCGTCTCTGAGGACTCACCCTTTCGCTTCCGCCTTCACGCCAGGGGATTCCCCTTGGGCTGCAGCGAGCGACACGCACGGAGCTGAGTGCAGTCCCTGCACCGGCTGGCATCCCCCTGCCCGCCATGCCCTCATTCAGCCTGCACCCCAACGCGTTACCAGCCCCCTGCCCTTGGGAGCCCAGGGCTGGGAGAGAGGCAGGTGCTAGTTCTAGGCTGGGCAATGGCTGGAAAGGGAGCCGGGCTGGAGCTGTGCTGGGAGGACGGGGGTGTGGGGACACAGTCAGGTAAAAGGTAAAAGGCATTCAGCTGCCAGCGCTTGGCCATGTCAGCACCCCCGTGGAGCATGCTCTGCTGGGCAGGAGGGGGTGTCACCTCATATCCAGCTGCCTGCCCATGGGGCAAATCCTGCAGTGACTTGGGTGCAGGAGGGCCCCCAGGGACATCTCTATGATCTCCTGCAACAGTAATGTCCCTGCGGCCTCCCCCCGGCCCTGGCTCCAGCTGGGGGGTCCCTGGACAGGGGGTCACTGGTCCCTAAACAGCCATGGGGGGGACACGGAAGTGTCTTTGGCCAGAGCATCTACCCCTGCTGCTGTGCAGCCCAGGGCGGAGACTCAGCTCACTGGGCTTCAGCCACTTGCAAAAGCTGCCTTCAAACCGCCCTCCCCAATACCCTCGGGGCTGCAGCAGGGCAAGAGGGGGGCGAGGCATCCCTGGGGGTGCTGCCCCTGCTTTGCCAAGGGGATGCTCAGCACGAATGGCTAGCGGCGGGTTTCCCAACGGACGAGAGGAAGCGACTCGCCTGCGGAACTCTCTGCCACCAGCCCTGGCGAGACCCGGGGACAGACCAGACCCTCCCTGAACACCTGCTGCAGGCACCGCCGTGCTGGGGGAGGGCCAGGGAGCCCTGTCCCAAAAGGTGCGGGGGGGGCAGTATCAGCCTGTGGGGGGCTCTTGCCGCCCCTCAGACATGCGACACCAGAGGGGAGACAGGATGGGCCCTCTCCAGGCAACCGCCCTATTCCAGGCTCCAGGCAAAGAATCTAACTCTGGGCTGAGGAGAGGGCAGCTGGGGGGATCCCAGACCTTTCCAGCCACCAGGAGGAAACTGGCTCAACTCCCCTGAAAGGGGCCCCCGGCCCCCAGCAAGCTCTGAGCAGCTGAGAGCACTTCAAAGCAGCCGCCCGCCCGGGGTCAGGCCCAGGTCAGCCAAACCCCACCGCAGAGCAGGGGTGCCAGAGTGACACCACCAGCTCCCGCGGGGGCGCAGCTGGGTGGGGGCAGCCCTGGGATGCAAACCGAGGCAGCAACGGGGGCGGGGAGGGGGGCGAGGGGAGGGGACCACCACAGGCCAAAGCCTGGACCTCCCCAATCCCAGCTCCCCCGGCCTGGGGGCCAGCACAGGCCAGAGAGAACTGGGGGGATCCCGGCAGCGGGGCAGGGAGAGGGCCCAGTTCACAGCCCAGGATAGCAATTCAGTCGCGGCCCCCTTAGTGGGTGTCCCCCCCAGCATCCAGCCCCACCTCGGCTCCACGCTGCCTGCACAAACCGTAAACCACATTTCACAGTTGAGCGGCTGCCAATTGCAGTGACGTGGGCCCGAAACCGCAGACACCTGCAGCAGCCACCCCCGCCACAGCCCCATGGCTCTGCCCCCCACCACAGCCACACGGCTCAGCCCAGCACCTGGCCAGGGGCAATGGCCCCCCTGCTCACCCCAGGGCACCAGGCCAGCCCTTGGTCCCAGAAATGGGACCTTCCCCCCTCCGTCAGACTCCCCCAGGCATGATGTGCACGGGGTGTATGAGCAGAGCGACTGTGGCCCCTCCAGAGCTGTCGTCCCCCCACCCCCCGAGCCGGCCACCAACCCAGGAATTTCAAAAAATGGACATTGCCCAGATTTTCCAGTGAAAAACCCAAAACTAACCCCAGAGCAGGCTGGATTTGGGAAACCAAGTTCCACGAGTGCTCTCCATTGTCATAGAGCACCCCCCCGCACCCTGGGGGTCTGAGCCACCCCTCCCCCCGGGGGGATTTTTTGTTTTGTTTTGGTTAAAATGGAAATTTCTGTGAAAACAAAAAGCCCCGGCTGCTCTGGGGGGAACTCTGGGTGTTTTCCTGAGCACAGAAGTCGAATCTGGCCCAGCTTTGGTCAATTGACAACTCACTGTCCCCATGGCCCCCCCACACACGATGGATATGACGCCCCGTGCCCGAGACACCCTCACTCTGCCAGTGCCACCCGAGTGCCCCCTCAGGCTCCCCGCTGTGCACAGCCTGCAGTTACGCGGGCCCCCAACACACCTGCCCTCATGCACATTCCCCCAGTAATGCAGGGCCCGTCCCACATGCCTGCTCCCCACACAGCACCCACGCTACCGGGACAGGGCCCCCCCAATGATAGGCAGCAGGGCCAGGCCAGGCTCCAGGGGGACTTTATTACACGCAAACTGCAGAGACGGTTCCCGCGCCCAGAGCCACTGCGTTCGGGGAACTAGCTCTCGGAGGTCGGGGCCCCCCATATTTACACCAAGGGGGCAGGGAGCTGGCACCCCAAGGCATGGCTCTGGCGGGGGCTGGGAACAGTGCAGGGGGCCAGTGTCACAGACATTGGGAGGCTGGGGAGAAACACAGACTGACGCACATGGGGCACAGACAGCTGGGGGCTGGGGGATCCTCCAGACCTGGGGAGACAGCACCCAGACCCCACACCCTGCTCCATCCCAGAGCTTCCTCAGCCCCGCCCGTCTGCCGCAGGCAGATAGGGCTCAGAAACTACTTCGTTGTACAAAAAATAAAGCATCAGCACGAACCTTCATGTGGGGGGGGTCATCTCCCATCCTGCCGCCCCCCAGCAGTCCAGGGGTGCCCAGCCCCATGTGCTCACCCAGAGCACAGCATCCCCCCCAGCACACAGGTGTCAGCGGAGCCTTCCCCCAATACAAGGGCACGTCTCCCCACCTCGCCAGGCAGCCGAGCCCCCCCCCCGTGGCCTGGGGCTGGCAGTGCCCATGTTCGGCCAATGCGAGCCGGGTCCAGTGTCCATCCAGTGTCCAGCGTTTGTCCCCACAAGGGCCGTCTCTGCTCCTCTCCCTAGAGAGGCCCCCCACTGTCTCAGTCCCCACAGGGCGGCGGGCAGGCAGGCAAGGCAGGGCGTTCACACGTAGACAGCAGTCTTGGAGATGATAGAGCCGTCATGCTGTGACTCCATGTCGTCGTCCAAGTAGCCACGGGGCGCGTTGTGCCCAGGGGGGGCGCTGAGCCGAAGCATGGGCCCCACCTCGTCAAGCTGCTCCTCCTCTTCCTCCTGCTGCCGGCCGGGGTACCCATAGGGGGTGGGCCACTGCCCAGGAGCCCCCTCGCCCGGCGTGGCCTTGAGAGGCCGGTCCAGCTCCAAGTCGGGGCGGAAGACGATGTTGTGGGATGGGGCAGCCCCATTGCCAAAGACGCGGGTGGTGGGCTCATAGGTGCCTTTGGCCGGGGGGGCACGGCGCCGGCGCACCAGGAAGAACACCAGCGCCCCCAGCAGGGCAAGGGCAAGGACACCCCCCACGATGCCCCCAGCCACGGCTCCGGTGCTGCTCTGCAACCTCGCGGGGTGCTCTGGAGTAGAGAAAAGACGGGGCAGGGGGTCACTCTCCATGCGTGCGGGGGGTCGCTTGGCACATGCTTCAGGGCAGAGGAGCTGCGGATGGAGCCGTGGGGGGGTGGGGTCGTGGCGACCCTGATGTCATCTGAAGCGGCGCATCCATGCAGAGCCGGGTCCGAACAGGGGTCTCCCCCTTCCCTGCTGCCCGGCGCAGCCCCCCGCAGCCTGCCAGCACCATTATGGCCCTGCCCTGCACGCCCGCCCCAACCTCCCTGCAGCTCGCTGTGGGCACGTGCCATGCCCTGCCCCTCCCCCACAGCGCACCTGGCTCTGGGCACATGCCCCGCCCCTCCCCCACAGCGCACCTGGCTCTGGGCACATGCCCTGCCCCACCTCCACAAGGCACCTGGCTGCTCTTGGCACATGCCCCGCCCACTCCCAGAACACACCTTGCCCAGCTTGCCCAGCTGCTACACGGCACACACCTGGCAGCAGGTTTGCCCAGCCCTCCCACAATGCACTTGGGCATTCACGGCCACTTGGGCGTGCTGCAAGGTCGACCGATGCCAGCTGCCAATCACCCCCACCCATGTGTTGACCACTCTACCACACTGCCCCCAGAAGCAGGAGTCCTGACGCCAGCACAGCTCCGAGTCCCCAGTGAGGCTGGATGACAGCAAGATGTGGGGGCTGGGAGAGTCCCCCCTTCCGCCCACCCAAGGGGTAACATTCCCTGGGCAGCTTCCCCCAGCCAGACTGGGCCGGGCCAACCCTGCCCCCTCCTTCGCTCGTGGAGGGGGGGTTGGGGAGAGGCAGCCACACAGTATCCACGGGGCATGGCACAACCACCACAGCCCCGCCCTAGGGAGCCCTGCCCCGTGGAATGTCCCCAACAGCCCCCAGCCCCCCAACACTCCTCCAGCCCTTGGAACAAACCCTGGCCCCAGACCAAGCCCCTTCGCCCGGGGGGGGGGACGCCCCCATTCTCAGCTACCGGCGGAAGGGGCCGCACACACTCACCTCGCACCAGGACACGCTGCTCCGCCTGCACCGTGGCCACGCCGTTGGTGACCTGGCAGATGAAGGTCGTGTTCACCGCCATGTCCACCGAATGCACCACTAGCCGCTCGCCCTGCACCTGCGCCGTAGGGGGCAGGGGCCCGCTGGGGCTGTGGGACGGGGAGGGGAGGGGGAAGAGACTGGTTAGCGACAAGGGCAGGGGGCCTGGCTCCCAACCCCCCGTTCTGACCATCTGACTCCTCTGGGGGTGAACTCAAAGTATGAACAGCCCCAACATGCCTGCTGCCGTCACACCGTGGGGAGTGGGGGGCAGAGGGAGAGACCTGGGGGGGCGCAGTCCCAGCAGCAACACTTGGGGCTAGGGGCCAGGGGTTGGCTGGGGGAGCCCCCCAGATCAGCCCTTCTGATGTGCACGCCTGCCTGCGCGGCGCCACTCAGCACGGCTGGCGGGGTGCAGGGCGGGTGCAGCCATTCTTCCCGGGGGGCGGATGGGGGGGCGATGGACCAGTTCAGACCCTGCCCAGCCCCGCTGGGTCAGGAGTTCAGCAGAAGCAGGGAGGAAAGAGATGGCCCCTCCCAGCCAGCCCCCTCTCCACAGGGACAGGCAGCAGGACAGCACCCAGCGCCTGTGCCGCCCCCCACCCCCACAGGACAGGCCTGAAGCCCTCAGGTCTAGAAAAACAGGTTTGCGAACCGGTTTGTGCTTTCACTCCCCGGGAGTGAGGGAGCAGCGCCCTGCCCCGCCTGCCAGCCCAGAACGGAAAGCCAGCCCCAGCCCCTTCCTTTCACTTTAATCCCCTTGAACCTTGCCACATCTCTTCCTGGCCCCCAGCCCCCTGCTTTAACCACTAGACCCCCACTGCCCTCCCTAAGCCAGGAGAGAACCCAGGAGTTTGGGCTTCCAGGCCCCTGCTCTAACCACTACTCCTCACTCTTGGAGTCAGGCCATGACAGGCCGCAGTCCCCAAGAGGAGGAGTGTGTTGGGGGGGTCTAACAGCAGCATTCCCCCCCCCAGCCCCATGGGTTTGTGCAGGGACTCACGTGCTCCAAGAAAACTGGGTCGGTTTGGGGTTCCCTGTGGCCACGCAGGTCAGAACGGCCTCACCCCGGCTCAAGTACCAGTTGTCATCATAGCCCTTGATGGTGACCTGGGGGGGGTCTGTGGAGAGAGCAAAGGGGTGGTTAGACCCTGCTAGCTGCCTTTCGGGCCCCAGCTGTACCTGCCACAGAGACAGGGACAGAACCCATGTGTCCTGGCTTCCACCCCCCACTGTAACCCATTACAGCCCACTCCCCCACCAGAGACAGAACCCAGGCATCCTGGTCCCCAGCCCCTCC
>ML675751.1:160720-174908 GCA_007922155.1 Mesoclemmys tuberculata
TCCTATAACCCACTAGAGCCCTTCCCCCACCAGAGACAGAACCCAGGCGTCCTGGTCCCCAGCCCCACCTACCCTCCCAGAGCCGGGCTAGAAGGAGCAGCCCCTCACTCACACTGCACGGCCAGCGTGACGGGGAGGGTCTCTGGCTGAGCCAGCGTCCTCTGGGTGACGACACAGGTGACCTGCTGCCGGTCGGCCGCGGCGGTGGGCGCCATGTTGAAATGGCTGGTGACGGTGACGGTGCCGTCCGCGTTGGTCACCTCGGAGGCATTGAAGGTGCCAGGGAGGGTGGAGCGCCAGGTGATGAGGGCAGCGGGTTTGCCATTGGCAGAGGTGCAGATGGCCACAGGGATCGTGGCATTTCCCGCCACCGCCTTGCAGGACTCGGCTGTGTTGGTGGGCCGGGCTAGGAGGGAGCAGAGGGCAGGATCAGCAGCAGCGCAGTGGGAACAGAGCCAGGAGCTCCGAGTCCCGGCTCCATTCCCAGCAGCTGCCCTCGAGAACATCTCCCGCATAGCATGTTCTCCCGCATAGCGGTGCTGCCCCGTCCTCCTGACAGCGAAGAGCAGCCACCTTCCGCCTGCCAGACCTGGCATGAGGAGCCCCAAGGAGGTGCTGATTTCAGCACCCATCCCCTGCCTGGGGGCAGCCGGATCACAGGCTGCCCCACAGACAACTGGCAACAGGCCCGGCCACCAGCGTCACTTAGAGGGGGAAGGCCCCACTTCCTCAACCCCCACCCTAGGGCTGGATGGGCCCCAGGCCCCAGGGAAGGCCCCAGGTCCCCAGCAGGGTGGAAGCTCCCCCTGCTCACCCAGGATGCTGAGCCTGGTGACGCCATCCTCGTTGCCGTTGGGGTAGGTGGCGAATTCGCACACGTAGGTCCCTTCGTCGCTCATGCGCAGAGGCTGGATGACGAGCGTTGCGTCCTGCAGGGAGACGTTCTCGAACCGGATCCGGCCACTGTTCTCCAGGGGGAAGTTGGGCTTGTGAGCCGGGAGGTAGACGGCCACATTCTGCTTCTTGCCCCCAGCCTCCTTGATCCAGGTGACCTGGCTGACCTTGATGTCGGGGTTGGTGGTGGCGAAGAGACACTGCAGCTTGGCCTCATCGCCCACGTAGCCTGTGACCTCCGCCCGGACCTTCACTCGCTGGGCCCACACCGCTGCGGGAGACAGACCAGTCAGCCAGGGCGAGGGGCCAGGGAATGCTCTGCTCTCACCCTGGACCCACGCCCCTCCCAGAGCCAGCGAGAGAACCAAGAGCCCTACTCTCTCCCAGAGCCAGGACAAGACCCAGGAGTCCCGACTCACAGCCTAGAGAGAGACCGAGCTGGTTAGTGATTGTGTGGGGAGAACAAGAGAGACCCCCCCACACAAGTATCCCACACTGACCTCCAAACCGCAGCACCCCAGAGACTCCCAGTCCCTCGTGTAGGGAATGGAGGATGTCCGGGGGCCCGAATCCAGAGAGGTACAAGCAGGTTTGGAGGGAGAATTCAGGTAGGAGCCATGTCCATTGCATGTGTGACTCTGGGGGTCAGACTAGATGATCTAAGGGCCCCTCCGGCGCCAGGCCCATCTTACCTGCTGGCCAAGTACATGCAGTACGTGTCCAGCAGGTGCCACGCCGGGTCTGCCACGCCCCAGCACCCCGTGACCCTGCGATAAGCTAACAGACTGAGCACTCGCAGGCTCACGCCAAGGTGTTTTCTCCAGCCCCAGATCTTCTCCGCCCGTTTAACTGGCTGGGTTTGCAGTGTGCAAAGCCCTGTATGAAAATGCCAGGTAACAGCCCGAGGCAACAGCTGATCATGGACGTTGGTGCGCTATGGCTGAAAGCAGCAGCTTACTATCTGATTCGACTGAAGCCCACCTTAAACCAAGCCAGACGTCCACATGGCCTTTCACACCAGCTATCTAAATCCAGCTCAGCTCAGCCCGTACAGAGGTGCAGCTGTGTCTAGCCAAGGCCAACGGACAACCGGAGCCGGCTGGAGAGGGAAAGAGGCTGCAGAAGGTGGAAAAGTGAGACGGAGTAGGCGGCCAAGTGAGGGGTCCTCGTATAAACAGCCCCCATCCCACCCCGGCTGCAACCCCAGCACACCAGGAGCTGCCCCAGATGTGGGTCTCTCCTGATCCAGAGGGGGCAGCGCGGACAGAGGGGGCAGCCACCAGTGGGAGAGAGGACCACTTTTAGCCCAGCTAGCTGAGTGCAGCTGTGGGTGCTGAGCAAATGCCCTCCATTTAACAGCCCCCCACCCAAATTAGCCCCAAAACCCTCAGACCCAAAGCCAGTTCGGAGTCAGCTGCAGACATGCCATGGGGCCCACGCTCACTCCTGGCCGCCTCCCTGGACAGCTCTGGGGGGTGCTGGCACAGATGGCCCCCAGCCAGGTTTGGGGAACCCTAGTGCAGACAGCAGCACAGGCCGACCAGCACACCCCTCTCACAGCCCCTGCCCTGAGCACGTAGGATGAGCCAGGAACAGAGGGTGGCAAGATTCCAGATGCTCCAGACTTCATTAGCTAGAATGGCTCCTGCCCCATTGCCCGCCCCAGCCAGTGCCCCTCACCCCGTGGCGGGGGAAGGTCCCGTGTCCCATTGCCCTGAGCCAGCAATTTCAGCTATCCCCTCCCCCACGAGGCTGAGACACAGCCCCATCCACTCAGAGCCCTGTGCTCCACTCCCGCTTGCCCTGCGGCTAATACACTGTCACAGCCCCAAGCCTGGGAACCCCATTACTCACCCCTCGGCTGACACCCACGGCCAATGACTCGACATAAAGCCACATCATAAATGGGCAGCAAAGCCAGGAATGGAACCCAGGAGTCCTGGCTCCCAGCCCCCACTCTAACCCCCCTGATGCACTCCCCTCCTGTCACCCACAGAGCAGGGGCTCTCAGCACACACAGGACTCGCTGGACACGATGCCATCTCTATTTCCAGGCTTGCTCAGCTATCGGGAAGGCGCAGGGGAGAGGGCGGGGCTGTTCTCAGGCCAGTTTGAATGGGTGGTCTCTAAAATGGACAGAGAACTGGCTAGAGCAAAGGGCTCAACGAGTAGTGATCAATGGCTCCATGTCTAGCTGGCAGCCAGTCACAAGTGGAGTGCCCCAGGGGTCAGTCCTGGGGCTGGTTTTGTTCAGCATCTTCATTAATGATCTGGAGGAGGGGCTAGATTGCACCCTCAGCAAGTTTGCAGATGACACTAAGCTAGGGGCAGTGGTAGATACCCTGGAAGGCAGGGATAGGATACAGAAGGACCTAAAGAAATTGGAGGATTGGGCCAAAAGAAATCGGATAAGATTCAACAAGGACAAATGCAGAGTCCTGCACTTAGGACGGAAGAATCCCATGCACAGCTACAGACTGGGGACCGACGAGCTAGGCAGTTCTGCAGAAAAGGATCTGGGGTTTACAGTGGATAAGAAGCTGGATCTGAGTCAGCAGTGTGCCCTGGTTGCCAAGAAGGCTAATGGCACATTGGCCTGCACTAGTAGGAGCATTGCCAGCAGATCGCAGGAAGTGATTATTCCCCTCTATTCGGCACTGGTGAGGCCGCATTTGTAGGACTGTGTCCAGTTTTGGGCCCCCCACTACAAAAAGGATGTGGACAAGTTGGAGAGAGTCCAGCAGAGGGCAACAAAAATTATTAGGGGGCCAGAGCACAAGGCCTATGAGGAGAAGCTGAGGGAACGAGGCCTGTTTAGTCTGCAGAAGAGACGAGCGAGGGGGGAATTTGAAAAGATCCTTCAATTACCTGAAGAGGGTTCCAGGGCCAGTGGAGCTCAGCTGGTCGCTGTGGTGGTAGGCGCAAGAACTAGGAGCAATGGTCTCAAGTTGCAGTGGGCAGGTTGAGGTTGGATATTAAGGGGGTGGTGAAGCACTAGGAGGGGTTACCTGGGGGGAGGGGAATCTCTATCCCTAGAGGCTTTAAGGCCCAGCTTGACAAAGCCCCGGCTGGGATGGTTTAGTTGGGGTTGATCCTGCTTTGAGCAGGGGTGGACTAGACACCTCCTGGGCTCCCTTCCAACCCCCTTCTTCTAGAACTCAGCACTGGAGTCATGTGATGGGGGGAGAAGATCTGCTGAACCAGGACCCAGGCTAACCCACGGCCCTAACTCACAGCTTCAGCTCCAAGACCGTGCTGCCCATCCGCAGCCTGAACTCCACTCCGAACCCAGGCATCCTGGCTCCCAGTTCAGCCCCTTCACCACTGGAGCAGTCTGCTCCCCCATGTCCATGCAGGCCGGGTCACTCAGAGCCCGGTATCTGAGCAGGGCACATGCGCACACACAGCTGCCTCCTGGCCCCAAGGAGAGGGAAAACAGCTGGGTCCAGTCCATGCGGCCCAGTTCTCTCAGCATGTCCAGGATCCCGGCTCCTCCACTTTCCAGACTAACCCACTGTCACTGCTGCAGCTGCTTTCCTGCTTGTCTGGGAGCACAGGGGCCACTGTTTCCCACACACAGTTACCCACCTCCTCTGCCCAAACAATGCAGAAAAAGGAAGGGAACCTGCCCGGTCAGCAGGGAGTACAGGACACAGAGATCCGAGCCAGGGCGGCTCCCACCGCTGTGCTGGGATGGGGAGAGAGAATTGTCACACTGTAACCTCTATGGCGGGCTCGCTGGGCCGGGACAGAACCCAAGAGTCCTGCTCCCCGTGCCCCCACCCCTGCTTTAACCCGCTGCACACCACTCCCCCGCCAGGGCTGGAGATAGATCCCTGGAGCCCTGGCTCCCAGCCCCTGCTGGCTCCCCTCCCGGGCACATGGGAGGCTGGTCCCCCACTTTCCCTCGTGGCGCCACTGGAGGGAGGAGCTCTGCCAAACCAGAGCTTTTGGGCCCCTCCAACTTGAAGCCGCCGCGGGGGCAGCTGATCTAGCAGGGCCGAGGCAGCCGACGGCACTCGGGAAGTTCCCTGCACCGCCAGGTGCCTGCAGGAGCAGGGCCAGAGATTAGGAGATAACAGATCCGGGGCCCATCCCAGGCTCTGCAGTTCTGGGGCAGGCTGCCTGCGGAGCCACGGGGAGCCTCGCTCAGTGGCTGGTCACGCTATGGCCCTTCCCGCCTGTGGAATGGGTCCAAGGCCCATTCGGGGGCAGCGAAGGAAGGAAGGGGCTGAACAGGGTCTGCCGTGGTCACATGGGCACCTCAACTTTCAAGCTGTTGGGTGCCTGCCTCACTCTGCAGGTGAGACGCATTCTCTGTACGCCGGCTCCAGGCTTGGGAACGCGTACACGAGGGCAGCTGTCTGCCAGCCCCCCTGCTCCCACCTCCACCTGCACCTCCCAACCTGCTCAGTGCTGCTGCCCCCCCAACACTTCCCACCGTGCTCGGTGCGGCTGCGTACCCCCCATTCTCCGCTCCGTGGATCACAGCTGTGTGGCAATGGCCAGGGCCGAGTTCCCTAAACTGTGGGTGGCTCCAGACACCTGGGCTCACTTCCCAGCTCTGCTCTGCCTCCCCGTGTGATCACGGGCCGGGCCTTGTCTCTCCCCGACCTCTCCCCTGGGAGGTGGGGAGAGTGACCCTGCCTTGGGCCAGTTCACCCGCAAGCCTCGCGGGCCAAAGGGGGCCCCTCACTGTGTGTCTGCACCACCCCTGGCCCTCTGTTCGCAGCCAGGGCGATATACACAGCACCTGGTGTGATGGGGTCCTCCTGACCTCACCCAGTGCCCAGCACGACTGGGCCCTCAGCGTGGCCAGTCCCCACACCCCATTTCAGCAGGAGGAGCGGGGTCTGTGCAGCGCCTGGCACAACGGGGGAGGGGGCCCTTGTGTGACAACAAACGGGCACCACAGCCGTCAGGGCGAGGGGCCGAGAGGAAAGGAGCTCCATGCAGAGTTTAGCCGGATGATTTTGCTGCAGAAGAAAAGGCTGGTTTTGCTCCCAGTCAGTGACAGGATCTTCACAAGACACACACAAAGGACAGACAGACAAAGGGACGAGACACACGGACACTTGCACTTTTTAAAAATAGCAATAGTTGCTGCGTGACTAGCCTGGCAAACACCCAGTTCTGCTCTGGCTTTCAAAGCCCTCCTAGGACGGTTATCCCAGGGAGCCTGCTGGTAATGGGAAGCGACAGGGCCAGCCTAGCTGCGCACTCCCGTCAGCACGATTCCGAGAGCAGGAATGAAGCCCCCTCATTTAATAAGGAAGCAGATCGAGCGTGCGGTGGGAGCATTAAAAATTCAGCTTTACATACCAGGGAAAGACAGAAACCCTGAAAGCCAAAGGGGGAGGAATCAGTTCAGCTGCACAGCTCAGGGCTGGGGGACGGTACCAGAGACCCAGACCTAGCTGAGATCACCCTGGCTTTGGGAGGGGGCGTGGCAGGGGGTCAGCCCCTTTTCTCCTGGCTTTATAATCCGTCTCTGCCCCAAAGCCCTTGTGCAGTTCAATCAGACACAGGATCTCTTTTCCCTTCTCAAACCCACACAGCTCAATACTACTGCTGTTAATTGGGCCCCATGCTCCATCCCAGAAGTGGCTGCATCTCAGAGCCCAGCAAGAGCTCCCTGTATAAACAGCTCCTGGGCCCCACCCACAGGCAGCTGCATCTGAGCACAGAAGGTTGAGGGGAACGACGAGCAGCTGGCACCCACACTCCAGCTGTGGTGCCAAGAGGGAACAGTGGGGAATAGGGTGGGGCAGAGAATGAGATGCTCAAGATGAGAATGAGAATGAGAGCTCAAGATGGCGCTGCCCCCGCCCCCCCAGCTGCCCTGTGGAGGGGAGTGAGGTCTGTACCTCTGGGGGGGGGGGAATATGCCGCTTACCTCCTGCTGCGCGGGTGGCACTGCACTACCCACCGCACGGCGCCCGCCTCCCCTGCTCCAGCCCTGCACCAGCTCACATGGGGCGGCCTCACCCCCCAGCCTGTAGGGAGGCGCTGGGCCAGCCTTCACAACACACAGGGGTGGGGGGCATGGCTGCCCCTCAGAGCCACCTGCGCCCCCCACCCCCTGCCCCTCGTGAAGGGCCAGCACGGCACCCCTCGGAGGTCGGGACCTGGCCCCGTGGTACGCCATGGCCGAATGATCGCGGGGCACTTGCTAGCTGGGCAGTGGGGCGCAGGCAGAGGATCAGCGCAATCCACTCTGATTAGGACAGACCCACTTCCTCACCTTTCCCTGGAGAAGCTGAATGCAGGGGCTGGGGGCAGTGCCAAAGGCCAGTTTCCCAGCCCCCGAATCATTCCTGTAGCTCTTCTCCGAGCCCTTCCCACGTGTCGGCAGCTCTGCCGCGCAGACACCAGAACTGCTGCGGTGCCTGGTGCCGTATGGAGGTAACCCCGGCTCTGGCTGGCCATTCTCCTGTGCATACACCCCAGTGACTGTACACCCCCCCTTAGCCACAACATCCTGCTGGCAGCTCATGCCCAGCTGACCCACGAAACCTTTCCAGCACACAGCCTCCAGCCCGCCAGCATGAACCCAATTCTTCACATCCAGAGGGGGGAAACTGAGGCACAGTGCGAGGCTGCAACTGTCGTTATGATAGATTTTAAGGCCAGAAGGGGTCATTCACTTCTCTGGCCTGACCGCCTGTACATCACAGGCTAGAGAGCCTCGCCCAGTGACCCCTGCACTGAGACCACTAGCCTGTCTCTGGCTAAAGCCCCTTCCAGAAAGTCACCTGGCCTGGATCCTCCCATGTCCTCAGCACTTTGTTCCCCACGTTCATCGCCCTCAGTGTCACAAACGGCCTCGCGTCTCAGCCGGGGTTTGTCTGGTTTCAGCAACCAGCTGCTGGCTCTGGCACCAGCTCCAAGCCCTGCCGGGCGCTGGGTTTCTCCCCAGGAAGGTCTCACACCCCACGAGCGAGGCAGCTCCCCAGCTGCGTAAGGAGAAGCAGCTTTTCACATGCCCCCAGACCAGGACCAGCCTCACCAGCCGCTGCCAGACAGAGAGAGAGAGAGAGAGAGGGAACCCCCCCGCTGCACCCCCCCTTTATACAGCTGGGCTTGTGACTTGCCCATGGTCACCCAGAGGCCCAGAGCTGGGGATGGAGCTAACCACAAAGGCCTCCCCCCCGCACGGCGCCAGAAGAACAAGGCGGGGATCCGGAGGGGCCAGGCCCACGGAGGAAGCTTAATAAAGCTGAACCCCAAGACCCCGGAGGCAGGAGCAGATTTTGATTCTCTCTGGCTTTTTAAATACATGCAAATGCTGGGGGGAGAAGTAGGTCAGTCAGGCCCAGATGCGGGGGGAGGGAAGGGGAGTGGAGCGGGAAGCGCCGTTTGATGTCGCTGAGCAGACAAAGCAGTTTACATGGAGCCCGCGAGGGTGGCCAGGCAGGTGCTGGGCTGGGCAACAGACTCAGCGGAGGGGTAGGAGGCATCAAGGGAGAGAGAGTAACGGAAGGGGACTCTCTGCACACACACCCCTCCCCCCACACACACTCCAACCACTAGACCCTGCTCCCCTCCCATCACCAGGGATAGAACTGAGGAGTCCTGGCTCCTCGGCCCCCCACTCCAACCACTGGACCCCGCTCCTCAAGCCGGGTTAGACCCAGGCTCGGGCCCGTGGCTGCAGAGGACAGAGCAGTCTCTCTCGCCACGTTATGCGGCCACATCCCTGGCCGGGCCCGGCCCCTGCAACGAGCCCCCATCTCTGTCCTAGTCACACGCGGGGAGGCAGCATCGCGGCTGACATGCGGGGTGGGAGATGCACGTCCACCAGGATTACGCTCCGTGTCCCACGGGGCCCAGGGCACCGCCGCAGCCCAGGGAGATCCCAACGAGCAGAGACAGCGCTTCACAGCTCATCTCTTCACTTCCTTATGGAGGCGCCCACGCCATCCCCGGTCCCCACCCAGCCAGCCAGACACTGCCACGAGAGCAGGGCTGCAACACACCCCACTCTAACCACCAACCCTCTGATAGAACCCAGGGGTCCGGGCCCGCAGCCCCTGCTCTAACCACTAGACCCCACCCCCTCCCAGAGCTGGGCTAGAACCCAGGAGTCCGGGCCTGCAGCCCCCATTCCCTGCCAAGGCTGGAGGTGGGCAGGCTGGCTCAGGCCAGCTGGGGCACTGGAGACAGAGGCTGACACAGGAAGGCCTGGGGGGGGGCACAGAGCAGGCCAGACGCACGGGGCGCCATGGAGCAGGACATACCGAGGGACGTTACCTGCTTCTGCTGGTACAAACAAAGTCCAGGAGCTTTGCACTGGCTGCTCACCCCACTGTGATGTGACCCCCACGCAGAGAGGCCCAGGCCAGGCAAGGTCTCCGCCAGCCTCCCCCCGGTGTCTAGTGCTATCGCCTGACACAGTCCAGGCCGTGCTCTCTGACCAGGGACCCCTGGGCCCTGTCACCACCCCTGGGCCACTCGCAGCAGTGACATGGGCCCACCCCCTCTGGCTATATGGACGTGGGCTAGGGACCTGTGCGATGCCCAGCCCGAGGGGAATGGACAGGGCTCTCATAACACCAATGACACCAGGCTCCCAGCCGGGCTCTAGTCCCAGTTCCTTACATGAGTCACTGAATCGCCCTGTGCCTCGGTTTCCCCATCTGTGGAATGGGACAGCTCCCAACTTCCCAGGGGCGCGAGGAGGACAAGTCCACTGATCTTCACAAACGTTGTGGGTGCTGCGAGCTCAAACCCTGCCCTGCAGACAGGACCTCTCGGGCTCACTGCTTGGGGGGGGGGGGAGGGCAGATGAGGTGGTGGAAGCGCAGGCTTGGGGAACAGGAGATGCTACGCTGGAGGTGTGGGTGCCGACACACCCCATTAACCTGGCAGCCGGCTCAGGTGCAATGCTTTCCCCACGGAAACAGAACCGGGGCAGACCCAGCATTGCCACGGCCCAGCCCCAGGTTTGGGGGGGAGGGGGGGGAGAGAAGAGACCAATTTGTCTCCACTTCTGGTGGGAAAAGGTTGATTTTCACAAAGCTCCGCTCGCTTGAATCCACCCCCATCCCCCAAAACAGGTTTCATTCTCCTCACCAAACCCCCAGACTTTCTTCACGGGACATTCTCAGAGCCAGGGGAGGGTTTACATTTCCCTCGAAAAGTAACAACTCCAGGGCAGGGACCAGCATTTACCGGCGCGTGCAGACCCCAGCGCGGAGGGGCGTGCTCGCTGGGGGGACAGGCCAGGGGCTTTTCATGAGCGTCCAGGCGTTTCCCAGGGCTCCGGACTGGGCCAGGCCTGCTTTTCTCACGCTAGCGACGGGAGGGGCGAGCTGGGGAGGGGCTGGGGCTCTGAATGCTCCCAAAGGGCGCACGGATGGGCTGGGGCTGGGGACAGCCCAGCGTTACAAACCAAGCTGGCAGGCAGGACCACAGCGCGGCTGTCCCAGTCCAGCCCCGCGCCAACCTGCACAGTGCTGCACTGGGGCACAGCAGGTCGAATGGTCCGGACCGGGGCTGGGGAGGGGGGTGACAACACTCACCAACCCCTACCCCTGGACTCGTTTTCCACTCATCCCTCCACAGGCGGGCCAGTGACTTGGGGCCTTCGTGGCACATGACGCTGCGCCAGACTGGGGGGGACAAAGGAAGTGAGGACCCGGTGGGATCAGCGAGCACTGTGCCCTCCCCAGAGCAAGCAGACCCACACTCTCTGTGCACAGGGACATCTGGTGCCCCACAGGCGTGAGCCCTCTCCAGGAGCTGTGCAAACAAGTCCACTGTCGACTCCTTGTTCTGTTGTAATAGTGAGATAGGGAGAGAGAGATTTTCCCTTTCCTGTTATGATAACGGTGCAGGGCTGCTCAGGGCGGCAGACATGGCCTCCATCCTGTTCGTTTCTTGGAGTGAGTGAAGCTCTGGCCTAAAACGTGTACTATGGGCCCTAAAAATGGCTCAGTGAATTCTCTGTGTGAGTAACAAATGTTTGTGCAGGACATAAAAAGAAACCAACCTAAACTGCTCTAACAGCAGAGGGGAGTGAAGACACGACTGCCCCCCTGATCCTGCAGGCCGAAGAATGCCGATCAACCCCTCTAAAGCACAGGAGGATCCAGCCTGGGAGCAGACAAAGCCCAGAAAGAAGAGAACAGTCAGGCTGTCAATCAGCTGGTGATTAACAAGGACACTGAACCCAGGGGCAGCATGACACAGCCAGGCCCAGAGACTGACAGGAGAGCCAGCGGCGCGTATAAAAGATGGGTAAAAACATGGAAACTTTGGGTCTCGGTCTGCAATTGTCACCTGGAGCATCGGATTCGTGGCCGACAGAGGCCTGGCTCCTCCTCGTGCCCGGCCTAGTTGGCCACTAGGCTGGCTCGAGCAAAGCAGAAAAGGACTGGTCATTGCATCCCACCAGCTCGCAGCACTTTATGCATTGGGGGTGGGTGGGGGGGTTGCTGTTCTTACATGTACAATAAAGGCAGTGTTGCCTTGTCCCCCTGAATAAGATCCAGCTAGGCTTTTCTCTGACACGTGTAACGCAGGGACATGCTGCCTTTCCACAGCCCACAGCCCTACAGGAAGCTGCACACAGAGGGACTGTGCCCCCCCCCACATACACACACTGTACAGGCTCACAGCACCCCGCCACACACACACACCCTGACTTCCTACACTTGGGGTACATTCTCTCTAGCACCCAGGCATACAGCAAGAGCCCCTCCCTCCCCAAAAGGAGCCGTGTGCGTAGGGTCCCTTGTACATCACCACACGCAGCCCTCCCTTCTGGGCCATTGCACCTTTCAGCCTGAGTGTCCATTACATGTGGTGCTTTCCGCCTCCCCCCCAGAGAAAGGTACCGTATTCCCGTCAGCAGCGAGAGCAGGGGCTCCAGTCATTCCCGCTGGTGTCAGGACCCCACCACCCCACACGTCTCCTGCAAGGGCAGCTGGGGCAGGGATTGTACCAAATGGCCACTCCGGCTTGGACCAACTCGGGGGGCTGGGGGCAGGGCAGCTGCTGCACCCCGTTTCCATCTAACAGTTCAATGACTCAGCATCCCCACCCCGCCCAGTGCCCTGTCTTCATTGTGGTCTGGGTCACACTTGGGTCAAGGCAGGGTCTAGTAGGGAAAGATGTCAGGCTGGGAGCCAGGACTCCTGGGATCTAGTCCCAGCTCTGCCACTGATTGGCTGTGCGACCTTGACCAAGTCGCTTCCCCTCTCCAGGCCTGTTTCCCTCCCACCCTGCATCCCTCCTGTCCAGCCAGTGTCTGCGCAGCGCTCAGCACACGTGCAATAGAAATACACTACTGCACACCTCCACCATATCGCATTTCTACAGTAGACATGCTACAGCCTCTAGCGCCTACAGACCCAGAGCACGGCACAGCCAGGTACGCTGGAGAAGGAACGAGACATGCCACAGCAGACAGACAACATAAGAAATGCCTTTGTGTGCGTGAGCACACAAGTGTTACGGAAACGCATCACGCCCACGGGTGTAGCCCCTTCACAAACACATGCAGGTGTCTCATCTCCATGCACAGCTAAATGGGGCTTGCCCGCATTCTGACAGCAGAAATGTCAATAAAGCAGCGTAGCAGTTACCATTTGTCATTCCACAAACACTTTTCCAACTAAGCTAAGATTCCCTGTTCCTGGTTTGGGAGGCTGAGTGGGAGGTGAAGGAGGTGGGGGGTTGTTTTGTTTGATTTTTGTTTTGCCATTTGCCCTCCAGGTCAACCCAGAAAAACTCAAAACAAAATGAAAAGCTTCAATCCATTTTGTCCCAAAAAAAGAAAAAAAAAGAGGCACAAAGAAGGTGACATTTTCCCAGGAATTCCCATCCCTTTGGGAAGCCAGTGTTGTTTAGGATAATACAAAGACTTCAGAGACACGATTTGTCCCTTGCTCTAGATGACAGAGCACCCCATAGTAAATAGGGCAGGGAGTGCATGTGCACATTGCACAGCCACCTCGCTGAGCCTCTAACAACATTTCCCACCCTGGAGGGGGATCAAAGCACTTCCCCGTATCACAGGTGGGGAACCAAGACACAGGTGCCTCCACGCACTTGGGGCCCAGCTACGTGCAGCGAGTGTGATGGCAACTCCTCCAGGCACAGCGGGGACTGACTGACTAAAGACAGCACTGCAGCCATGGCAGCACAGGCTGGACACCCAGTACAACCCACCCAGGACAGCTGCCCCGGCACAGCGGTGCTGGCAGACACCTATGGCGCACGCAGGTATCCGCTAAACCTCCATGGGACAATAGACTCCAAGGCCAGACTGGCTCATTGTGACCCCCTGTCTGACCTCCCATAAAACCCGGGCCTGAGACCTGCCCCACAATGATCCCTACTGACAGACAGTAACTCCTACTAACCCACCCTGGAGCTACGAATTGCCACCTTGATTTGCAGCTCCACGCAACCTAGCCCTGAGCTAGTCACCCTCCCTGACACCGGCACGCCTCATTTCCCCTCTGCTAGCCAACCCCACGACTGCGGACCAGTCTAGTTATACCAGGACAAGGCCCAGCAGGGACGCAGCCTGGGAGAAAGGTGCCACCCACTGAGTGCGCCCTGCTTCGCAGGAGGGACAGGAAGCAGCGATGAGGTATAACTGAGCTCGGAGAGAGCATCTACACAGGTGGAGGCAGTGGTTCTGGGGTTAGCCAGGGGATGGCGGGGTCCTGCAGCCCGGCCAGACCTGGCTCTACAGGGACATGGGATCTGCTCAATAGCAGGGCAGGGCCAAGCACATCCCATGCTGGTAGCCACTTTAGCTAGACTGGTTTAGTTACAGGGGCAAAACCTTCCAGTGTGGACAAGGCCTGTCACACTGAGCAGAACAGACCCATGCGTCCCAGCACCAGGCTTGCGCCCCGGGGCACAAGGGAGGGTCAGGTTTGGGAGCCTTTGCTGCCCCAGTGTTTACATGGAGATTAAAGCAGACGGACTTTAGTGGAGTCACTCCCTGTTGGCCAGTTGCGATTTCAGTGGCAGTACGCAGCCTTCCAGCCAGGAGCCTGAGAACCGTTTCTGTCCTCGCCCTGGGCCCAGTGACTTCCCACCGCCCTTCCAGCCGAGCACCCACCCCCAGGCACAAGAGAACCAGCCCTCTGCTGCCCCCGCCACTGTCCTGGCTCGGGGCTGGGACCAAAGCACCATTCACAGGGCTCCCAAAGGGCCAGAAACAGGGGATGACACCGCAGCAAACACACAACAGCTTGGGTGTGGGCAAACCCAACACCTCACCCCCAGCAACTACACCCTCCCATACCCTTGGGAGCTAATCTGCACCCCC
>ML675751.1:174918-199092 GCA_007922155.1 Mesoclemmys tuberculata
CCGGGGCGATGGGGGGGCGGATCCGCACCCCCCTATCCCAGCAGCTACCCAGCCCGGAGGAAGAGCGGCTCCCGCCCCCCGGAGCCAGGAATGCCCCACACCCAGGGCGGGGAGGGACGGGCGCTGCCCCGGCCGGGCGAAGGCTACGCTCCGGCTGCCGGCAGCGCTGCCAGGCAGGGAAGCCGCTTCCCGGGCTCGCCATTTTGGGGGGCGCAGAGCCCGGGGGGGGGGGGCGGGGACCCCGGGGGGGGGCGCCTCCCCCCACCCTCCGCGGCCGGCCGGGCCGGGCCTTACCGCTCAGCAGGCAGCAGAGGGCGAGGCTGCCCGCGGCGCAGAGGCTGCGGGGCGCGCCCATGGGCGGAGGGGCCCCGCCGGGGCTCGGGGTCCGGCCGGCCGCGTCCCTCTGTCCTGCCGCACCGCCGTGTCCGTGCGTCCGTCCGCGCCGCCGCCGCCGCGAGTCCAGCTGCGACCGGCCCGGCCCGGCCCTGCCAGTCACGCGGCGCCCCGCCCCCCCCGCCCCGCCCCCAGGGTGAGTCGCCCCCCCGCCCTAAGGGACCGGGGCGCGGCCCCCGCGGGACCCGGCCCAGCCCCGCCGGCGGATCCGCCCGCGCTGCCCGGGCCCAGACTCTCCCGCGCCAGCCTGTCCAGCTCGGCGCGCGAGGCAGGGGCGGCTCGGGGGGTCCCACTACAGCCCCCGGGCCCAGGCCCCACAGCCGCCTCCCCGGGGCAGCTCCCCAGCTATTGCCAGCTCCCCGCGGGGGGCCGGGCCCCGAACTGGGGTCGCTCCTGCCCCAGCTGGCGGCTGTTCCCTCGAACAGCTGCTCAGCGACTAAGGAGGCGGCCCCAGGCTCACTCAGACGCCCCCCGAAAGGGGACGGAGCCCCCTGCCCCGTTACAGCCTGTCCGTGCAGCGCCCAGCACAGCGGCCGCTCTCCGCTCCCGGCCGGGGGGAGGGTGCGATCTCCTCTGGGCTGTGCAGCGCCCAGCACCTCCCACCAAGATCCCCCCTGTGCCAGGCGCTGCACAGAGAGGTGAGGTGGTCCCTGCCGCACACAGCCCAGCACCTTCCCGCTGGGCGCGGCCCAGGGAGAGGCAGGGTCTGGCCCCCGGGCACCGCTGGGACGTGAACCCGGGACTCCTGGGCCTGCCCGGCCTCACCCTGGCTGAGGGCGGGCCGAGGGCGCGTGGGGGGCGTCGCTGCAGATCCCTGAATTCCGGAGACATTGACCCTGGGGGCCCAGAGCGGGGCGGGGCAGGGGGCGGGGTGTTCCCACCTTGGCTCCACCCCCTCGTGTGTGTTCACACCCGTGACCTGGCCGCTGCATGCCTGCCTTATGCGCCAGTCTCCCCTGGGCGCAGCTGCGCCAGGCCGGCCTCCGAGCCCTGCTGCTCTGATGTGCTGTGCGGGGTAGATAAGCACCAGTTTCCTGGCCAGACCCCCCAGCTCAGACCCTCCAGCCCAAGGGCCCTCACCAGTTTACTCCAGCTTAGCACTGGGCTCTTCTGATGCTGGAATTTAACCTTTTATTTTGCAGTCACCTAAATTCATGCTTTTAACTCCTGGGGGGCATTTGGGGAAGGGGGCTAGGGACAGGCATGCAGGAGTGCGTGAAGGAATCGTGGGGGGCATCCCAGGAAGCGTGGGGGGGGATGGGGAGGGATAGGGTAGTGTAGCTGGGAGCTATGGCCTCCCTGGAAGGTAGAGGACAAGGGAGAGCCAAACCCTGCCCCCCCCCCCCCGGGGGTGGAGCCCGCTGCAGTGACAGCTGACCGGAAGCAGGTGTGGGGGTGGGAAGTATAAAAGGCCAGTTTCCCCACTCAGTCAGGGGAGGTGACCAAGAGAGAAAAACATCTCTCTTTCTGGGTGCTAGGCCTGAACTGGGTCTGCCCCCACCTGGAGGAGCAGCTGCCGGAGCTGCCCATGCCCTAGTACCTAGAGGAGCTAACCTCCATGGATGATCCCGACAGGTTCCCAGACCTGCCGTCGAGTGGCGAGGCCGAGTTCTGGAGCTTCCTGCGGGCAGAGCACCCTAAGCCGACAGGCAGCGAGTCCAGGGACCAGGTGCTCTAGGGAGAGGGTGGAAGGAAGTAACCAGGGAGCCGAATACAGTCCGGCTGAGCTCACGCTCACACTGGAGCCCCGCTGCCCATCACTGTCAGGGCCCTGGGCTGGGATGCTGTATAGATAGGTGGGCCTGCATCCCCCTCCCCCTTTCCTACCCCGACCTAGGGCCAGAGCCTTTTCCCTGCTGTCTGCCCTGCCCAGCCTAAGGGCCAGGGCCTTGGGAGTACTTACTCGTCCTGCCAAGGGCTAGAGACCCCTTTCCTCGCAGCTGCCCACCCTGTTGAGGGCCGGGCCTTGGACTATTTCCTTGCCCAGTGAGGGCTAGAGACATTTCCCCACTGCCTTAGGATCTGGCCCCACAACTACTTACTCGTCCTATGAAGGGCTCGAGACTGGTCCTGTTCACCAGCCTGCCCTGCCTATGGGTCGGGGCCTTAGATGGTGTGTGCGTCCTACTACAGGGCCAGAGACTAATCCACCTTTGTTTGGCCCACCCTCCTAAGGGCCGGGGCCTGAAACCAGGGCTTACCCTGCTAAGGGCAGGAGACACCTCTTCGTTTGGGACTCCCCACACGGCACAGGCGCCAGGAGGAGTGGCCTCCCTTGGAGATTGTGCCACCCACAACTGGACCATTTACACGTGGTGGAGAATGCAGGCACCTCTCACCCCTTGACAGCAAGCGGGTGACCCACAGCCATTCCCTGTCAACAGGCCACGATGGACTTGGACAAGCTCATGCAGTGTGAGCCGAGACCCAGCAGAAGCAGCAAGTGGCCCAACTGCAGCAGCAACAGCTGATCCAGATCCTGGGGGCCCAGCAGTAGCAGCTCATCAGGGAACTGGGGTCACAGCAACAGGAACAGCAACACCCGTGCATCCAGTAGCTGTCTGGCAGCTGTCCCGCTGGCCCCCTGCCTGGCGGGAGTCCCGCAGACAGCCTATTGGGCTCTCTGCAAGGAGGAGGCCTGTGACTATAGGGCTCTGATCTTGGACACCCAGGACATTAGCCCCGACACTTACAGGGGTCGATTTCGTGGGAAGACCTACCCCTTCCCCCTCCAGGCGCCCAGCCCCGCGCTGTAACCCAGGAGCTAAGGGACGCTTGCTGGCGGTGGCTGCAGCCAGACCAACGCTTGGCCTCAGAAGTTGCAGACCAGATTGTGACAGAGCACTTCCCCCAGATCTTGCCGCCATGAGAGACAACCTAGGTCATGCACCACCGCCCAGCCACGCTGAGTGATGCAGTACAGCTCAGGCAGGACTTCTTAGCAGCCGAGGCCCCCTTGACCCTTGGGACCACCCAGAACCCCCAGCCCCTGAGTCGCCACCTCACCCATGGTGCCCTGCATGCACAACCATCCCCGCGATACCAGAGCCCGACCTGGACCCACAGAGGTTGGCCTCTGCTTCGCGTGTGACCGATACAGCCACCTACAAAGAAACTGCCCCACGCTGGACTGTTCGTTCGGCCTGGTGTGCCAGGGAAGGGCGAGCCCAGCGACGACGGTGCCCACCCTGACAGCCCCCATGTGACTGCCTGATCAGCAGGTGCAGGTGCTGGTCGACACAGGATGTGGATAGATGCTGGTTCGCCAGGAGCTGATCCCTCCAGGCAGATGGGCCCAGGGACAGGTGCACCTCCAGTGCATCCCCACTGCCCACCCCTGCTAGCCATCGCTGGCGCGACACAAGTGGTGCAAGTGGGGTAGCTGATGGGCTTCCCTACCTGGTCATCTTCGGCCAGGACTGGCTGGAGTTTCCCCGGGTCCTGCAAACCGTCGCCCACCGAGAGCTGCCAAGGCGAATGGCGCTTCTCAGGGTAGCCCCTTGGCATGATCCCTCTGGACCAGAGGACCACGGCCATCAGGGGACGGGATGGGGCTGAAAACATCCCCCGGAGCCTGTCAGAGGGAGATGGCTGGTCCCCAAACCTTGGACGGGATTTCTACCCGGACCAACACGACAACCCCACTCTGAACCTGGCCTACGAGCAGCTCGCCTTTGTGGCCCCGCTTTGACCTCTGCGTGGACCAGCTGTACAAGACCCCTGAACCAGGGAGCCCCAGGCTCGGCTGGTAGTACCCGGGGTCCACCGTCGGGCCGTACTGACATTGGCCCACGACATCCCCGCCACCGGCCACCTGGGGCTAGAGAAGACCCTGGCCCGGATCTTGGCCCATTTCTATTGGCCCGGGGTCTGCAAGGTGAAGGACTACTCTGCATGATGCCTGGAGTGCCAAGGGGGGCCCTCCTCATGCCTCTCCCTCTAGTCAGGACCAAATTTGGGAGGGTCCTGATGGACCTGGTGGGACCCCTCACCAAGAGCACGGCTGGATTCTGATACATTCTGGGTGTCATGGGTGCCACCCACTTCCCCGAGGCCATCCTCCTGAGGAATGCCACGGCCTGAACCGAAGATCTTTGCCCACGTAGGGTTGCCTTGAGAAATCCTCTCAGACCAAGGAACCAATTTCACCTCCTGCCTACTCGGGAAGGTGTGTGGCATCCTGGCTGTCAGGAAGCTACAGACCTCCGTCTATCACCCCCAGACAGATAGCCTCGTGGAACTGTTTTTAACAGGACCCTGAAGGGGATACTCCAGAAGTTTGCCCCCACAAGCTCCGCCACTGAGACCAACTCCTGCCCCCCCCTCCAGGCCATGCGGGGAGTGCTGCAGGCCTCGACAAACTTTTCCCCATTCGAGCTGTTGTACAGGTGACAACCGTGGGGTCTACTAGACCTGGTGAGGGAGAATGGGGACGGGCCCCATCCTGGGCTCAGGGGCTGCTCCAGTATGTCCTGGCACTGTGGGACAGGCTGGCCTAGGCCGCGGAGCTTGCCCAGGAGTATCTCCGGGAGGCCCAGAGAGCACAAGCCCGAACCTACAATCACGGCATCCGCACCAGGACGTTCCAACCTGGGGATCAGGTCCTTGTACTTCTCTCCACGGAGGAGTCTAAACTACTGGCCCAGGGGCAAGGCCCATATGAGGTCACCCGACAGATGGCAGGTCTTTCACGTCAACCTGCTGAAACCCTGATGATTGCGCCCTATCCCCCAGAATCATAGCTAGGGCCGCGACCCCCGGTCCCAGACTATCTCCAGGGGGCCCTGCTTGGCAACACCCTCACCTAGAGACAAGCCCGGCACCTCCTGGAGACCTTTTCCCAGACGTTCATGGCGATGCCGGGTCGGACCACACTAGTACACTGTCATTCCCAAACGAACCCTGGGGAGGTGGCCCTGCTCACAGCAACTGCTAGAAGCCATAGACCAAGAGATCCAGATGATGGGGTGACTGAGCCCTCGATGAGCGAATGGCATTAACCTGATAACCAGGTTCAATGCCTACCCCATGCCCTTGGTCGACAAACTCCTCGAGCACCTCGGGGAGGCCCAGTATAATTCGACCCTCAATTTGACCAAGGGCTACTGGCAAATCCCCATGGAACCGGGATCAAAGGAGAAGACAGCCTTTGCCATGCCCAAGGGCCTCTACCAATTTACCAGAATGCCTTTTGGGCTACACGGGGCCCCCACAACCTCCCAGCAACTGATGGACGGACTTCTGCAGCCCCATGTGGAATACGTGGCTGTGTATCTGTAGGACATGGTTATTGCTGGCCCTAAACAGAGCCACAACCCCCACCCCACCCCTTTCCACCAAGAGGCACTTCAGCCTGATACACTGTAACTTTAATCCAAAACTAAAAACCCTCAACTGACTCTGATTGTTCCATCCTCTGCAATGTTCACTCTGTTCTGTATAATTCCATTCGTTTTAAGATTGTTTGTAAAATCTCTCCATCGACCATGTTATCTGTTAAGTTTGCCCACTTTCAATATATTTGTAAAAACCCTATTTTAAGTATAAGAAGCCACACTGTAAAACGTAATATACCGACTTAATTGTGAAAGACACTGGCAAAATGAAATAATGTTTGCTTTAAAAATATGTGAGTTCTTCAGCTAGGAGCTGGCACTGAGTGATTGGAGTGTGACTGGCTGAGCAGTTGAGGTGGATGCAGACAGGGAGAGTGACTGAACAATTGATCTCAGTGAGGGATGCTGAAACAGACAAGAAAACACCAGCCTCACCTAAAAACGTTTGGAGGAAGAAGAAAGGAGTGAAGATAATAGCAACTGGCTGAAGAGGAGTCCACCCTGATACTTTCGGAGTCAGCCCACTCCCAAAGAACAAAATCTGATCAGACTTGCAACAATGTGGGTGATTAAGGATCACACCAAATGCAGATGCAGCATGACAGAGCAAAAACCCATAGACTGACATGGGGTCTTTTCCCTATAAAATGGGACAGAAAGATGAAGACTGGAGGTTCGGGTCTACATCACCAACCAGCCAGGAGTACCGGTGCGCATTGACAGAACCTTGCTCCTCACCCTCGTGCTACAGTCACCTGGCCAGTGACTACCACGAGCACCAAGAGGCTAGTAACTATAACATCTGTGAGACCCCATTTATGTCTGTCTGTCTCCCTGTCTTTGTGTGCCTGAGTGTGAATGAAAATACCAACTGGAACGTGTGTCAACAAAGTCTATTCTATTACTAACAAGAATCTCTGTAATTATGGTATTGATACAATGTTCATACTGTTTTCCTCGTGTTTACATTATTGATACTATTTCACTAAGCACAATATTGGTGTTGCTCTAGTGTTGATACTATTTTCTTGGTATTTGCATCATTGATATTATGAAGAAATTTCTGTATTCACAATAAATGTAGCTTGTTGCCTTATCCCCTGAAAAAGATCCTGTGATATTTGTTATTTGAGTAACATTATCTACAGTCGTTGCTGGAAGGACCACCTCAACCACGTCATGGCTGTCCTGCGAGTTCTTCAGGACGCTGGCCTAACAGCCAGCCCAAAGAAGTGCTGCACTGGAGGGCGGGAGACCACATACCTTAGATAGGACCTGGGACGAGGAGGGGTACGACCCCTTGGCGGGGAGGTCCAGGTGATCCAGACAACTCGCTCTCCCCACAAAGCGAGAGGTCAGCAATTCTTGGGGCTGGTGGGATACTAGCGGCAGTTCATCCCTGACTTTGCCACCATCGTGGCACCCCTGACGAAACCCCAGCCAGTGCGTGTACATGGACCCCTCTGTGCGAGAGGGCATTTCGAGCCCTCAAGGATACGCTCTGTCGAGAGCATGCTGTATAGTTTGGACTTCGAACAGGGCTTCATCATCCAGACAGGGACATCCACCATGGGCCTCAGCGCCGTCCTATCCCAGGAGAGCCACGGCGAGGCACATCCCGTGCTGTACAGCAGCCAGAAGTTTTTCTCCAGGGAGGTACGGTACGCTGTTGGTGAGAAGGAGGCACTGGCTGTGACAGGGGCAGTGGAGTTGCTAAGATACTACCTGTGGGGGAGTGACCAACCACACGCCCTGAAGTGGCGACACCAAATGAGGGACATGCACTAGTACCTGGCCCTCCAGCCCTTTGCCTTTACGGTGCGGCACCCGGCTGGATGGCAGCATGCAAACACCAACGCGCTGTCGTGCCTTGGGGGAGCAGCCCAGCCCCGCAGCCTGGGAGCTGGACTGGGGTGGCCTCCCTCGGAGACAGACGGCCAGGGAGAGCCAGCGGTGCCACCCACAACGGGCCCTTTCCAAGGATGCAGGGTGTCTGTGTGTGCAGGCGAGGGGGGGCAGGGTGTCTGTGTGTGCTGGGGGGGGGTGAGGGGAGACTCTCTTCAGCTGCGGCTCCCAGCTCTGCCTCGGCCTGTAAGATTCAGGAGTGTTCTGCTCGCAACACCCCCTGCAGACAGAGCCAGGATCCTTGGGGCTTCCTCGCCCCAGCTCACTGGAGCAAAGCGACAGTGACCAGGGCAGGTGCGGAGGCAGCACGGTTGTTCTGGGAGACACGGGGCTTTGGGAGCAATTAGAGAACATCTCCTGGCTCAGAGAAGTGTCAGCATCTCCAGCACCTCCAGTCTCAGGAGGCCAAGACTGTATCAGAGACATGCTGGAAGCGGATTGGCAGAGGCCCTGCAGCAACGCTACCAGGGATGCGCACACACAATTAGGGGTAGAACCAAGGCTAGGAGTGAGGAGTCCTGGCTTTCAGCATGCTTACCTCTCTAACCACTAGCCCCCTCTCCTCCCCTCCCAGAGCTGGGGATAGACGGCAGGAGTCCTGGCTCCCAGCCCCTGCTCTAACCACTAGCCCTCACTGCCCTCCCCGAGCTGGGGCTGGAACCCAGGCATCCTGGCTCACACCTGAGTCTTCACCACATTCTGGATGCATGTGGAAGAGGTGCTGGGCACCTGCTGGCCCCAAGGGGACCTTACCTGCAGCTCCATCCCTGCGCAGTCCCAGGGGTGGCCACATGGTGACGCTGCCGCTCTGCGATGAAACGACTGGGCAGGATCCTAGCTCGCCTGGCGGTGTCGCTGCGCCTGTGGCATGAGCGTTTGTGTGTGTGTGTGTGACAGCGCCAGTGTCAGCTGGGTCCTGAGAGCTCACCGAAGGTACAGTGTGTGCATGTGTGTGTGTTTGCACACCCCAGTGTGTGACTGGGCCCTGGCTCCGTCCCTCTCCTCTCAGCTGGCCCAAGGGGCCCGGGGCCCATCTGTGGCTGCCTCCTGCTTCCTCACTTTGTTCCTGATTCCTGCACCCTGCCCTGATCCCATCCCTCAGGCACCACTGCCTGTGGCTGTAACCATTGGACTTGGCTTCCCACACCCGGGTCCTGACATGCAGCTCCACAACACACACACTGCTGTGCAACACACCCTCTGCTGCACATTGGCCGGAGCCCCCTGGACACACAGCTCCACACACAAAACCCCCATGCAGGACCCGCCCCCCCCCCGCAGTTTGCTTACACATTCACACTAGCCCCCAAGCTGCCACACCAACACACACCGACTTGTTTGTGGACACAGACATGAGCGTGCAGCCTGCACACACACAGCTGTGCATGTGCACACACTCCCCTTGCTCTCACGCTCACCTGCCTTGTCTGTCACACACACACAGGCACACATGCGTGCACACACGCTCCCAAGCATGTGTGGCGGCCAGGTTTAGCGGCTCAGGTTACAGTCTCCCTGACACAAAGGGATCCCAGGCGATGAAGCAGATCCAGGGCAGGGGGGAGAGGGAAGGCCCCGCACCAGCTTGGGGGGCCCAGTGGGACGTCTCTGATGCCCCCGACTCGTGATTAGCAGTGTGCTGGGCGGCTCTGCCGTTAATCCCCCAGCTCCAGGCTGGCAGCCCAGGCCCCCCCCCCTCTTCTTGGCCCAGGCCCAGGCTGCAGAGAGCAGGCAGGGAGAACATGTGTTTGGGACCAGCCAAGATAGCTCCCCAGTCCACCTAGTGCCCCCACCCTCACACGGCCCTGGGACCACACAGAGCCGGCACCCCCTGGAAGGGAAAGGCCCCTGCCCCATTGCCCACCCCCTCCCTTTGCACATGCACTACACGCTCTGCCCCCAGCCCCTGAGACAGGCACGTGGCATGTGCAGCTCTGGGCCCCCTCCAGGGGCAGGTGGCAGCATGTTGAGAGCAAAGAGAGGTCAGGCTCCGGGTGGGGGTGGTCTTGCATTGCGGGGGTCTGGGAGCCAGGACTGCGGGTCCTACCCAGGCCCCTCGGAGCCGTACACCAGGCGTCCCAGAGTCGCTTTGGCAGGACTGAGGTGGTGCTGCTGGAGGGGTAAAGGGATCCTGAGAGGCCTAGGTAGACCCAGGAGCCCTGGCTCGGCTCCCACCCGGTGCAGCTCCGGGCCCCTGGCTGGCAGCGCCGGTGTTTGCGGGGAGGAGCAGGGCGCAGGTTAAGCTGCCAATGGTGCAGGAGGCTTGGAGGGGAGACGGCAGGGTCTGGCCTTGCGCTGGGGGAGAAGGAGCCCGTGTGTTTTGGGGGGTCGCTGCTGTGGAGAGGGGTCGGGGCAGGGCTGGTTGGGCCGGCGGATCGCAGGGACTGGCTGCCCCTGCCCTCTCTGGGGCAGATGGTGCTCGGGGCGGGGCGAGCCGGGCTGGCTCAGGGGGCGGGGCGGGAGGGCGAGTCCAGCCGGGGGGCTGAGGGCGGGGCGGGACGGGTCGAGCCGGGGGCGGGGCGAGCCGGGGGGGGGGGGGGGGGGGGCGGGAGAACGAGTCCAGTCGGGGGGGTCTCGGGGCGGGGCGAGTCGAGCCTGGGGGGCTCGGCTCGGAGTTAGTCGGTGCCAGTCGCTCGGAGCCGCGGGTCCAGCTCGGACACGATGAATCGGGGCCGGGGCCGCGGCCCGCTGCGGAGCCTCCTGCTCCTGGCTCTGATCGGCTGCCCAGGTAGGTACCAGCCCGGCCCCGTGCGCCCCTCCCCGTGCGCCCGGCCGCCCCAGCGCGCGGAGCCCGGACCGTCTGTGCCCTGCACCGTGAACGTTGGCCTCGGCCTGCGGGGGGGACCCTGCGAGCCCCCGCCGGCCCCGGCCGCCCCTCCCCGCCCGTTGCCCGAGCTGTGCCAGCCGTGGCAGGCTGAGCCCTGGGCAGGACCCTCCCCCCGAGCGGGCCTGGGGGTCCTGCACAGAGAGAGGTGGGGCGGGGCCGGGGGGCAGCTGTGGGGGCAGAGTTTGAGGGTGATGGCTCAGCCTCCCCCAGCTGTGGTCTTCGGAGCTGGCTGTGGGTCTCAGGCCCCCCTTCAGTGAATAGTTGGAAAGCGGTGGGGAGAATAAAAGGGGATTTAGCGTCATCTCCCCCTCGCATCCCCCTTATGCCCCCTCATCCTGCCTCCCCTTCCCCCCACAAGTCCTCCTGACCCCCTCCCTCCCCCACCTGCTACAAACCTTCCTCCCCCCAGCCCCTCCTGACATCTGCCCCCCAGCACCTGCCTCCCCATCTCAGCCCAGCCGGGGCTGTGTTTAGTGACTTGCAAGCCAAGTGACACGATAGGAAAAGCCACTGCAGTTGTGTGTGTGAGTGAGCGGTCGGTGCGTGCATGGGGCATGGGACCCAGGGGTCCTGCCTCCTAGCCCCCTCTCCCCGACACCCTGAGCCAGGATAGAGCCCAAGCGTCCTGGCGCCCGGCCCCCCCTGGAATCTGGGATGTGGAGATCGTGCCCCCGGATCAGGGTTCTGTGGGTGCCAGGGGGCTGGCAGGGGGGAGAGGGAGCTGGAATGAGGAAGGGATGTGGGGGGTGGGGGGTTTCAAGAGATGCCTCCCCCCTGCCTCGCCCAGCTGAGGCAAGTCTACCCAAACATGCCCCAGCCCGTTGTTTGCTCTTCTCCTATCTCCTGCATTCCTGGCTCCCTGCAATAGCTCCCCGCCTCTGTCTGTCTGGCCGCCCGCCTCTCCCCACCCTGGAGCAGAGCAAACGGGGTCCCCTCCCCATCTCAGGCCCCAGCACAGAGCAACTCTGGTCCTGGTGCAGCCCCAGAGACTCAGAGTGTGGCCTGGGGACAGGGAGGTCGCTGACTTAGCACAGCCGGGCTCTCCAGCACAGCCAGGGCTGGTTGGTGTCTCCGGCCCGCCAGTGCCAGGGGAAAGCTGACATTGGCTTGGCCCAGCCTGGGGAGGGCTGGAGGGTGACTGCCTGCCGTATACACCAAGATCAGGCTGGGAAGGGGACCCTGCATGGCTCAGGGTTGCATGGGACTCGGGGGGGCTGCACTGAGATCAGCCTGGCCCGGGGGAGCCCGCTCAGCTCAGTGCCTTGTAGCCCCTGCCAGGGGCAGGTGACATGCTCTGCCCCAGCCGGCGCTTCCCAGCAACCCCCAGCCACGCACACCGCAGCCCTGTGCCCTGCGCCCTGCTCCCATCTCCAGGTGTGTCTGAGTGGAGCCAGCTGATCTCCACCTCCCAGCAGCCCCAACCTAGTGGGGGGAGCTGCAGGCATAGGTGGGGTCAGCCTGGACCAGCTGTCTGGCCCCAGCAGAGACCCTCCTCCCTGCCCTACCCTGTGCTCTGGAGGTGGGGGCCAGTGTAGGAGACAGGGTTTCAGGTACCTGCCAGCATGGCCCCATTGCTCGAGGGCCCTCACTGCTCAGCACCCTCCCAGCTCCATCTCTGCTGTGCAGGACACAGCCCCGCCTCTGAACAGCTGGGGCGAGAACCCAGGAGTCCTGCCCCACAGCTCCTCCCTCAGCTTGTTGCTGGTGTGGGGTGTGTAGCTCTGTGTGGCAGAGGTGCTTGCCCAGGGCCCCCGTGTTAATTAGCCAGGGCAACTGGGTGTGATCCTTGCAGCCCTTGGCTCTGGGAGCAGAGCTATAAACAGCCCTGTCCCCCCTACACAAACAGGCAGGAGGAAAGTCCTTCGCAGAGGTTATTTCTAGCTGCTCAGGGACCTCAGGGACCGGTGGCGCTATTCATAGCCGGGCCTTGGGCTTGGCCTTTCTCACAGCAGCATGGGCCGCGGGGGGAGCAGGGCTGGTGCAAAGAGCAGATGCAGAGAGGGAAGAGCCAGGGCGCCAGAGCCACTGGGGGGTCACTGGGGGGCAGGCTGTGCCCGTGGCTGGGTGCACGCGTGGGGACATGTCTTGAGCCCTCCCCTCACACACGGAGGAGAGGAGTGCACCCTGGAGTGTGTCCTGTGCCCCTGGGCACACACGTGGCCCCTGGCTGGGCCCTTGGCGCGCAGCCCTCGTGCGCCCCCGTGGGAGTAGATGCCCGTCTGTGTGCACAGGGATTGGGCCTGCTCTGTGCAGGGGGCGGGGGCCCAGCCCTGTCCTCCCCCCGCGTGGCTGTCCAGCAGGCTTCAGGCAGTGACAGCTGAGTCCTGGGGCAGCAGCTCCTGTTACTGTTTAATTTGCTCCCAGCAACTTCCTTCTGCCTGGACCCATAACCCCTTCCTCCCCTGTGCTCTGTGGCCCCTAGATGTCCCAGCCCCCCCGGCCTACCCAGGGCGACCCCGCTGGGAGGGGGCTATGATCTGCCAGTGTTCGCAGCCCGGTAGCAGGCAGGGAACGCTTCCAGCTGGGCACTGAAGGGAAGAATCGCCCTCCCCCACCCCAGGCTGGGCTCTGAAACCAGCTGGGCAAAGTGTCCGTAAAAGCACAGGGTGGGGAGGGTGTCAGGCCAGCTGGGTTCCACCCTGGCTGTGGGAGGGGAGTCAGGTCTAGGGGTTAGAGCCGTGAGAGGGGCTGGGAGCCAGGACTCCTGGGTTCTGCTCCTGTCCCTGATGCCCTTTGTTATAAGAGTTTGGTATTTATTCAGACACTGTGTGGTGCAGTGGGGGGGCCCTCTAATCCTGCCCTGCCTCATAGCCTTCCTCTGGCCTCATGGCTTGTGCCTGGTGTTGGCCAGGGCCTTCGCTTCAGGGCCTTGCCACGCCAGCTGTCACCGTCCTGTCCCCCAATAGGGGTCTGCTAACGAGGCTAATCTGTCATGGTCCCCTCTTGCCAGCCGCCCCTGCGGGGCACAGATAATGGGGGTAGGGCCTCAGCTGGGGGGGTGAGACAGATGGGGAAGAGGAGCAGAGGGGAGAGGAATCAAATGTCTGCAAAATGCCCACCCCCATTTCTCACTTACACCTTGAAACCCCAGCCCCACTCCCCCACCCCCATCTGCCTGGGCTCCTGCAGACTGGTGAGCACAGAAAAATCACATCCAGCCCCGCCCCCATGCATGAGCACGGAGGTCTTCTCCCCCGGCCCCTGGGCACCGGCACAGAGATCAGTCTGTCCACGATTGCCCTTGGGCCCGAGCATGGAGATCAATCCCTCTCCCGCTATGGGATTCAGAGCCCTAGGCACTAGAACCAGGCCGTGCACCCCCTGCCTCTGAGTGCCTGCCCCCCATAGACCCGTTATGAGAACAGAGTCGTAGAAGATGAGGGTCGGGTGAGACCCCGGCAGGTATCTAGCCCCAAGCCCCTGCTCAGAGCAGGACCAGCCCCGACTAGACCAGCCCATCTGGATCATCCACTTAGATCTGTGCCCAGTTCGTTCTTTTGCCCCTGTTCTCGCTGCACGCGCCTGGGGTGGGTGTGAGCCCTGATCCGGGTGCCTGGGGTCCCAGCTGGGCCAGTCTCTGGTGCCAGAGCCGGCAGCATGGTGAGGAAAGAGCGATGGGGCGCGGGGGCCATGGAAGGAGTCGGGGAGTGTGCACGCAGGCGGATTGGAGGGTGTGAACAGTGTCTGTTTGCTGCACACATGCCTGAGCGTGCAAACACACCTGGGAGTCTACAGCCTGTGGGGGAGGGGGTGAAGGAGAGACACCTGGGGACCAGCTTTTCTTGCTCTCTTAACAGTTGGCTAGCACGTCCTCCCACCAGCAAAGTGTGTGTGTGTGAGGAGGACATGCCAGCATATGTACAAAACTTGCTGGTGAGTGTGCATGGGGCACGGCCAGTGTGTGTGTGTGTTCCCGTGTGTGACACGCCCAGCCAGTGAGGAGCCCGTTGCACGTCTTTCATCACCAGCCCATTGCCAGGCAGGAAACAAGCCAAGCATGGCCCGTGCCCCCTCTGGTGCCAGGCAGGGGGGCTCCGCACCTCCCATCCCATAACCTGCTGTTCTGCCCCGCCTCGTCACTTCCCTCCGTCTGTCTCTCCTTCCCCAGGGTCTGTCTGTCTCTCCCTGCTGTGTCCCTGGCACTGAGCGTTTCTGGCACGAGTCTGTGCCCCCCTCCCTCTTTTTATCCTGGAACAAAGACCTGGCTTAGCCGGCCTGGCCTGGAATCTCAAACAGCTGCTGACGGCTGATGCTGGCCCCCCACCCCCTTCACCGGCCCCTCCCTTCCCCCCTCACCTCCTGAGACCTGCAGTGTGTGGGTCCTGGGAGGGGGGTGTAAAGAAGAGGCCGGGATGTGAGGGAAAGGAAGGGGCATGCGGGGGGTGAAAACCGTGGCAGGCTCTTTTACAGTCAAGTGCAGCTTGGGGAGTCCCCGGTGCTCCCCCCCCACACTGTTCAGATGGAGGAGGGGGCACAGAGCTTGGGCACTGGTGTGGGAGGGAGTCTCAGGAGGCCAGTGAGTTTGGCCACCTCCGGGTGTTGGGTTCTCTGGGGGCAGGAGGAGGGGATATGGGCCTGGTGGTGGGAGGGGCAATAGTGGACTGTAGGGAGGACACCGGCACTGTGATGGGGGGTGCTCTGGGCCCTTTGGGGCTGGGGGAGATATTGGCCCCGTCTCACTGCCCCCACCCACGCTCTGCCCCCCAGGCGGCCTGGCTGTGGTGCAGGTCTCGGTGCCGGCGCAGGTCGAGGTGATGCTGGGATCCCCGGTGATCATCCCCTGCACGCACAGCGTCACCGGGGCGGCTGGCGCCCGCCTGGTGGAATGGTTCATCGTGAGTATCCCGGCACGCGCCGGTGAGCAGCCGGAGAGGGTGCGATGTGGGCTGGTGTGAATCCTGAGGGGCTGTGGGGGGAGGGGTACATGTGTCTCACTGTACGTGGGGGGACCCAGCTGTGCTCAAAGGAGGGTGAGAATCCCACAGCAGGGGGGCTGCGTGTGACATGAGTGGGGCTGAATTCTGTCTGCGAGGGGGCATTGGGGCAGATACTAGGCGTGTGCGTGCGGGAGGGCATTGGGAGTGGACCCCACGTGCACTCGTGAGGGGACAGTCACTAACTCTGCCCCCAGACGGACCGGGACGGGCAGCGGCGCCGCGTGGCGTACAGCGATGGGGACCACAGGGGGGCAGACCAGGGCACTGAGTACTCGAGCCGCGTCTCCCTCGACGCCGACCTCAGCCTGCTCCTGCCAAAGGCTGACGTGAGCGACGAGAGGCCCTTCTCCTGCCAGGTGACGGCAGGCGCGGCCGGCAGTGCTGAGGGAGTGGCCCAACTCCGGGTGTACGGTGAGACCCCCCTGCCCCGGCACCCCCAACTGTCCCAGCCCCACTGCACGCACCCCTCGTCCCCCGCTGGCACTGCACCTCCACTGCCCTGGGGATGTGCGCCCCACTCCCTGATACTGCCCCAGACACCGCAGCCCTTCCCTCAGCCCCCCAACGCCCACTGCTCCCACTGCAGCCCAGCCAGTCTGCTGGCCTCTGCCCCCTTGCTGCTGGAGCTGGGTAAGCGTGCGGAGACAGTGCCCCAGAGAGCAGCTGGGACTGGAAACGGGAGGCAGGGATGTGGGAGGTGTCTGGGCTGGGGCCGACTCTACCCATGCAGCTGCCTCTAGCTCAGCTCCCTGGGCAGGGACCGGGTCCCGCTCACATGCCAGCCCATCACACGTCTGTCCCTTGCACATGCAGCCACACGTGTGACCTGTGGCCCAGGTCACTTGTGCCTCCATCGCACTGCAGCCCCTTCCCCATGGGGTTCTGCGGTGCACACGCCCTTGCGCACGCCCGCTCACTGGTCTGTTCTCTGTAGCTGCCCCCCAAGTGCCTTCTGAGCCTAGCATAGCCTGGCCTGGCCCGGTTCTGTTCTCACCTTCTTCCTCTCCTCCCACAGGGCCCCCCAAGGCCCCTGAGCTCACGACGAACCCCGGGATCCTGTCCGTGACGGAGCCGTCGGTGTCAGAGGTGCGGGGCTGGGGCCTTCCCTGGGGGAGGAGCAGGGAGCGGGTGGGGCTCAGGTTCCACAGGCTATTGGGGTCACTCGGACCCAGCGCTCTGGGACCTGCCTTGGGTGGGGGGAGGCACCAGGGGCTGTGCTGGGCGTGACGCCATGTGTCTGTGCCCAGATTGCCACCTGCAGCAGCCGGAACGCCAACCCCGCCCCCGCCATCGCCTGGTTCAAGGATGGGGCCCAGCTGAGGGCCCCCAGCGAACGCAACGATGGTAACAGACACCTCCCTGGTGCTGCTGGGCCCCCTCCAGCTCCCCCACTGCCCCTCGCCAGCTGCCCCGGCAGCCGCGTTCCCCACTTCCTATTTGTGCTGCCCCCGGCTGCCCATCCCCCTCACCCCCTGCGCTCTCCCCCAGACATGTACGTGATGTCCCGCACTGTGAAGGAGGCCTCGGGGCTGCAGTCCGTGTCCAGCACCCTCTATCTGCGCCCCAGCAAGGCCGACAAGGACGCTCAGTTCCACTGCCTGGTCCGGTACCCGCTGCCCCAGAAGCAGGTGGGCAACGCCACCTCGGAGCCCTTCAGCCTCATGCTGCACTGTGAGTACCACCCCCCGCTCTGGCCATGCTCAAACGGAGCTGGCCACGCCAAGGGCACCGGCATGGCATATGCATGAGGACATGAGCCTTTTACGAGTGTTCATGCGCGTGCATGCAGGGACACTACGTTTGCATGGGCACCGCCCAACACAGGCACCAGTGAAGCCAATATGGTGTGTGAGACATTCAGCCAGACACAGAGCTGTGCATTCGGCCCTGCCCGCAGCCTCAGCCCCCACACGTGTCCCAGTGGCTCTGCCTCGTGTATGTGCATGATGGGGCTTGCACAAGCATCTCACAACAGCTGCACAGAGGCTGAGGAATAATTTAAGAACAATTTATGTGATGTCCAAAATCCTGCAATCCCACAATTGAGGAAGAAAGCTGTGTTGGTTAAAAGCCAACTGCATTGAGAGGGGAAGCAAACAATACAGAATATATATTATTTTAAAAAAGATAGGAAGAGGAAGTTGATTGGAATAAATATAAATCAAAAGTTAGGAATTTTAGAAAATTGATATGGGAAGCCAAGGGATGCTAGGAGACATCTGTAGCCTCAGAGTTAAGGACAATAAGGAGTTTTAAAAAATATATTAGGAACAAAAATAATCCTGACAGTGGTATTGGTCCATTACTGGATGGATATGGTAGAATTATCACAAATAATGCAAAAAAGCAGATGTGTCCAATAAATATTTCTGTTCAGTATCTGGCAATGAAACGGATGATATACTCTTACGACGCGGTAATACCATTCTGTCCATTCCCCTGGGATCTTTGGAGGATGTTGAACAAAGGCTACTAAAGTCAGACCTTTTCGGTCAGCAGAGCTAGGTAACTCACATCCAGGTGTTGAAAGGAGCTGGCGGATGAGCTCACTGGATCCTTAATGCTGATTTTTAATAAGTCTTTGAGCGCTGGGGAAGTTCCAGGTGACTGAAAGGAAGCAAATGTGGCGCCATTTTTTTAAAAAGGGGAAACGGGCTGATCCAGGTAATTCTAGGCCTGTCAGCCTGACATCGACCCTGGGTAGAATAACGGAGTAGCTGATACAGGGTTTAGAACCATAGAATCCTAGAAGATGAGGGTTGGAAGGGATTTCAGGAGGTATCTAGTCCAACCCCCTGCTCAAAGCAGGACTAACCCCGACTAAACCATCCCAGCCAGGGCTTTGTCAAGCTGAGCCTTAAAACTCTAAGGATGGCGATTCCACCACCTCCCAAGGTAACCCATTCCAGTGCTTCACCACCCGCCTAGGGAAAAACTTTTTTCTAATATCCAGCCTAGTTCTGCCCCACTGCAACTTGAGGCCATTGCTCCTTGTTCTGTCCTCTACCACCACTGAGAACAGCCTAGCTCCATCCTCCCGGGAACCCCCTTTCAGGCAGTTAAAGGCTGCTATCAAATCCGCACTCATTCTTCTCTTCTGCAGACTAAACAGGCCTAGTTCCCTCAGCCTCTCCTCATAAGTCTTGTGCTCCAGCCCCCTAATTGTTTTTGTTGCCTTCCGCTGGACTCTCTCCAACTTGTCCACATCCTTTTTGTAGTGGGGGGCCCAAAACTGAACACAATACTCCAAATGCGGCCTCACCAATGCCGAATAGAGGGGAATAATCACTTTCCGCGATCTGCTGACAATGCTCTTACTAATGCAGCCCAATGTGCCATTAGCCTTCTTGGCAACCAGGGCACACTGCTGACTCAGATCCAGCTTCTTATCCACCGTAACCCCCAGATCCTTTTCTGCAGAGCTGCTGCCTAACTCGTTGGTCCCCAGTCTGTAGCTGTGCATGGGATTCTTCTGTCCTAAGTGCAGAACTCTGCACTTGTCCTTGTTGAACCTCACCAGATTTCTTTTGGCCCAATCCTCCAATTTGTCTAGGTCACTCTGTAATTTAATTAGTTATTAATAAGAAATTCAAGTCGGATCAGATAGTCAGGGCAAATGGCACGCTAGCGTGATATCTGGTTCGACCAGATGACCAGTTTGATTGCTCGTGGTGACAGTGTCGATGTGACACACTTAGATTTCTGTGAGGCTTTGGCTTGGTACCGAATGACTTTTTGATTAAAAATCCAGGAAGATATAAAATGAAGGTCGCTCACATTAGCTGGATTTAAACTGGCTCTGATAGGGCTCAAAATGTAGCTGAGAACGGGAAGTGTCCTCGAGCTGCGTATTCCCAGTGGGGTCCTGCAGGGACAATCTGGGCCCTGTGCTGGTTAGCATCTTTCTCCATCACCTGGAAGAACCTTGAATCGTCACTGAAGTCGCAGTGACTGGGGGAGTGGCACATAATGACGAGGACATGTCAGAGTCAGAGCGGCCTGGGTCACCTGGGAAACTAGGTGCCAGCAAACACTGTGCATTTAGATATGGCTAAATGTAAAGGGACCCAAGGTGCAGGCCATGCTCCAGGATGGGGGACGCAGTGACCCTGAAAAGATTGGGGGTGAGCAGATAAGCTGCTGCACGTGAGCTCCTGACTTGAAGCCGTGGCCAAGCGAGCTAACGCGACCCTGGGACACCTAAGGAGGGGAACCGCGGGTCAGGGGGAGGGGTCGTTAGACCCACTGTTCAACCGCAGCTGGAAACCTGGCTCTGGGTCTGCTCCCCCAGTTCAAGAGGTCGATCAGAGGGAGGGGGCAGAGAGGAGGGCCGAGAATGGCTGAAGGGTTCGAAACTTGCCTTGTGTGACAGCTGCATAGCCCGGAGCATCTCCACAGCCCGAGGCCTTTAAATCAAGATGAGCGTCGTGCAGAAGCTCTGCTGCGGCAGGAATCCGGGGGCAGGTCCCCAGGCCATGCTAGTTGGGCATCCCAGCTGGCCCTGCAAGCTGTGAAATAGGCTCTTGCATGCGCAGAGACGCTTCCTTGCATGCACTCGTTCATGTGCTCGCACACCTGTTGTTGCTCTGTGATCCCCCCCATTCTCACGTTGAGGGGAGGGGCACAAACTCCTGACCTTTGACCCACCTTGCCCCCAGATTTCACGGAGAACGTGGAGTTCACGCTGGAGTCCCCCCTGGTGATCAAGGAGGGGGACGACGTGCGGCTGCGGTGCCGGGGGGACGGGCAGCCTGAGCCGGAGTATGTCTTCTACCGGGTGCAGGTATTGGAGGCTGAGCCTGGGGGCGAGGGGGTGGGGGATCCTGGGCTGGCCTGAACACCTGCCCCCTACCCCCAGAGCCCCCGGGCTGTGGAACTGGCTGCCAAGCCAGACGGGGTCCTGATCCTGCGCAGCGTCTCCAGGGCTGACAGCGGGACCTACCGGTGCCAGGTGCTGGACTTCGACAGCCCCTCCGAGGTGCAGCTGGAGAAGGAGGTGGCCATCCACATCCACTGTGAGTGCCCCAGGGGCTGCCGGGAGATACACCATTCCCCCCCCCCCCCCGTCTGCTGGGAGTGCCCCAGGGGCTGCTGGGAGATACGCCATTCCCCGCCCCCGTCCACTGGGAGTGCCCCAGGGGCTGCTGGGAGATATGCCATCCTCCCCCCCTATCCGCCGGGAGTGCCCCAGGGGCTGGCGGGAGATATGCCATCCTCCCCCCCATCCGCCGGGAGTGCCCCAGGGGCTGCTGGGAGATATGCCATCCTCCCCCCCATCCGCTGGGAGTGCCCCAGGGGCTGATGGGAGATAGTTGATGGGGTTTGGGGTGTGCTCATAGTGTGGGGGGCTGGTTTGGGATGCTCACACAGGGAAGGGAGGGGGTCTGTTTTGGGGAGCTGTCTGCTTTACAGCTTAGCCCCTTTCTCTCCCCCCACCAGACCTGGATCCCCTGACCCTGCACCCAGGCAGACAAGTGACGGTGCCGCTAGGTGGAGACATCACAGTCACCTGCTCCGCACGGGGCTCCCAGACACCCAAACTGGTGTGGAGGAAGGTGAGACCCACAGGGGCTTGACTAGGTACCACCAGGCCCAGAGGCGGGCCTGTTTATACAGGACCCTCCACCCGGTGCTGAGATGCAGCTGGCTCTGGGCTGAGGCGCGGCGGCTGTTCATGCACAAATTGTGATTTTTCTGGGTCTAATTAATACCCAATTCTGGGGACCTTCCCCCTACAGAGCCAGTCCCCCCTCGCTATGCAGGCCCCTAGCACTGTGCCGGGCATGGGGAGGCCGCGCTGACTGCGAGGGAGAAAGACCCCCCGCTGCCCTGCACCCACTAGCGCCCTCTCGTTGCAGGGCAAGGAGCGCGTGGCTCAAGGTGGCACCCTCACACTGCGATCGGCTTCGTACCACGTGAGTGGGACTTACAGCTGCGAGGCCTCTGTGCCCAGCGTCCCGGGACTGCAGCAGGACCAGAGCGTCCAGGTTACGGTGGAAGGTAGGGGGCTGCCTCCCTGGGGCATGGCTGTGGGGTGGGACAGGCCATGTCTGCAGCAGAGCAGCTGGCGCAGCACAGTGATCTCGGGGAGCGCCCAGTGCCTTGTAGGGCCACCAGCTGGGCCGGCAGGTGCATGGATGAGTCACACCCCTGACGGCGGGGGCGGGAGGGGGGGGTTGCCTGGCGCTGTTGAGCGCTGGCAGAGCCTGTGTTGGCAAGAGCCTCGAAGTGAGAATCCATCCTCCAGACACGCCCCTAAGCCTCCCTGGCTGAGCGCGGCCGGCTGTGGGCACAGACCCGTCTGTTCCAGCCCCGCCCCGCCCCACGGCTGCGCAGAGCCAGTTATCCCGTCCCCCCCGGGGTGACAGGCTGGGGTCAGAGCCCAGGAGTGGGCCGGCTGTGGGAATCCAGGGTGGGGGTCACAGGGCCCCGGGATGTCCCCTTATGGGTGGAGGGCAGTGATGCCCAGAGATGGGGCAGGATGTGGGGCACTCTGCTGGGGACAGGGGGTGCTCCTTGGGGTCAGGAGCTGGGCTGGGGGTCACCTGGTGGCAGGATGGGGGTGGGGTCCATGCCAGAGGGCCTTGGGACCAGCTGTGGGTCCCTGGGTGCAGGCAGCTGAGAGGGCAGACTCGGCGGGGAGCCCCGTCTCTGACTCTGCCCTTCGCACAGGAAAGCCGGAGATGGAGGAGCGCCCGAGCCGGCTCCAGCTCCCGGCTGAGGGGCAGCGCATCCCACTCACCTGCTCTGCTGTGGGGCACCCAGAGCCGCAGATCAGCTGGAGCCTGCCAGGGGTCAAGGTGAGGGGCAGGAGCGTTGGTGCAGGGGAAGGGGTCTCAGAGCATGGCGGGGCACAGGCTGGGGGAGGGGTGGTCTGCCCCAGCCCCGCAGGAAGACTCCCCCGCCCCCGGCCCAGCTGCTCCAGAGACAGCTGCAAGCCGCACTTCAGAGGCTTTGAAGGAGTGGACAGTGAGTGGGGGCTGGGAACAGGCAGGGAGGGGGGCGCTGGGTGTCCCTGAGGGGTCACGTAGTGCAGCTGCCTCTCTGCAGAGCCCTGGCATGCCCCAGCCCAGGGGGTTGCAGTGTGAGCCTCTAGCAGGGGTTTGCGTGGGGGGACACCCCTGGGCTGGTCACAGAGCATGGGAGGCAGCGCAATTCGAGGCCCCTCCTCCCGTGTGCGGGGGTGGCCTGACCTGCAGCTCCATTCCAGGGTGACGCCCTGAACAGCCTGACGGGGGAGGAGTGGCTGGAAGAGGCCCGAAGGGGAGGTGGAACTTGGGGGGCAGAGGAGGTGGGGGAGGTGCTCAGAGCTGAGGGGCCCTAATGCCAGGGCTGTCCCTGACCCTACCAGGTCGGTCCACACTGCGCACTAAACTCGGGCTCTGACTCAGGTCTGACACCCCCTTCTGTCCACACGCGCCGTCTGTGTGGGGTCAGCCAGCGCTGGGGAGCCTCGTCCTAGGACCCTGCCGGGACAGGCGGAGGCCACGTCACTGGCTGGGACTGGCCAGGCCCCGCCATTTCACCGTGAGGCGGCAGCCTGCCCAGCGCAGTGCGGACACGCTTGCCCGGGGCAGAGCCTGGCTCCATAGCCCAGGGTTACAGCGCAGTGCAGACACGCTCGCCCGGGGCAGTGCCTGGCTCCATAGCCCAGGGTTACAGCGCAGTGCAGACGCTCAAGGCCAGGCTTGGAAATGCCTGGTCCCCCGCGCTGGTGCTGAGCGGCCAGTGTAGCTGCAGCAGAGCGTCAGGGTCCCTCTGCGTGTCCCCGCAGCCAGTGGTGAGCAGCGCGGGCGGCTGGGTGGCGAGCGAGGTCATGGTGGAGGTGACGGCGGCGCTGGCCCAGGCTGGGGTCTGGTGCCAGGCCAGGAACAGGTTCGGGGAGGCCATGCAGCATTTCACCCTGGAGATCGGTGAGTCCAGGGGCGGGGCTGCAGGGGGACCTGGGGAGGGCTGTGGGGAGTTTGGAAGGGGCAACAGGGAGACAGAGCCGGTGCGGGGCATCTCCATCTGGTTGCTGACCTGTCTGTCTCCCCCTTCCATTGCAGAGCCCCCAGCAGCGACTCCCTTCTCCCCCCCGGAAGGTGAGTGCCCCTCTCCCGCGGGACGGGCAGGGGGCGATGGCTGGAGCAGCCCTGCCCCATGCACCAGCCTAAGGGCAGCATCCCAGGGCCTGTGCCCCAGGGTCACCTGCCCCCACTGACTCCTCCCTCACCCACGCTGCCCAGGGGGCCAGACAGGTGGGGCTGGCAGATGCGGGTGGAGGGTGAACCGAGCTCAGAGCTACCGAGGTGGGCTGGGGGACGGGGGGCAGCAGCATGGGGGGGAAATGCGTGAGGGCAGGGTCCTACCCCATCTCCGTCACCCCGTCCAGCTGGGTCACTCGGTGCCTCGCCCCTTCCACAGTACGAGTCCGGACAGAACCCCAAAGTGGGGGGTGAGGGGCCAGGCCTGTGGCCCCTCCAGGCTCAGCAGCCCCTGCCCCTTTATTCCCGAGCCCAGCCTGGACCCTGTGATGCCGCTTTCCAGCCCCCAGCCCTGGCAGCTCCTACCTGGGCTGTGCGCTGACCCCGCCTGGCCTCTGTGGGGGGTGGCCGAGCCACGAGCTCAGCCCCCCGGCTACGGGACCCAGCCTGCCCACTTCGCCCAGCTGGGCCCCCAGTGTCCCCATGGGCTAACTGGGCTCATGTACCTCATCAGGGGGACCCACACATCTGGGCTCCCCCTTCCCCTCCGTGGGGGGCTCTGGGCCCCAGGCCGGCAGCAGGGGTGGGGG
>ML675751.1:199696-211033 GCA_007922155.1 Mesoclemmys tuberculata
GGCACTCTCAGGATCTGTCGCCCCATGGCACCAGTGCCCCTTTACCCAGAGCACAGCCCCCCCAGGTTCCAACTAAGCCTGGCAGCCCCGCCCCACCTCTGGCATTTGTACAGGAGCACCCAGCCCCTATCTCTGCCCTTCCGTGGGCCCCCGCAGCTCCTACCTGTGCCCCCCAGGCTATAGGTCATGTCCCCCCAGCTGTATGAGCAGGTGCCCCCCACCCCTCTGGGGTGTGATATTGGCTGTGACTGGTTTTATTTCCCAGCGTTGTGGGGGTGGTTCTGTTCCTATCTGAGCCCCCCCGGGGCCGCCTCTAGTCGTGACACTGGCTGGGGGTGCATGGTTGTTACTGCACTGGCTGGCGGGGGCGCTGGAGCTGAGAGCAGGGGATGAGAACCTGGGAGAGCCCTGATGTGGGGGCCAATATCCCCAGCAGCCGCCCCCTCCAGTAGCTCTGCTAAGCCCTCAAAGGAAACAGCAGGGCCCGCACGGAGCCCCCCAACCCAGACTGTGGAGACTCTCCCACAGAGAATGGGGGACCCCCACCTTGACACTGCCCACATCTGGACCCGGAAGGAACTGGGCCCCAGCCCAGGGGCGTTCCCCACCCTGAGGAGCTGCTGTCCTGGGGCAGGGGCTGCCCCCTCCTCCCATGAGCACAGGTGCGGTCTGTTTATGGCTCTTTCCTGCCCCCAGCCCTGGGAAGATACCACGTGTCTCCCCCCCTCCCCCCGGCTCCAGCCGGGATTACCCCGCTCCCATCTTCCCAGCTGATGATGCCCCACCAGTCCCAGAGCCCTTCCCCCTGCCTCAGTGGCACCCCCAGCTCCAGGAGTGGGCGAGGCTAGGCTAGGAGCTCTGCCCCCTTTTCCCAGTCAGTGAGAGGGGCAGCATCCTGTGCTTCCCCTCCCCCCCACCAGGGTCTGCTGCCCCCCAGCAGTGTGCTGATACGTGGGGGGCTCCCCTGCCCACTGCAGCTGGTCTGTCTATTCCATGCCCCCCACAGCGTGAGCAGCCAGCAAGTGTGAGAAATGGGGCTGAGGGGGTGGCAGCAGTGCCCGTAGTAGGCAACGCCCCGAAGAGCAGAACTGTCCCTATCTTGCAGCTCCAACGCCCCCATTGTTTTGCCTGCTGCGCCCTCCCCCTCCCCCCCGTGTCTAGGTATTAAAGATGGTGACACCCCCACCCTGCCTGGGCTCCGCCTGCTCCGAGTTGGGTTTCCTGCCCGCGGGCCAAGCCCTGGGCCCCGCTGAACTCACTGTGGGGAGTGCGGGGGAACGACACTGGCTGCCGCTGCCCCTGCCCCACTCCTAGGAAGCAACTGGCATGCAGCTGCGTGGGCAAGTGCCTCAGGGATTTCCCACGACATGGGGGTGGGTTGGGGAGGCAGGCTCTGGGTCCTCACTGGTGGTGGGTGCTGAGCTGGGTGAAGCGAGGCTGGAGCCACGGGCACGAGGGGGCGGGAATAACACCAGGCCGGTGACACGGGCATGATGGGAGCAGGAAGAACCTGAGGCCGGCGACATGGCGTGAGGGGCAGGCTGCGGTGTAGGGCAGCGCCCATTCGCTTGTCAGGTCAAATTCTCTGCTAACCCTTCCAGGGGGCCAGGTGTGTGTAAATGTCCTGCTCCTGTTTACACCTGTGCCAAGCAGCAAGCGCTGCCTGGGATATGAATGGCCCCTTGCAGGCCCTGGGCAGGTTTGCTGCCCCCACCCCTTGGTAAATTGGGGCCCCCACGCCCCATGATTCGCTGGTGGGCCAGGAGCCGTAGCTGCCGTGGAAGGAAGCTGGCCGGGGCAGCCTGTGCACGTTTGTCCTGCACAAGTCCGTTTTCCTGGCAAAGGGACTGGAAAAGGCGTTTCCGCCCCCGCCTATCCCTGGGGCCCTGCTAGGGAAACCGCCACAGGGACTTGCAGTGCCCGTAGCTTGGGCAAGCAGCGCCACCGCCTCAGGGGCCCCTTGCCTCACGTACGGGCTCCCACCGCCCCGCTCTAACCACTAGACCCCACTCCCCGCCCAGAGCCTGGGACAGAGCCCAGGAACCCGGGCTCCCAGCTGTGATGCACTGCCCCCCCATCTGTGTATGCTCCAGGGCAGCCCCCATCCCTGTGCCTTAGGCTGACCATTCGGTGCCCAGTCCCGCTTCCCACAGGCCTGTTGTCCGCCCCCCCCCCGGCCGACACAAAGCCAGCAGTGACGCAGGGCTGGCAAGTTCCAGCTGCCACCCCCCTGCCCCCAGTTCCTGCACCTGCCCTGGAACCCCCCAGAGTCGCGTGGGGCAGGGGGGCGAATGGGGAGGGAGCAGCTGCTGTGATCTGGTCCCTGGCCCCTCACGGAAAGGGTCGGTCTCTGCCCGGGCTGTGCCGGGCCTGGCACGGTCGGACCTTCAGTTGGGGGAGGGGCACTGCGCCTGGCATACGGGGTCTGGTTGCAGCTTAGGCCTACGGTGAGACAGGTGTGTGTCAGAACCGGGGCCCTCAGTGCTGGCTGCGCCTGGCTGGCGGTCCCAGGGCGAAGCGCATGGCACAGGGGCAGGGACCCAGGCATCCGGCTGGAGCCAGATCCCTGGAGCAGCAGCACCTGGGTTATTTTGATACAGACCATTTCCTACCATTTCCCCCCCCCCCCCCCAGCTGCTCCCCAGCTTAGAAGGCCAGGTTAGTCGGTGGGGGAGGGCTGCAGACGAGGCTTCATCCAGCTACAGCCTCCCACCGTGAAGAAGGAAATTGAAGCACCAGTTGCAGGCTGGAGCCACATCAGCACAACAGACTTGGCACGGCTAGGGCACAGAGCAACGCCATGGCAGAGCTGGGGCATGGGCACACCAAGGGTGTGGCTAGGCAGAGCTAGGGTGCAGGTAAGACATGGTTCGGGGGGTGGAGGCATGGCTAGGATGCAGCCAGGGCACGGCTAAGGCACAAGTAGAGCATGGCTAGGGCATGGTGGGCACAGGTAGGTCACAGCTAGGGTGTGGCAGGCACAGCTAGAGTGTGCTTGGCAAGGCATAGTGGGCATGGCTAGGGTGCACCTCGGGCCTCGGGGATATGGCTAGGGCAGTGGGCATGGCCAGGGCACACTTGGGGCACGGCCAGGGGACAGTGGGAACAGCTGTTAAACGTAAAAGGGAAAAGCTAGCTGGATCGTATTCAGGGGGACGAGGAACAGCAAAGAGTCGCCACATTCACAAAGTGCTGCGAGCTGGTGGGATGCAATGGCCAGTCCTTTTCTGCGTTGCTCAAGCCAGCCTAGTGGCCAACTAGGCTAGGCATGAGGAGGAGCCAGGCCTCTGTCCCTTGCGAATCTGATGCTCCAGCTGGCTCTCCTGTCAGTCTCGGGCCTGGCTGTGTCATGCTGCCTCTGGGTTCGGTGTCGTTGTTCAGCACCAGCTGATTGACAGCCTGACTGTTCTCTTATTTCTGTGCTTTGCCTGCTCCCAGGCTGGATCCTTCTGTACTTTAGCATCATTGATAGGCATTTTTCGGCCTGCAGGGTCGGGGGCAGTCGTATCTTCACTCCCCTCTCTGTTGTTAGAGCAGTCTAGGTTGGTGTGTTTTTATGCCCTGCACAAACATTCCTCACTCACACACACAATTCACTGAGCCGTTTTTAGTTCCATAGTTCAAGTTCACGCACTTCATGGTGGAGTCCACTTATGCCATCCTGAGCAGCCCTGCACCGTCATAACAGCCAAGGAAAAATCTGTCTCTCCCCGTCTCTCACCTATGCAATAAACCAAGGCGCCTGCAGCTGATCTGTCTGCACAGCTCACGTGGCTAGGGCACAGCTCGAGCACGGTGGGCAGGGCTAGGGCGTGCTGGGCGTGGTAGGCGCCGCTAGGTGGCAGCTAGAACACAGTAGGCACGGCTGGGGCGCGTCCAGCACACGTCTAAGTCGCAGCTAGGCAGGCAGGGCGCGGACACAGCTAGTGAGCGGCGGGCACAGCGAGGGTGTGTCAGGCACAGTGGGCCCATCAGGGACATGTCTACAGCACGGCCAGGGCGCTGCTAGGACGCGGCTAGGGTACAGCAGGAGACAGTACCAGGATGCCTGGGTTCTATTTTACCCCCCAGAGGACAGTGGGGTCTAGTGGGTAGAGCGGGAGGCCTGAGAGCCAGGACTCCTGGGTTCCATTCCCTGCATTGGGAGGAGGGGCCAATAGCTCAGTGGGGGGAGCAGCTCCCCCTGATGCCCAGGTGGGGGGCCACGTTTGGGGCAGAAGGATGGGGGATGGGCTGCTCAGTTCCATGTGCAGTTTCGGATGCAGCCTCCACCAATGGGCCTGGATGGTCACCTGTGCTGGGGGTGGAGGGGAGGCAAACGGCCCCTAGGCCTTGGAAGGGGGAACCCCAGAGCTCTGGGCTGGAGACAGGACCAGCCCCCCAGGCCCTGAAGCCTGCCGTGGGCAGGGATTGCCCTGTCAGAAATCCGTGACTTCGCCCAGATGGGGGCAGCATCAAGGGCTGGGGTCGAGGCCCCCCCAGCAGCACAGCCCAGCCCAGCCCGTGAGTGGGGCCAATAACACACCCTGGGTCTCCTCTCGCCTTGCTGGGGGTGGGGGGGCTGTTAGGCAGCCAGACCTGGGCAGGGGCCTTTGCCTCAGTTTCCCAGCTTTCAGTAGTGCAGCCCTGCCCCCTCGCTTGGCTGAGGCCCCAGATTTCAGAGGTATTTGCAGGGGGTCCCCTCCCACCCCAGAAAGAGGGGGCAAGTGTCCAGAACATGGCTGTGCCCCCCACCCCACCTCTGCTGCATGTCCTGGCACTGCTGGGCGCCCCCTGCCGCTGCGATGCCACGGGCAGAGCTGCCACTGCAGAGCCCGGGTCTGCAGCGAGTGCCTGGGTGGCAGGCCCCCTTACACCCCCCATCAGTGCTGCATCCCCCCCAGGCTTGGCCCCGTCAGCGCTTCAATCACCAGGCAGCAGCTGCCCAGCGCTGCCGCTCCCCCCCCCCCAGACAATCAAACAGCTCTAAGAACTGGGCACATCCAACACCCTCCCCACTGGGCGAGTGAGGGTCGGGGCCCCCCCGGGGCCAGGCTGCCCCACTCTGGTACCAGCTGGTAACACCTGCCCCTGCATGCACCTGGCCTGCCTGTAGCCACTCCCCCACTTCCCTGCTTGTGGGTCGCCCCCCAATCCCAACCCAGGGCACATGCCCCAGTAAAGTACATACAGCACCCTGCTGGCCTGGCCCCACCTGCTGCAGGAGCCCCCCAGCCCCGAGCCCAGCGCCAAAGCAAGGTGCAGGGGTGGGGGTGCGGCGGGGCGGGGGGCAGGGCTGGCTCATTTGCCGGGCGGATTTAATGGGCTGCCGGGGCGGGGAGTCGCCAGCTCCAAACAGCAAAGTCAGCCTGGCCGCAGCCCAGACACGGGGGGGGGGCCAGCAGAGCTGAGGGGGTGTAGCCCAGGCCCTGCCTCTGTCACTCCCCATCACCCCTATCCATGGGGCAGCCAGGGGCTTCTTCCCATCACTGGAAACAAGCTCCAGCTGCCCAGCTCCCCGCCCCCCGAGGCCCCATCACACCTTTGCAGTGGGGGTCTGAGCCTGGTGGGGACCCCCCACGGGGGAGGTTGGGGAGGCAGCTGCAGCTAGGGAGCCTGATGAAAGCTGGGGCTCCGGGTGGGGGGAGAAGTGGGGCTGAGAACAGGGGGCATGGCAAGGGGAAAGGGCCAGAAGGGAGGCCCCCTGAGGGCAATTCCTTTTGGGGTGCGACCCCCACGCTCTGAGTGGGATAGGGGCTGCAACACGGGGGACGGGGAGGAGCCTGGTGTAGCCCCCCCACTCCAGTCAGAGGGGCTGGGCCAGGAAGGAGATGGGCCCTGCAGAGACTCGGGTCAGGGGAAGACAAGGGAGGGTCTGAGCCCCATAGTTCTATCCCTGGGGCAGGGTGCCCCATGCCAGCCCCCCACCCTGCCCTGCAGGGACCCATCCTCCAGCTCCCAGGTTCTTCCCACTTGTGCCCCCTCCCAACCTCCCACCTGTGCCCCAACCACCCACCTGCAGCTCAGAGCAGGGGGGCCGGGCTGGGGTCCAGCAGGGGCACTCACCCTGGGGCAGGGGGATGCTGCCCATGGAAGGAGGACCCTAGAGATGGGGGGCAGTGACAACGCAGGGAAGCCCCAGGGCTGGGAGTACGGGGGTCCAGCAGGGGGCACAGGCTGGGGGCAGGGCAGCATGGAGTGGGCCCAGCATCTCCCCCCTTCGCCCTCCCCCCCTTGGCTGCTCGGGGCTGGAAACACCAGGAATCTGCCCCCCACCCCCCACAGCCACACTCCTTCCCTGCTTCCTCTCCCCTGCTATGGAGCCCCATGGCTGGCCAGCAGCAGGGGTGGGGAGCAGAGTCTAGTATGGGGGAGCCATGGGGACAGGGACAGGGCTAGAAGGGCAGCCCATGGAGGGCAGAGGGGATCAGGGTCCCAGTCCTGGAAGTCCCATGTGGGAGGAGGGGGAGGGCAGATGGGAGGCCCCAAACTTGAGCCAGCCACCTGGGGGTCAGCTGAGGGGGCCTGTCTGTCTGTCCCCACCACCCCCAGGCCTGCCATGAGGTGCTGGCGACACCCGGTGGCCGCTGCTGGGATCGTTTGCACCTGCTCAGACGCCCCCCCTCGGCGGAGGGGTTGGGGTCACCCAAACAGAGCCAGAGGGGACAGACAGACGGCCACCAGCTCCTGGCACCTGTTTATTGCTTCTCTGAGTCACAGGAACCAGCCAGTCCAGACCCTCCCCCCCAGTCCCCCAGCCCCTCCCCCGCTGCTCAGCACCCCCAGCCCCTGCCCCCATGCGTGACACATCTCTCTGGGGCACGGGCTGGGGGGTCTCTGTTAGTGCCTCCTTGTGGTGCTAGGGACGCAGTTGGATCCATGGGGGGCACGGGGTCAGTGCAGGGCGGCCCCCCCCCAGCTGCAGCACCAGGGGGCTGCACGAGGCTGGCTGGGCGTCCCAGAGCTGACCTGGAATGACAGACATGCATCAGAGACAGACACATGGCCAGGGAGGGGGTCAGCTGGGGAACCTGGGGGGCAGCGTCAGGCGGATGGACGGACAGACTCACCCTGGCTGTGGTGTGGGGGGAGCTGAGCCAGAGCCACCTGGACTCCTGGGTTCCCTGGTCACCAGGGTCTGCGGGGTTGAAGGTAGAGCTGGGGTGGAGGAGGGGAGAAAGGAGGCTGTGAGCTGGGGTCAAGGCCTGTCTGTCTGTCCCTTCCCCATCCATCTGCCCCCCACGTCTCTCTCTCCCCCCCATCACTCACCATGTCCCTGGCGCTGTCAACACCCCCCCGCCCAACCCCCCCTTAGCTGGGCTCTTTGGGTCCCTGGCAGAAGGGGGGGCCGAGGCGCCCTCGCGGCCTGGGAGACGGGGGCAGGGGGCGATGCCGGATCCAGTCATTGGGGTCCTGGCCAGGGGAGCCCAGCATGGGCAGTGGGGGGCCCTGGAAAGAGAAAGACAGACAGTTACACCAGAGGGGATGAACTTTGCACACTTGCCCTCACACCCCCGCTGGCGCACACTCACTGCAGTTGGCTCCCAGCCAGCGTCGCTCGCCTGCGCCGTGAGATCCGGGTCCCTGGGCTGCAGCAGGTCCAGCCGGGGAGGAACAGGGGGGGCCAGCAGCTCAGGATTCGGGCAGGGGGGGAACGCAGGATGCCCTGCCTTGGGGGGGGAGACAGAGGTGAGGGGTGCTCCAGCTCCTCTGCACCCCCCACCCCCTCCTGTCTTCCTGCCCCATTCTCCCTCCCACCACCTCACCCCCCACATTGCCCCCTCCCATCCCCCACACTCCGCCCCCACCTTCCGCAGGGCCGCCAGCTCCCGCAGCACCGACTCCACATCCTCCAGGTCATCCTCGTCCTCGTGGGGAGCCGCCCCTGGCCCCTGCGCCCTGACGGGCTCGATGAGGACCTCCTCGCGACCCCGGATCTCGCGCCGGCAGAAGGGGCAGGTCTGGGCCTGGGCTCGCTGGGAGGAGACACGGGTCAGGGGGGGCTATTCGTGAGACAGGGGTCATGGGCCTGGCTGGTTTCACCCGTCAGGCTTCCTGGCACCCCACAGCAGGGCGGAGCTCAGAGGTCAGGGATCAGTCTGACCTGCCAGGCATCCAGGTAGGCCCCGCCCAGCAGAGGTCAAGGGTCGGGGGGTGGGTGTCCAGGCAGGCCCCGCCCAGCAGGGGTCGGGGTGGGGTTAGACCGACCTGCCAGGCGTCCAGGCAGGCGCTGCACAGCAGGTGCCCGCAGGGCTGGATCCGAACGTCCTTGTCGTTCTCAGCGCAGATTTTGCAGAGCTGGAAAGTGGAGCCCATCTGGGAGTAGAGCTGGGCCTGATCCTGGGGGAGAGAGGGGGTGAGGCTGGGCCTGATCCTGGGCTGGGCAGACGCCTGCTCAGGTGGCCGGAATGACCCCGAGTGGGGCTCAGGGTGGGGCAGGGGTGGGGCAGCCCTGGTACGGACCAGTGAGACCTCGATCCGGTTCTGAGCCGTGGGCTCCGTTAGCTCCGTCAGGTCCGGATTCACGTTCCTCCCGTCTGGATACAGATAACTGCGGAGGGCAAGGAACTCGTCAGAACCAGCCTGTCCAACCAGAACCCCCCGGATCTGCACCGGGACCTGCCGGGTCAGCATCAGACCCAGTGCACCTAAAAACCTGACCTCGAATGAAACCCACACGGCCCTGAGCAGAACCAACCTGGGCCAGGCCCGCCTCCAACCAACCCAGCTCAACCTGGCCAGAACCGCCCCGCCCCGGTGCAGAATCCACAGCCCAGCCACAGCCCAGAGCGCACCCGGCTCCAGGGACATAACGATTCTGCCCCCAGCCCCGCGTGATCTGCCCAGGAGAGCCCCCGCCACCCCTCACCCTGCTGCACCCCACCTGTCACAGCCACACCCCTGCTGCACCCCCACCCCGCCGCACCCCACCCGTCACACCCACGCCCCACTCACAAGCCTTCCTTGTGCCCCTCGATCAGCGCCTGGAAGAGGGGCCTGTCCTGCGGGATGGTCTGCAGGACGCTGCCGTCCGCGCTTACGTACCCGATGGCCCACTGCCCCAGGCGTGTGCAGCTGAGCCGGAAGACATAGCTGGGGGGGAGACAGGGTTAGGGGGCTGCACTGCAGGGGAGGGGGCAGAGCTTCAGGAGGGGATACCCCCATCAGGGCCCTACCTGCCTGGCTTGTTGGAATAAGGCTGTAGTCGCGCCCTCACTTCATCGTAGGTCAGGAAGGCCACATAGCCCGGGTGTGTCACCGCCAGCCGCGTCCAATTCCTCAGCAGCGTTGGCCAGGGCTGTGAGCAGGGGAAGCCGCTGGGCACCAAGTCCTGCCGCCTGCCTGGCCCCCCGACACCCCTTTCCTGACCACCCCACTGCCCCACACACAGACCTCCCCCCCCACAACCCTCCCCCCCCCGCACACCTGCTGCTGCAGACCCGGAAACCTCCCCAACCCCCCGCCCACGGGTCAGCACAGAGCAAGCGGGCCAGGCACACCACATCCTGCCGGGGGGGTCAGGGCCACCCCCAGGGCCCTGCTCATCGGGGGAGGGGGCAGGGACCAGAGCGAAGCAGTTGGAGAGGGGCATTGTGGGAGACTGGCCAGTGCGGGAACTCCCGCACGCCCCTCCTGGGGGCATATCTGGGTGGGGGAGCCCAGGGCCGAGACAGAGAAGGGGTGAGTGGGTGGGAGCAGGTGGGGGGCAGGGCTGCTCCTCCCAGCCCTCTGCCCCCAGCCGGCCCCCCTGTACCTGGAAGAGGCGGGTGAAGACGTCGAACTCAAAGACGGAGACGTGGTCGCTGCAGGTCAGGTCTATGGTGGCTCTCAGGGCTGCGGCAATGGGGCCGGGAGCCAGGGGGTGCACGCGCTGCAGCCCCGCCTGGAACTCGCTCCAGCTCACCAGGCTCCTGCAGGGGCAGGGGGCAGTGAGGGGCTGGGCCCGGGGGGTGATGGGGGAGGGGAAGAGTTTGGGTGACCCTGGGGAAGAAGGGGGGTCAGGGTGGGTGGGGAATATTGGGGGGTCTCACCGTGCCCCCCACGTCCCTCTCCAGAAGGCCTCGGCGGGCAGCTGGCTGGGCCGATATTGATGCCCCTGGTCCTGCCCATCGGGGGCCAGGGCCCGCAGTTCCCCCAGCATGTGGCTGAAGATCAGCGAGAGCTTGGTCAGCTTCCTCCTGGGTGCAGAGAGGGGTTAATGGGCCCAGCCCAGTGTCACCAGGAAACACTCGCTGGGGGCGGCAGGTGGGGGGGGTGGCAGAGGCCCAGAGATGCTGGGGGGAAAGACAGACAGGCCCCTACCCCACCCTACAGCCTCAGCGCCAGACACCCCAGAGACAGACGTGGGGAAGGAAGGGAGACAGTGTGTGGGGGCTGTGGGGCTGGAGTGAGGGGCACCGGCAGAGCCGGGGGCTGCGGGTCAGGAGTGAGGGGAGCCAGGCCCTGGATCTGGGCGTTTACCTCGGCCCTGGCGCTGCCCCAAGACGGGCTAGTTACTCAGTAACTTGGGCCGCACCCTTTCACCAGGGCCCAGCAGGAGCGGCCAGCCTCTCCCTATGGACAGGCCCCTCGCTCCCGGCCCACAGCCCCCGCCACCCAGCCCTGGGCCCCCCAGCTCTGCCGGTGCCCTCGCTCCCGGCCCGCAGTCCCCGCCACCCAGCCCTGGGCTCCCCCAGCTCTCCCTGCCCCCTTGGGCCATTACCTGGAGGCCGACCCCTCCTGGAAAATCCCCTCCGGGTCTCCCTTGAAGAGCTTGCTGGCCTGTTTGACCTTGCCCTGCAGGTTGCCGATGCAGACGGGGAAGTAGCCGGCCTCCCAGAGGCGGCTCAGGCTGGCCCCAGCCTGGCCTCGGATCAGCAGCAGGTGCTGGCGCGTCTGGGGCAGGAGATGGGGCAGGCAGGGGGGGCTGCTGCTCAGCCCCAGCCCGGGCTGCTCCACCAGCCGCTGCAGTTTCTCCAGCCCCTGCAAGGCCTTGTCCAGCGAGCGCCGAGCGGCTGCGCCTGGGGAGAAGGGGCCCCGGCAGGCGCCCGGTCCCCCTGCAGCAGCCATGCCGGCTGGTGAAGGGCTGGAGGGGAGAGATCGCACTTCCTGCACCCAGGGCTGGGCAGGGCGGGTCTGGCCGCGGGGCGGGGGGACAAAGAAAAGAACAAGAGCAAGAGAGAGAAAAAAACACTCAGAGGAAGCGACACAAACAAACAGCTTCACATGGGCCACACGGCCAGGCCTTGAGCCCCCCCATCACATCCGGCTAGACGCTCCCCCCCACCCCAGAGGAGATGGGAGCCTGGGGCCTTTGTAGACACAGTGCACCTGTCAGGGCACGTGTGAACCTGCAGCTTGGGAGCCAGGAGTGAGGGG